>VWZZ01003418.1:72243-95312 GCA_013399095.1 Psophia crepitans | reverse complement strand
GGTTCGCCCCGGTGGCCCCGCCGCGGGGTGCGGGGGCCGCCCGCTGCCGGCGTCTCGGCGGTCCCGTTCCTTTCTCTTCCCTTCCGCGCTCCCTCCTGTCACCAGGGAAGGTGCCACTCGGGCCCCGGGGGCGCAGCCGCCTCTGGGGGCCTGTCAGCGAGCGCGTGCCGCCTGCGAGCCGCAGCCTCGTACCGCGGTCGTTCGTGGTGCGAAGCCGCAGGTAGCGCGGGCGGTGGATCGTGCGCGTTGGTGGGATGTTCTGACGCCCTGCAAGGAGCTAGTAAAATGACTTTCTCCATCGGTTTGGTTTTGTTCTGGTTTGTTGGTTTGGGTTTTTTTTCTAAGTCAAGAGCGATTGTAGTAGGGAAAACATAGAGGTAGTTTTAATTAATAACGTCGTTTGCATGAAAATGAGAGTTTGGATTTAATTTCCCTCTCTTGAGGCTGTTTCTACGAAGCACAGAACTCCCTACACCAGGTTTGACCTAAAGGCGTTAGGAGCGCTCACCCCTGGCAGGGCTGAAGGTGCGCTGGTTTTGTGAAAACAAAAGCTTTACTTTTAACTTAACTGGCAACGGAAGCAGGCGGCAGACTGTCACAGCAAACATCCGCTCCAGCCAAAGGCTGGACGCGCTTTCTCTCATAAACACAGCTGCAATGGAAGGTCTGGGGTCTGGCTAGTGGCCGGGGGACGAGCTGGTTGCAGTGTGTGACACGTAAAAGGTAAGTCAGAATAGGAAAAGATCAAAATGTGGCATCTCGTATTTTTACTTTGGGGAATTGTCCTGCAGTTTGGAAGCTTGAAGTTGAGCCACAGTGCCAGGAGCTGTGTGTGTAGCTTGGTAGCCTTGGTGGCTAAAAATGCCTCGGCTTTGCTTACCTGTGTTGGTGCGGGATTGTTGGCTTGTAACGCCATCAGCTTGTCGCTTGCCTGCGACGTAAGGAATACCCTCCGACTGCCGGTGCAGCCAGTCTGACTGGGTCCCGTCGGGAAGCTGCGCACAGTGCGTTGCTGTTGTCAGTGCTGTGCGACTGCCGCGTGTGCTCCTGTTTACGGGAAGGTTACTTTGATATTTGCTTTAATGTTAAGCCTCTAATCAGTTACGGTCTGCATTTGTATTGGTTAAGGGAAACGGTACTGTTACGCCGTGAACCTCTCCAGCGGCTCGTTTGCTGACTCACTTTGATGTCTGTTACCAAAAGAGAGTTTGTAGCAGATTAAACTGAAACTACAGAAGAAAGTTTATCTTTGAGTGTACTTCTGCCCCTTTGGATATATGTGTTCAAGCAGCCTGGAGGGAGACTACTGTTGGCTTTTGCTGTTGGGATTTTGTTTTTTCTTTGCATGAAAGATTTTCTTAATTTTTCTGTGTACTGGGCACCAAGAAATGGGGATGTTAGTGTAATAACTTTCTGCATTCTTTCTCTTTAGGTCCACATAGAGATCCACTGACTTGTCGTTTGGTGTGCTGCTTGCACTGTATGCTGCAGTTAGTCAGTCACACTCTTCTTCAAATTCAGCCTGTCGTGAAACAGCAAAGCTATGCTGGTCTTCTCCAGGAGTATGAAGAAAGAAGATTTAAACCAGAAGCGGGAATGTGGCAGTGGGCCAGATCATCGCAAGGCAGCAGCTCACCTGACGCACATACATTCCATGTTGAATGATTCTCAAAATCAGAGTAGCAGTTTACAAGAGTTATTTTATTTTAACACCAGGAATTGTTCTCTCTTTAATACTATACCTCTGCCTTCTATTGGCAAGGAAATGCCTCCAAGTTTGAGTGAATCAGCAGGGAGGAACTCGAGTGCAGCTGCTCCTTTGAAGGATTCATTTCATCTGCATTTTTCTTCTGGGACAGACAGCTGTGATAGGGTTTCTCACTGCATTGATAGTATTTCAGTAATGGGCTGGCTGGAGAGAGCTTGTACTTTTGCCGGAGCCTTTAGCTCACGCTGTCCAGGAGACAACTTTGTACACTTTGCACACTTCTGGCCAGGAAACTTGCTGTATAATCAAAAACTGCAGTTTCTGGAATTAGAAATGAGCAGGAGCAAAAAGCACGAATTGCAGCCTGCATTTGTGAAAGAATTGAAGCTGAGTGGACTTCCTGATCCCTATTCTATTCCAGTTGCCTCACTGAATGAATATGCTGTGGGACACTTAAACAACCAGAAACTGTGTTTTTCCCTGTGTTACTTAAGTGTTTATCTTCAGAGCAAACACTTGGAGACAAGAAAATGCTTTCAAATGTACAAGATGTGACTAATAATTTTCACATCATACAGCTAGTAATTTCTGTGCTAGCTTTTGCACTAGCAAGTCTCTGGTATGCAGTAGTGAAGGTAAAAGGGTACTAAGATTTTAATAGCTACTATTTTAACGTTAACAGAAATGTAATTGATTAAATAATGGAGACAAGGTTACAGTTCAGGTCTTAGTGAGCAGTAGACTGCTAAAGTAAAAATTATACTTGTGTAATTGCTAGTAAAACTGGCTGTTGGACTCACAAGGCCTTTTTTTGTAAGGAATATCTGCATCTGAGTGGCAAGAACTTCTTAATAACTTTGGGACTTCTGCAGGTCTGCCATTAACACTAGACTAGAACCCAGTTTGCTTGTTTAGCACAGGTCCTGTGTTTTCGTTAGGGTTTGTATTAGCTGAGTGTTCTGGCTACTGTTTACAACCATTTCCAACTAAACTATTTCTTGTAGAATTGAATTCCTGCTCTGAATCCAACCGTAACTAATGCATCAGGCCTTAAAACGCTTTGAACTGGAAAGCTGTTGGGAGGGTGGTCTTCAATACAGTGTAATTCTCAGCATTGTTCCTTTTTAAGGATGGTACTGGTCTAATTTAAACAATATCTCATAAGCTTTATTGGGCTACAATAGACACTATAGACAATTTTCTAGAAGAACATTTTCTTTCCTTGAAAAAGTGATTATTATCACTGAAGTATAGTAATTATTTCTGGGCCTGTTGACTTTGGCTTTGGGACAGGCTCCTGACAGCGGGGTTTGGCAAACAACGGAGCGAGCGTGTTGGAATCGTAGAGCTGCTGGTGAAGGAGGATTTGCAGGAGTATGCTCCCATGGGCACTTAGATGGAGAAACTCGTTGTGCAGTAGGTCAGAGTTTGAACTCTGTGTCCAAAATTCTCCGCAAGGGAGTTGGCGTAGGTGGGCTTAGCGTGCTCAAGGGGCTTACCTGGAGAGGGAGGTATTGATGTGGTCAGTTAGGATATGCGTTCTCAGCTCCTGCTTCAGCCCGAGTTAAAAGTGAGGACTTAATGCAGTGTAAAGTCAGGCCAGTGATTCATGTGCACCAAGTATCCTTTTTGCTAGCTAGCTTACCTCATTTTGGAAACAGAGTAAGTGTTGTTGTGTTTAGTTTGAACTGAATTCATCTGGAAAGCCAGTAGAGTTTCTAATGGGGTGTTTCTTTGGGCGTTAGCACGCTTGTGTAGAGACATCCTTGATTATGAGGATGGGGTGCTGGTTATCAGTGTTATGAGGAGAAATGTTAGAATTCTTTTAATCTTATTTGAGTGCTGAAAGTAAGGTGTACTAATCTTTGTGTTACATGATATGTTGTGTTTTTGTCATCCCCATTGGCTGGCTATTTCTTCTGGATGTTAGAAGAGATAAAAAGCCATTTACTTTAATTTAGAAAAATAACTTTTCCCCTGGTGTGTACTTTTTGTTAATTGTTTAACTTCTAGAATTTTGACCACATGATTACCTGTCACAAAATTACCAAAACAATAATGTATTAGGTGTCATAAATTATTATTTTGACAGCAGGACTTTTCTCATGGTCAAACCATTCATACTATTCACTCGCATCTCCACTGCTGCAATTTATCACCCTTGCAGTGGTATTAACACAAGTGTTTGTGGATCAAGATTGCTGAGGCAATGTGGATCTGAAACCCCAAAACACCAGAAACAAAGACAGTTCTCCGAAAGTCTGTGGCTTATTTGAGTTACGGCATTAGGCTGCTGTCTGCATACAGCTTGGCCCAAAAAACCACTTGGCAGGGCTGAGGTAGAGGAATGAAGGTGGGGAGGGGTTGGAGCCTGTTTAAGCTGACTTGATTGCTAAAGAAAGCATTGTGCAACTGCATCTTAATCTCTGTAACTAGCTATATAGGTAAAGAAATACACTCTTCCTGTGTGGGGAGCTTTTTTGTTAAGTTGCGCATAAATACAATCCTGCATCCGCAATGGAGTTCTTGAATGTCTTATAAAGAATCGATTGGCACAGTTGTAGTTGTTACTTGAGACCTCCTCTGCTCAGCTGAACAGTTTGGCCTGGAAGATTCTCTACTCTGCTGTAGATCATTTGGGAATCGGGTATTTAGGGAACCATACAACAAAAACTTGTAGGTGATACGGTCAGGTTAATAGGCAAGAGGAGTAGCTAAAGGCATGAAAGCATTAATCCAGTTTTTATCACATCACTTCGTAGTGATTTTAAAGGGGGGGAGAAAGAGGTTGGGAATGAAACATGAGAGAAACCAACTGTAAATTAGAGTTTAAATGTGTGTACAGTGGAGCGCTGAGGGTTGTCTCTCTATTGATGACAAGCCTATTGCAGGAGGGGGTCTTGGAATGTGAATCATGTTATGTGTCACAGTCCAGCTAATACAGTCCCCTTTTAAATGAAATTTGCTTTAAGTGGCCTTTGATCACTTACTACAGGATCACTTTAAATACATATACAATACAGCTAAGTGAAATGATGGATTTCTTTGTGTACGATATGTATATCGACCATAAGGTATTAAGAATATGTCTTAAGTGAGTGGATTTAATCCATTTTAAGATAGTTTATGTACTTTGCCTTGGATTTGGTTGCTTAAAACTCAAAAGGTAAATTTCTAACTTGAACATTCCTTCTGAAATTCAAATAAAGGATAGTTTGGTATGTTAAAATCTCACGTAATATACTGCACTTTAAGCCTGGGGAGGCCGTAAATTGAAAGCGCTGTTCTTGCACTAATAGAAGCCGTTTGACTGGCAGCGACAACGTTCAAATGGCTTTTACTGTCTGGGGGAGAACAGGGAACCAGAAGGATGGCGGACCTTTGATACTCTATATATAAATCAAACACTGTATGGTTTAGGCCACCGTTCTCTTCTTACCCATGTTTTGATATTAACTCATCTCAAAAGATGGAAGGTGTCTTGGCCAAGAACCGGTTTGTGTGGTGTTTCCACATCTGACTTACTGAAGCCACGGAACTGCTTTTCTGAGTAAATGTGCTGTTAGGGCTGAGACAGGATTATTGAAGAAAAACATTTTTAGTGGGGTAAGGGACCTTTATACTGAACCAGGAGTTGCCTTCTTATTTCCTCTCTCAGTTCCTCTCTCATCTTGCTGTTCTGTTGGTGTTGGAAAGATGTATTTCTAAGCAGAATGTCAGGGTTCTTCTAAACAACTCATGCTTTCTAAAATGTCATTGATCAATGTCCAGATCCTTCCTGCGCTACACAGCAGAGTTCTATTTCTGCCACTGGACAACAAATTAAGTAAAAAAAGATTCAATATTTAGAGAATTGCCTAGTAGTTTCCCATAAATGTACACTTGAGTGGAAATTTACTATATGGTGTACTGCTTTGAAAAAGAAAATATACTTTTAAATGTGTGCGCATAGAGCTCTGCATGTAGATAAAAAATGTTTTATCACAGTGTGACGTTGGAATGCTTATGCAAATGCTTATTTACTCTCTGACCTTGCAGTGCAAAACGCAGTAGCGATGGTGGTGTACCTCTCAGTGTGATGTTAGCTCGTGCAATCTTAGAAATCATCGGTGTGCATCACCACGCACCATGAGACAGTTTTATCTGTTAAATGTTTTTTAGCCTTTTGCTTTTTCAGTGTTGGGTTGTGGGGTTTCTTTTTGTTGTTTGAGGTCTGGTGTGTCATTGTTTGGGGCTTTTTGGTGGTTTTGTTGAATATTTTTTTTAAAGACTGTAAAGACTGCACTTTCTTAAACTTTGCCAAAGTTTGCTTTTTTCTTTTTCTCCTCTTCCCTTGCCCCTCCTTATAGGTATACACACTTTTGATTTTTGGAAGAAGCAAGCCTGTACCTACTCTCCTAATGTATCATCTTGTCAAGTTGTTCTTTTTGTTTTTATGGCCTGATTTTACCTATATTTTCCTTCTCTCCCCATCGTTTCCCACCATAAGCTGATACCCTGTTCCACTTCAGAGACAGTCCCCTGTAATTAATTATGCATATCAAATTGACAGAAACCACGCAGAGATGTAAGCATGCATAATCCATCACTAGGGGGTATGACAAGGGGTATATCTGGCAGAGCAATAGGTAGTCAATGTGACACATTTCTGCTTTTTCCTGTCAAAACAGCTGTGTTGATTAAAATCTAGTATTTAATTCAAATTTGTAGTACCTCTGTCAGTTGAGAATTGCAGCTAGAATTTGGGGCTTATCAAATTGAGGTCCAAACTTAGTTATGCTAGCTTTACTACTTCAGTTTTTAAGTCATTAGTATAACTTTCTGAAAAAATCAGGAGTGCATGCTTACTATTTTAAAACCTCTTTTGTTTTCTAAGAGTGCATAGAGTAAAATGTGTTCAGACACTTGTTTCCATGATGCACAGTCAATAACTGGGGAAAAAAAGTTTTAGGATTCTTAAAAAAAAAAAAAAGTCTTTGTGATGAATCCCCTCTTAATATCTCAGACTACAAAGCCTCTAATCCTCAAGAAGAGCTGCATTTGATAGAACTTTCAAATACACAACTTCTTGCCTATGAAATCATTAATATTTATCATCAGCTCACATACTTAAATAGGAGGACATAGATATCAATCTGCTGATGGTGCGAAAACAAGAATAATACAGAAGTGCTAGAAGGATGCTATCCCTTACCACCCTGCACTAAGCAAATCCTGTTGGTGTGTACTTTGAAATTAATTCTGTGTTGCACTCCAAAATCTCAATTATCTTGGTGGTCTTGAAACTGGTGATGGAAAATTCAGACCAAGTAGATTGTTATTTCATTATTAATGATGAAATCAGTTTAAAAGTGAATTGAATTTTAGAATGTGGCCTGAGGGGCTTTCAGAAAAAAAATCTGCCTTGAAAAAGTCCAGTTTCTTTCTCAAGTGATCTCAATATATTTATAATCTGTTTTGCAAGTCTCTTTTCTTCTTTGTGGAAGACCTGTGTAAACCTGATAGCAAACATGGTCAAACCTCAAACTTGTAAAAGTATCAGTGTTCTTTAAGTTTCTGGTTGTAGTCAATTTACCTATTATCAGACATAAGTTACTTCTAGGTATTTTTAAGCTTTTTTCTTAAAAGTAGGTAAATCTAATGCTTAGTGCCTAATTTGTCACTTGAAGTTGGTGAGTGTTCCAGGACCTTTCCTGAAAATTGGGTTCTGCAACCTGCTGGTGACTAACACTAATTTTAAATGCTGACACTTACAATACTTCCCGTGAACTGTGATGTTTTCCGTGCGAACTATTTTAGTCTATGGCCTTGGTGTTTGGTCTTTTTTTTATTGCGATGTGGGAGATGGAGAAGGCTGGCACAAACCACCTCTGTTTGTTCCAGAGAAAGATGTTTACAACTTTGTATGTATTTTAGAAATTTATTGTAACACTTTTTAACTCGTGAGAGGAGTTTCCATGGTAAACTTGAAACCTGTTGTCCTAATGAGGTGAATGCAAACTTTTGAATAATACAGTGTGCTATCTAAGCTTCCAGAAGCTGTTGTGATGCTGCTTGCTTATACCACAGGAGGGAGTTAAACAGCAGTCTTTTAAATATTTTCAGTTACGGCATCCTTTTTTCGTAGTACAATGCATTTCAGTTTATAAATATGCTGACTTTGACTTGTCTTATGGATTGTCACTGCAAATAGGTTAATGTACAGAATCAATACACAGTGGTAATGTATTGTAACTGTTTACAATTGAACTCTGAATACCAATTGATGGGTTTTATCAAGCTATTTAAAAACAAATAAAATTTTTTTTTTAAAAATGATCTTTTGTCTGTGCTCAACAAAAGAGCTGGCTTTGGTGATTCTCTTTCCAGCTTTTCACTGTATAAATTCTACAGGTATACTTAAAGGATCGTGTTTTTCACAATATAAAGTCAGACAGCGTCTTTTTCAGAAATACAATTTGAGATGTATGTTTACTGAATGCCAAACAAATTTAAAACTTGTTTGAGAATAAAAGGGCATTTGTGCTTGGCCTTGGAAATTTGGTGTCCGAGTTCCAGGCCAGCTTAATCACGGTACTCACCAATACTCATTCACAGGCATTCTTTTTACACACTTGTTTTAATGACAAACCTTAACAAACCAGTTATATTCAGTGTAATTCCAAGGTATTTCCTAAGTAGCTCTAATCTTGCAACATGTTTAATTTTAGAAGGAGAAAGCAAACAATGCTAAATATGTGGACCAGCCATAGCAAGTGTTGCATAAGTCAGGATAACAGTGCTGGATGTTTCTCTTCAGGGCTAAAAATCACCTTGGTATTCATGGATATGTAAGACCTGTTGGTTTATCTGAATAAAATATTCACATTACAGGAGTGGAATAAACATGTATCTTCTGCTTAACGTTGAACATTAAAAAACATACTAAACCCCAAAACCCAAACACCCTTTTCAGATCTCTTCTGAAGTTGCTGTCAGATGACTGATTCTAGACTCAAAAGCCATGATTAGCTTACAGGTTTTTGTTTGATGCCACAAGTGATATGTTTTGAGGAAGAAAGGGGAGGGAAAATGAATGTAATCAGTAAGGGCTGTGGAAGCGTTGGGATGTGGTTGGACATCACTGTGCTCTGTAGTTCCTCCTGGCTTCTGGAATTGGCATGGTACATACTGAAGTGATAGCTTCTAGCCGCCTTGGCTGCCCATGACGTTCCAGCCACCCTGCTGTGACAATGACATGATCGAGCCTTAATTACTTGAGTTGTCATCACTTTCAGAGGGTTTATCAGTAGTTTTATATATTTTTTTATATAAATGGGCATGATACCTGCAGTATGTGGGGAACTTCAAGGAGCTCGGAATACTTTTGCCAATAAACTTGGGAACAGACATGCTGCCATGTGTGTATCCAAATCTCTTCCTATTGGGATCTGAAGTGTTTTGAAGTCAGATTTAAGTTGCTGGCCTGTGAGTTTGCAGTAGTCTGTGTCTTTGTTAATCTCACACTATAGAATTCTATGAAAGCAGCTTATCTGTAGAGCAGTCCAGCTTTCCTCCATGCAAATCTGAGATTGCCAGAAGAACCTTTTAGCAGTTTAGACCCATTGTGACATTTACCTCTTCAGTATGTTTCTTAGCTCTTGCCTTTTCTGGCAGATGTGACAGTAGCTTAAAATTAAAATAAATAAAACTTCAAACCAGACACAAATACCGAAGAGTTTGTTGAAGATGTTTCTTAAGGAGATTATTTTTTTTTTAAACTGGATGGAGTGCTTTACCTTCTATTACAAAAGGAAACACTGAATGGGGGTCTTGTTATCAAGAACCATGGTGTGTTTGTAAAAATCATGCTGTAAGTTTCTTGAGCATTAGGAAGCGCTATTTCTATTTGTTATCACAAACATTTTCAGATCAAAATACTCCTTTATTTATCTTTAACTTCGTAGTTCAAAGAAAAAAAAACCCAACCCAAACACATTTTGGAATTCTTTCACGTATTATGCATTGTTAAAAGTATCCCCAAGGGCAAAGGACCAAAACCAACACAGAAGTCAAACGCTCACCTTTTGCTCATTACACAAAAAGCCAGCAGCAATGACAAACAGGATGTTTTGAGTGCTCTTTCTTTTGGGCTAGCGGCTGGAGCCCTTAATCACTTCAGCTGGAAGTTATGCACAAATACCCTTCTGAGCTCAGTAATCCTGTTGTGCTTCATATGATAAAAAAATCTTTTCTACAGCAGAGACTCCTAAATCACCTTTCAGATCTTAGCCTTGCATTCCAAGTAGTGCACGCTGACTGCAAGTGTGTATGACCTGCTCAAGAGTTAGTTACATTTCCAATTTCTGGTCTTTGCTCCCCTCCTTCAAAAGACAAGCATTTAAGATTAAAAACAAAAAATATTTTAATGATGCTGTATAGCACCTTTCTGAGGGCTTGCTTGTACACCTTCAGGTGTCTGTTATTTTAGGTCAAGTTTGTAGGTGTTGAATTTCCTATCAGGCTGAAACTCAAAGACTACCACAAAAACTAGATTTACTTGTCAAGGCAGACTGAAAATTTTAACCTTTCTCAGAGTTGGACAGCCTTCTTTAATCTTCCATTCCCTCTAGCTGCTTTCTGAGTGAGAACATCTGTACAGACAATAGCAGGTTTCAAGTCCATCACTTTGATATATGGTGTGTGTTCCCAACAACCTGTTGGTTAAAATAAAGGCTGTCTGGTCTGTGTTGTCACTCAAACATGATTTTCAGAGCTCTTCCTCACATTTTCTTTCTGGTTTATACTAATTCATTTCCAGTTGATAACTCCACCTTCTGATTTCTTTCTATTTAGCTAAACTACACGCCAATGCCAGCAAGCTAGAAGTCCGTAGATATTTTCATCGCTAGATGTTTTATTGTGGTCAGTTCATCAAGCTTCTTCGCTACTTGCTCAATTTACAATTAATTCTCATATGTTTTCATAAAGTAACCGTAAGGCATTGCAGCCGTTCCTGAATGGATTACTTAGGAGTTTCTCTTTCCTCCACATAGGAAGTGTTTTTTGTGAGGGCCCCTACTGAAATAGCACTGCCCAAAGGTTTGATTCCGTTTTGTATATTGCTATTGTTACTATAGTTACTATAAAAGAATGCTTTTATCTGGTAAATCTTTGTTGCTCATACGTGCCTGTTAAATCCAGCAGCTGATCTGCCTGGGAAGGAACTGCGCTTCCGCCTCCTATCAGATATTCTGGCTATGGTAGATGATAATGACAAGATAACTCTTCTCAACCTAAAATACAAAACCTGAGAGGTAATGAATAAACTCGGGGAGGGGGGGGGGAAGACAAACCAAGGAAAATAATGCTTTGGAAAAATTCTTTGTTTAATTTTGATAGGTCATTTTGCCAGAAACATGGGATGAGAAGATGTGAATGACATCATGAAACAAGAGCAACATAGATGCTATCTGATTTTCCTTCGTAACAGGAACTCTGTCAAATAGTTCAGATCCCGTGGAGGGAGTGGGGTTAAGTACGGACTGGAAATGGGCTCAGAGGAAATAAAAAAGCACAAATATTCACATCCATTTAATGGCAAAGGAAAATTACACTTTTGCTGTTTCCCCCCAGAGCTGTTATTTCTCTTGTCCTTCCAGTCCTACATAAACCTTATGATAATGCAGAACTAGAAAGTGAAGTAGTCCATAAAAAATATGGAGAAAGTAAGCAAGGTTTTGGGCTGGGTTTTGGTTTTTTTTTTTTTGTATTCCAGGAAGTGTAATCAATAAGAAATGAAATCTGATAGTAGGATTTATCTATTTAAGTAACTTAAAGTGGTTTTAGTAGGCCAAAGCACAGCTTCAATCCTGTAATCCAATCACACAAGATCAGTACTGACATCTGGCCTTACTGACTTCATCAGAGCTCGGTAAGCATGAGGGTCTCCCCATGTGAGCAAAACTACAAGATCTGGACTTGTGTGTTTTATGGGAATGCCCTCACATTTATGTCAGGTTAAAAGTCCATGTTTTCAGAGCTCTTTTCACAGTTTAAATCACAACAGATTCTGTTTTCAAATTAATCTCACAAACAGTTATGTTGTAATAATTTCATGTTATGGTAAGGAAGAATCCACAGTCATTTTCTCCTAGTTACTCTAAAGGGTGTTGCAACCAACAGTGTCTCCTCTAATTACCACTTATAACAGAAGACACCCCAACTAACTGTAAATTCAATAATTCAGGGAGAATTTTACATGACATTTTTAATTTGCTGTTATTAGTGGTAGCTTTATTAAAAAAGTACTACACGAGTGTTAAACAATTGCTGATTGTTAGCAGAAGGCGAGGAGAAATTATTTTAATCAGGCAGACTCCAAACTCAGAGGTGGAGGAAATCAGAAAAGAGTTCCTGTTATTCAACTAATTATTGAACATGTGTGGACATGCCTCTGTTCAAAACCGGACCGAGACCAACGTCGTATATCCACACCAGCTTTGTATGAGCCTTCTGAGAGTCTTTTCCACACGATACTCCCAGCACACCTCTAATCTTGTGATCTAGAGATAAAAGACCATTTCCTTAGCGTAAACTATGAAACTGTAGTTTTCTGACTGCATGCATATAACCACATATAAATATTTACATATAAACATACACATGCATGAATACCTTTTGCTTCTTTAGCTCAAGAATATCTTTCTGCATAAGTGTTTTCCGTAAATGACAAAGAGTCCAGTAGGAAGGAATGGAAACACATCCCTAAGTGCTACATTAAGCATGGTAAAAGCATGCTTTTATATTATTCTGGAATTAATGTGCATCTTTCAAAATCCTGGTGTGATAAAGATGCTGCTTTACTCGTTCCTATTGCCCACGGTCAGCACTCTGGAACTAACATCTTTAATTGATCAGCAGTTTAGATTTCTGAGAAGACTGCTTTATCTGCATTTATCGGTCATTACTTGCAGTTTCATAATCTGATAAAGAACAGTATTACCTCCTTTCTAATATTTTCAAGACAGCCTTTCATAGTTTTAGCTGAAGAATACAAAGAAGAATTTATCTCTAACTCATATCTCTATATCTCAGCTTTACTAAACCAGAATGAAATCCAACATTTACAGAGAGGAGAGCTTTGTACACATTATGCAGAAAGTCCAGACCATTTCAAGAAATAGCAGCAGCTAGAAAAAAACCTGCCAGGCTACTGTTCTTCATAAAGAGTAAATCTGGAAATTCCATAGAGATAATCAGGACACCAAAGATTCAAATACAAGAAATGCCTAAAAATACTTCATGGCATGATTTAATCTATGAAGGAGATAACTATTCTTGTCAACAAGTTAAAAAAGTTTCACTGTGAGATGATGAGACACTATTTAAGAGTATAAGTAGTACTCAGATAACAGTCTACTTATCTTGCAAATCCGATGAAGATATTGAAAAAATTATCTGTTTGTTTTAACTGTAGTTATCTGCCATCTTGTTTTTCAGGTTTGCAGTATTCCATACATGCTGAGTTCTGGAAAAACCTTACAGGTAAGAATAAGGAGCCAGGGCCATAATTCTGTTAATCATGAGATTTTAGCTGTGCTCATTATCCATCTTCTACCAAAACAGTTTCTCTTCTAGCAGGAGCACCAGAATGCAGGCCTTACCAGGCCAGAGAGCAGAAAATACTCTTCCAGAAAATAATTCATTTGTTGTCCATTGGTACAATAACTGAAGTAAACATCCTAGATTCTCATGCTTTGAAGTGTTCACTTTATCTAATGTGAAGGATGTCGAGCAGTACACATTTACTGGAGTAGCTTTGTGGAGTAAAATTGTGCAGTAGATATTTTAAATATGTGAATCATTTTTCTATGACACATGCTTTAATAGTTCTGCTATTTTGAAAGCAGAAAAATAGCTTTCAAAATATATCTCCACCATCCTTAATTTTGGATATTTGGAAATTGAATAGCACACCTGATACAGACATCCTCAGAGGAGAGCTTGCATCTATACAACTAAGATTTCTGGTGTTTGACAATATAATGAAGTTTTTAAAGACACACATAAAAAAGGAAACAAAAAAGTTCAATTGAATTAATTTGTAAGACATTAGTTTTTCAAATGTGTCTATTCTATTTCATACACTAAGTCAAATTTACTTTTTACATTACCATTCAGTTTTATCTGAAACGTGGCAATTTTCCAACCTTAGCTTTTAGTGATATATTCTGCTATAGAAAGCAAGTTTTTATATCTGAGGCCACTTCCTTCTGCTATTTTATCATCTTCCTGGTTTTGTCTGTTTTCAATAAATGCCTTTGTATTTTCACATCTTTTATATGCATGTATACACAGATCCTTTCCTCTGTATTAAAACTGTTACAAGTTGCTAGGGATAAAAGAGACAGATTGTTGACCTCCATTTCATTGCAGTAATATACTACATGGATCGTTTTATATTACACTATTAAAAGATCTTAACATATTGATATTAAAATATTTCTTGAATTTGGGAGTGGGGTGGAAAGGCAGGGGTTGATGTTTCATAACAAGGTTTTAAAATTGAAATAATCTCTGGGTACGGTTATATTTGAGTACTACAGATTGACACATGGAGGCTGGGTTCTCACAGTGAAAATGCGTTATTTGAAAGCATGTAAAATTTAAGCATATTGAAATTTAAAATCTCGAAAGAACTCATGGTGGAGGCCACACATCTCTCCTTTCTCTTTCCCAAGATGTTGAATATTTCTGCCTCAAGAGAAAAATCTAGAAAATGCAGCAGTAAGGAGACACCACAGAGATCCCAGCACACACAGTGGAACCCAAAGAAACTTGGGGGAAAGGAGAACTGAAACAGAGGTGGTCAGGGAAGAAGAACAAGATCGGAGGAAAAAAGTTCCAGTTGCAATGCAGCAACTGAAGAAAAGCTTTTGGAACTTGCATGAAAGAGAAGCTGTCCCTGATGTCACTGCCCACTTTAGCACTCTGTCATGAATTCCTCTTTCCCACAAAAAAACTGTTACTAAGGATGGAAGCTGCAAATCATCATGTACTAATCTTTTTATGAAGCCGTTTTTGTTGTTGTTCTGTAGTCCTATTGTTCTTTTACAATTATATTAACATAATAAGGGCAGTTCTATCAGGCTTAAATTAAAATTTTGTTTCTTAAGAATTATTAGTTTATACTGTGCTGAATGAAATCACAGAAATCCTCTCCTGACCACAGAGGTATAAGGTACCAAATTCATCCTTCGTGTAACTGCACTGAGGTAAATGAAGTTACATAAGGAATTAATTTGACCCGTCTCCTCCATTTCCTTGGAAAAATTCTTTGTTTTACTGCTTGCCAAGTTTTAACTTTGACTCTCCCTTAACATCTTCTTGTACTTTTTGTCTTGTACAATTTGTCTTTCTTTGAGAAATACAGCAGGAGAAAGATGGTTAAGGTGAAGATTTGCTTTTTACATTGAAAGTAGGCTTCTTATGGTAAGAAAATACCAAAACTTTTTTGTTTTGGTATAGAAGTGTATGGGATTATTCTTACATCCATGAGGATATGAAAGGAGTAAAGTAGTATGTATAGTCATGAGAGGCAAAGGATTTAAGTGATGTTTTTCTGCCTCATATCCAGTGTGCTTCTTTCTAACATGGACTCGACAGCAACTATGTATTCGAAAATAACTTACGCGAGAAGCTGAAGGCATACTCTCACCAGCATACAGCTGCAATTTCATGATACAATAAATTTAGGTTTTAGATGGTGCCATGGCACAAAATTCTTTGCATAAATTCAACCGACCAGTAAAAAGTTATTTAAAAAGCAAAACCCCTCACAAAGCGAGGAATGGAGAGTGGTTTTACTCCCGATGACTTTACATTAGAGTTGGTATCATTTGTCTTCCTGCTGCTGGTATAAATCCAGGATAAAGCTTTGTCTAAACACTGTAACTCATAGCTGGCTAATCTTGACAGGAATGCAATTACACGCTTATATTTGACCTTGATCAAGTTATTACCATTAGATGATCTAGCACTGAAGAGATCAGACATTAACAAGCATGTAAGTCTGACTATAGGCACAGTTTGAGAAGGGCTGAGCACAAGGGATCAGAAAGTGAAATTGATGAAGAGTCTGTGGTTCAGAATAAGGTTAGAATAATGCAGGGATATTGTCCCCACTGCCAAAATAACTATCCAGCAGCCTGCCATCCTTCTTTCCAAGCCATCTGTGTGGCACACACTACCAATGCTGCAATTGTGCCAATGCAACTGTTTGTGGGACCAGAGCGTGAACTTAATAAATAGAATAATTCTGGTTAAAAATTATTCTTTTAGACAGAACTTTTAAAATCTGGACCGAGTGATCTGATTTGCAGCATGGCTTCACAAACGGTTGCATGAACAGCTGAGGGCACTAAAAGTCACAGTCATTAGTTGCCAGTTCCTGCTCCTGCCTAAATTTATGGTTCCATATTTATTAAACCCAGACTTGTGCACTGCTGACTAACCAGCAGCAGGTTTGAGCCAGCTCATGTGGAGATATGCAATTGCATTTCAGATGCTCAGCAGTGAATCAACAAGAGCACCTGGTCTAACCCTTCTAACACTGTATGTCACCAGTGAGTCCAGCTCGTGACTTGGCTGCCACATGTACCTTGGGATGCCAGCCCTGCTACACTGCGGAGCTGTTGAAGAAGGCTTTCCTGGGTGGGGAGGAGGAAGAAACTGCAAGGACCTTCCCTGTTATCAGAGCTACTACAATAAATCTCTCAACTGCTGCCATACGCATGCAGCTAGAGCGGGACGCATACACTTTGCAGCCCAGTTACAGCTCCCAGTGCAGGAATTTCAAATTCCCAGGCCTTGGTGAGGCTAGAGAGTGGTATGTGATAACACATTTAACCATCCCAAGCTGGAGTAAGCCAGCAGAGGCGAATTCACAGGCTGTGGCTACTTCTCAGGGTGGGAAGTAGCCTTCATCAGTGCACTCTCCTTTGGAGGATTATTTTACATCAAGCTCTTTCATTTTTCTGAGATAGAAAAACCCTCTCAAGCTTCATGCAAAATTCCACTTGTGATCTGTATCAGACCATGTCCTTTGAATCCAAGTCCTCTTTTTTCCTGTTAGTTTAGGCACAGCTTTCATGCTAGAAAGCACCCTGTTTGTGTCTAGTACTAAGCATAATTAATACAGGTAGAACAAGTTCTAATGCAAAGTGTATTTCAAATCATAAGCATTACAGAGCTGGTGGACCTCCACAGTTTTTAATGCATTTGGTTTTCCTCATTGGGACATCCTGGTGTTCTTTACTCAATGACTCACCAGTGGCCCTATCAGTGTTGCACAATGGAAACAAGCACCGACTTCCAAAACCAGTATTATTTGATGCTAGGAGTAGATTAAGCTCATTTAGAAGTCTTAAAAATACCTGACAACTTCCAAATATGTCAGGAATTCTAATCTGAAATAAGCTGCAAATAAAATTCAGGATATGATTTAAAAGTTAATCTGGAGAAAAACCCATGCAAAATTCTGAGAAGAGAGGCATCTTCAAGTTTGGGGTTTTTGACTATTTTAAGGGAACAAGCTTCCTATCCATACAAAAAAGCACCATTCATAAAACATGTTTGACTAGCTAAGCTTCAGTTTTGATGCTCCCCAAAGCAATATAAAATATGTGTAAAAATTCATTGGACTAAATGAAAGGTCCATGCATTTTTGAAACCGTTAAGCCAACCAGCAAACAGGATTTTCAAAAATTGTATTTTTCCAGCTGAGACAAATATGATACATGTGACAGGATAAACATTTTAAGAAACAATACATGGCTAAAACCCATCTGCCAGACAGAGGAAGCCAAAGAGTTTGCCTTAGGGGTTTAAGAATACCAGATTATTCAAGTACTGATAAATTAATAAAAAATAGGGGAAAAAAGACATGATGATGGACTAAGACCTTCCTGCCTGGAAACTATTAGGCAATGCTTCTTAAAAAATAAAAACTGTTTAAACGTCTAGATTTGAAACAAACGTATTCTTCAATACAATGGCTGAGTATTGATGGCAGTGATTCTGACTATCAACAAGATACTGCCTTAGGAAATGTAATGCTTGCAACCATTTTTCTAAAAATATGAGCATCTAAGTGAGCAAGTGGTAAAATCAACCAAATAATTCTAGTTTACAAAATGTTGCACAACACCTATATTCTTTAAGATGTATCTATGTTCTTCGAGATACATTATATTTGGTTTGCTTGGCAAGGTTTTGGTAGCAAGGGGCTACAGGGGTGGCTTCTGTGAGAACCTTCTAGGAGCTTACCCCATGTCCAACAGAGCCAAGGCCAGCCGGCTCCAAGACAGACCCGTTGCTAGCCAAGGCTGGGCCAATACGCATCAGTGGTAGGGCCTCTGGGATTACAGAGTTAAGAAGTGAAAAAAAAGCCCGCAACTGCAGCCACAGAAAGGAGTGAGAAGATGTGAAAGAACAGTCCTGCAGACACCAAGGTCACTGAAGAAGGAGGGGGAAGAAGTGCTCCAGGCACTGGAGCAGATATTCCCCTGCAGCTTGTGGAGAAGACCATGGTGAGGCAGGCTGTCCCCCCACAGCCCATGGAGGAAGGATGATGGGGAGCAGATTCCACCTGGAGCTTATGGAGGACCCCATGCCAGAGCAGGTGAAGACACCTGAAGGAGGCTGTGACCCCATGGGAAGCTCATGCCAGAGCAAGCTCCTGGCAGGACCTGTGGCCCTGTGGAGAGAGGAGCCCATGCCAGAGCAGGTTTCCTGGCAGGACTTCTGACCCCATGTGGAACTCATAATGGAGCAGTCTGGTCTTGAAGGGCTGCACTCCACGGAAGGGACCCATGCTGGACCAGTTTGTGAAGAACTGCAGCCAGCAGGAAGGACCCACACTGGAGCAGAGGAAAAGTGTGAGGAGTCCTCCCTGTGAGGAGGAAGAAGCAGCAGAGACAACATGTGATGAACTGACCACAACCCCCATTCCCCATCCCCCTGTGCCGCTGAGGGAGGAGGTTGAGAAATTGGGAGTGAAGTTGAGCCTGGGAAGAAGGCAGGGGTGAGGGAAAGTGTTTTATAATTTGTGTTTATTTTCTCATTACTCGACTCTGATTTGATTGGTAATAAATTAAAATAATTTTTCCCCAAGTCAAATCTGTTTTGCCGTGACAGCAATTGGTGAGTGATCTCTCCCTGTCCTTGTCTTGACCCATAAGCCTTTTGTGACATTTTCTGTCCCCTGCCCAGCTGAGGAGGGCAGTGACAGAGCAGCTTTGGGGGGCACCTGGCATCCAGCCAGGGTCAACCCACTACATATATTTATATTTTTTATCTATATTCTTTAAGAATGTATTCTTAAAGAATGTACAGATGTTCGTGTCTTTAAGATTAACTGTTCTCTTTAAGGGTAACTATAAAATCCTTCTTATCAAATCTAACAGAAGTGACAATAAGCCAGACTTACAAAGTAGCGATGTCTTGACTGAAGGCATGAAATGGGAAGACCTACATGCAGGATGACTGCCCCCTAAAATAAGGTTTCAAAGATTCCTTCTTCCTTCCAACAGTGAGGCGCATTATTCCACCTCCCTGTGCCTGATACTGACGTCGAATACAATGTTATTTTCTACTTTCCAATTACTACCCAGGTAATGAACATCATCATAGCTGATGCTTCTAATTAGAAATAAAAAGTTTATGAAATCTATCATCATAAAATGGAATTTTACATCACCTAAACATTTACATTACTGAAAGAGGAAACTTACCAAAGTAAGATTAAGCTTATTTCTTTCCATAAGTAAATTTAAGATGAATAATGAGGATGTTTTTCAGAACTTCCACTAACCAATAAAAAACAATCCAGAAAAAAGGGAATCCACTCCTGCTGAGGAAAGGATGTGATAACCATCAGGGCTTTCCTACTCCTGAATTATTTGATTATTTAAAAAAAAGGGGGGGGGGAGGGTAAAGAATAATTTTCATTTTCAATCAGCACTACTTAGAATCTGCTTCAAACTGAAATCCATAGAAATGGATTAATATTTAATGAGCCTTTTAGACCACAAAAATATAAGTGATTCAGCTGTCTTCACTGACTCTCTGTGCAGGGACAAATGTTGTAACAGATGCACTCTTGACCCCTTAAAATGAAAAATGACATAATAAATTGCTACTTAGTGGAAACTGAATCAAAACAGATACTAAACTATCCAAAGAGAAAAAAAAAAGGACAAAGCATATTACCTGAAAATTCAGCAAATAACCACATTTATCATTAAGGAATCAACCCTGCCAAGAGCAGTTTTTGGAGAAAGCCCAATTTTCCCCTAAAAATAATTTCAACATACCAGCCATTAGACTATTATTTACACGAATGACAGACTATGAAGTTCTTCCAACACAGAAGGTTAGACTTGTGGATATAAAACTGGCAAAACATACTTGTGGTAAAAATAGAGCTATGACTACAGAAGGGACTTGAAGAAAGAAAAAAGATCAAACAATCTTTAGAAAACTGTTGATTGAAACCCTTATTAATACGGAGAGAAAAATAAAATTCTTATGTACTTCAAAAAAGAAGAATGATCAAAATTCCAGAAAATAACGTAGATGCAAGACAATTATTCACATCAGTAGGAAATAGTTTATCGTTGAGTTACCAAAAACTGTAGAGTAGTTCTACTGCGGTAGAAGTACTATAGCTACGATGTGGAACTATGACTGTAATTCATTAGTTGATTTTGTACATTCTCAAAAAATCTGTTCCTGACCTAGTGACATTTATGGACAGACACGAGACAATGAGGTAAAAGGTTTGATCTTAAAAGCTTCTATCACACACCTTACCTGAAGATTGAACAGCTTTGCCCAGTCAGTGCCTTGTACACAGAACTAACAGTTTTATGCCCAGAACACTTATGGGATCAGGCCCTTGCAAAAGTAAGTTTATTTATAATATACACAGGAAGGAAGGAAGGATATCAACAAACAAAAACAACAAAAGGAAGGAATATATTTTATATAAAGGTGTAAAACAACTCAGATGAAATGAAAGCAAACAATCTGTGACCAATTGTAAAATTAGTTTTTTTCTCATAAACAAGATTCCCCTCTAATGCAAATTAATAGTTCGCTCAGTGAGCAAAAACATTCAAAGCCCACTGTCAGTTCATCTGCATTCAGACTTATTTTAAAACCATCCTGCAATCATACTTTATAGACACAAATTTCAAAATAAATCCCTTACCAAGGTAATGCTTCTGCTTTATGTAATCATATCTTTTTTATACACTAACTTACTAAACTTATAACAATGTTTAATTTAAAATACGACATACAGAGGAATATTTTAAAGGTTTGTGATGTTTGTGATTTCTAGATGAGGTAAAATGCTTTATCGCCAGAGCAGCTGTCAGCCAAACCTCAGCTCTCAGCAAAATGGGCTGTAACAACCACCTATTAGCAGCGGTGTCAGGAGGTGAGCGCTCCCAACACAGCTTCCTAGACTGCTCTGTCCCATGCCAGCCGACAAGAGGAAAACGAAACCCCCAATACTTTCCTGTTGGCTGACCCTTTCCTCCCACAGCTTCCTATCTGAATAAAATTTTGACACCAAAGCTTTTGAAAAAATAAAGAGGGGTGGTGCCAAGGAAGGAAGGAAGGAAGAGTGCTCTGTGCCAGCACACTTCTGGTTACCATTACAGACTTTGGAGGCTGCTGATATCCCGACTCCCGTGGTATCTCACTGAAGATCTTTACTGAAGACTTAAGAAATCCCGCAGATACTTTGACTCCTAGGGCAGTAAGCAGGCAAATCCCTTCTGTTACCAACTGTCCTGGTTTCAGCTGAGAGTTAATTTTCTTCATAGCAGCTGGTACGGGGCCGTGTTTTGGGTTTGTGCTGGAAGCAGCGTTGATCATGGAGAGATGTTTTTGCTGCTCTTGGGCAATGCTTACACAGAGCCAAGGCCTTTTCTGCTTCTCGCACGGCCGGCGGGATGGCTGGGGGTGTGTGGGGAGTTGGGAGGGGACAGACAGGACAGCTGACCCCAATGACCAAAGGGATATTCCACACCAGATGACATCATGGTCGGTTTATAAGGGGCTTGGGGGAAGAAGAATCACAGATTCTGTGATTCTGTGATAAGGGGCTTGGGGGAAGAAGAAGGGGGGGCAGTGGCATTCGGAGTGATGGCGTTTGTCTTCCCAAGTAACCACTACGCTTGACGGAGCCCTGCTGTCCTGGGGATGGCTGAACCCCTGCCTGCCATGGGCAGTGGGGAATTAATTCATTGTTTTGCTTTGCTTGTGCACGCGGCTTTTGCTTCACTGATTAAACTCTTGTATCTGAACCCAGGAGTTTTCTCACTTTCACTCTTCTGATTCTCTCCCCCTTTTCAATGAGGGGGCCTGAGCGAGCGTCCGCGCCGTGCCCAGCCGCCGGCTGGGGTAAAACCACGACACCCACAAAGACCATATACAGCAACTCAAAACCCTGCACCACGTGCGGGGAACAGTCCCACTTTTACACACAGCTCGTCATGAGCCTTGGGGCAGGGGGAGTTCCCAGCACCCCTCCAGCATCTGACTGGACCCAGGAACAAGAAGCAAGCACGAATCCACAGAAAACACACCAAAACATCATACACCTCCAACCCTTCTCAGGGACTTCAACCCACCTTGTCCACTTTCATGATGCGGCTTCAGGCCAGCGAGCCCTTGCTTTCCTGTCACCTCCCACTCTTGTCTCTCACTTTAGACCCCTTCCAAAAGAGTCAGGGGCTCCGTAGACATTTCTTGGCTACCGCAGACCCCAAGAGATAACCGCAACCGACATGAAACCGACTGGACGGCTCCCCTCAGCCCCTCCCGCCATCGCCCTCAGGCTGCTCCCCAGCGGGTGCCCCGCAGGTCAGGCTCCTCCCGCTCCCCGACCGCCGCCCTCGCCCCCTTCCCGCCGCAGCCACCCCCCGCACGCTCTAACGGCCCCTGACAACCCACGGGGAAGTCGGTTTAGGGGCCCCCAACGCTGCGGGGCCCCGCCGTGCGAGCCCTGCCGGGGAGGCGAGCCGGGAAGGCGGGAGGAGGGCTCCCCGCTCCGGGCCTGCTCTGCCGTAGGCCACGGCCAGGGAGCTGCCGCCCCCTGAGGGGAGGGGGAAGGAGGCAGCACGGCGGTGGCCGGCGACCCAGTGGCGGCAGGGGTGGCGGCGGAGGGCCGGCCGGGCCTGCCTTCCCCCCTCCGCCCCTCCGCGGGTCACATGAGAGGGGCGGGCGGCTGGGCCGAGGCGGCGGCTGCCGCCGGGACTGAGGGAGGGCTGGTTGGTGAGGGACCGAGTAGAGGAGCGCGGCGGCA
>VWZZ01003418.1:17425-71722 GCA_013399095.1 Psophia crepitans | reverse complement strand
GGGGGCGCTCGTCCCGGGGGGGGGGGGGGGGGGGGGGGGAAAGTCTGTGTCTTGCAGTGTACAGTCAGTGAAAAGAATAATTAAGCTCTGCGAGGGCTCTGTTTGTGTGTGTCATCTTAATGGAGGCTCAGTGATAATCATGGGGTGGTTCATCCAGTTTAAACAAGGTGAACTGTTTTTAAAGGCAGCGGCAGTGATGTTGCCAGATACTACTTTTAGAGAATCCAGACTCGCATCTTGGGGGAGCTTTTGGTTTTAATTTTTATCTTTCGGAGACCGGCTTGTGCACCATCCTGGTTTAAGGCACTGCAGACTTGCAACACGCTTCCCTCCTTTAATTTAGAGTGTGTTTTGTGAGTGAGCGTGTAAAGCTGCTGCCTGAAATAACCAGTTCTTGTGTATCATCAGCGATAATGGTGGCTGCGGTGGCTCCGGAGTGGCTGATCCTGCCTTGGGGCAGGGGGCTGACTGAATGGACTGCCCTATATTCTCTGTGTCGGTGGTGGTGGTACAGAACGAAGTGATGAGGATGTCTCTTGAATAAAATGCTAAACAGACTGCGTTTGAACGCACTGGCTTGTTTCTGAATAGGTAAAGTAAGGGCTAAACCTTGTATGATTAATAGTTGCACGGTGCTTGCTAATTCTAAATATAATTACCCAGAACTCGGAAATCAAGTGGGTGTGGTGTTTGTTTTGACAACTTGGAAAAAAAAAAAGCTATGATGAATCAGAAAAATAATTCTTCAAGCAGTCTGGAAACGTGGCCATTTCTCAGCAGGCACTTCTGCTCGTTTTGTCCGTGATAGACTTAACTCTTTAAAAAAAAATCTGAAAAAAGGAAAACAAAAGACAAAACAAGCCAGACCTGAAAAGTTATTATTCAAAACAGTTGAACACTGTAATTGTAAGGAGCAGAAAGCTCATTCAACTCAAAATATGTCATTTTCGCAGTACTATGGACTTGTAGTTAAGGGTAGTTAAGGGAAATGAACATACTTGTTATTGGCACTAACCCAATGTTGTACCTGATCACATGCAAGATGTAAACTGGAAGGTGGATGTGTTGCTGAATCAATCTTTCATAAGGTATTAAGCATTTCAAGGTTGGATTTTCGTGGGAGGAAAAATACTCAGGACCTGGGGAGGAGGTGGTCTATATTTAGCTAAAGCTGGATTCTATGGGGGAAGCCAGATTTTCACCTAGCATGTAAGGGAAGCTATTCTTTTATTTATAACTTCATATCACATTAATAAACATGTTAGGTTTTTGGGGTCAAACTACAGTATAGTTCGTATTTCTTCCTCCTTGGCTTTATTGTAAAATAATTGTAGACTAGTGAGACTGGAATTTTTTTTTGGTAGTCAGTATATTTGATGTTTTACTCTGGCTTCTTGTATTACACTTTTTTCTTGAATAGAGATCCAGTCTGGCTTTTTCTTATGCACTGCTATCAGTTTGGAACACCAGGAGTAGTTAGATCATTTCCAGCTAATGAATTAATTGGTATTTTGTGTTGAAGGGGTTCATTTATTTGGTTTTTAACAACAGAAAGCATGTGGAAAGTGTGGATTTGATAGCGAGTTTAAGAATCCTTTGATGCCACTGAGTAGTGAGACCTGTGGGGTGCTAAGGGAGCCTGACCAGGGCAATTCAGTGTTTGGAACCTCTATAGGACATTTGCAATCTTGGAAAAAAAAGACATTATTGAGTGGGAAACTCATAGAGATAAACATATTGCTGTGCACAGGTACTTGAGGAAGTATGCAAAATTATTTGAAGACTGCACAAAATCACCCTAATTAGAGACTTGAACTAGATAAGCATCTAAATATCTAGGACATTAAACTGTGGTTCAGATGGTAAACTGCTATTCCCAGTTCAGTTCTGCCTGCTGCCCTCTGCTCTTCGGTTTCATTTGCATCCTATGCTTCAATTCACTTATTTGTCAAATGAGGTCAGTTGTTTTACCACCTCTGGTAAAAGCTGTGAATGAAAACAGAGCTATGTAAGGTTAGGATTTATTATTTTAGAAGCATTTGGTGGAAGAGAAATGTTAATTAAGGGAATTGTTCTTACTACCACTTTCTTTTTTGTATGTGGAGCCCTGAATAGGGGCATGCGTCTCTGTTATACAATCCACTTACGCACAAGCCTCCCATTGATTTCAGCAGAGGCTCTGTGCATGGATTATTGATGCGATATGATCCGAGTCAGTTGGTGTTTGTCTCAACCTTCCTTTGTGTGCTGATTAAAATATCTCTGTGGTTTGCTTAATCCAGGAAATTTCTCCTCTTCCCTCTCCTCGCTTGGTCTAAACCCACATCTTTTGTGATTTGACTGAGGCTTTTCTTACGTGCTTACTGTTGCGTGGTGGTGGTACCAGTGAACGGAGATCCTCGCGTTGAGCAGTGCTGTTGGCAGCAGGTGGTATACTTGTGTACGGCAAAACAGTGAGCGATCTTCTGTGTAACATCAAAATGTATCAACAGTCAGTGCGTCACTTTGTGCTGGAGGCACAGAATAGTACTCTTCTGAATTTGAATCTGGTTGTGCAGCAGCTCTGTAGTCCCCCAGAGTCAACTCTGTGCCATCCCTCTTGGAAAAGACTGCAAGACTGAGTACTTACCAAGTTCACAACAAAAGATTTAAATCTTGCTTCTACTTGACAAATAGGCAAAATTATAGCACTAATTATGGCAGTGAGGTTTCCCTACTGTTCCCCAAACTCTGTGCTTTATTTCTGAATGTTGAAGCTTTTTTGGAGGGTGAGAGAGCAATTCAGTTGCCAAGCTCTGTTAGTTGTTGGCCGTACTTACCAGCGATGGTGCCAGGTAGCACGTTGATTCTGTTATGTAGACAGCCGTTCACGACAAACTAGACTGAGAGACCAGATCGTCTCGCAGAGGACTCAGAAGAATGGATTTGCTGCCAAACCAGATTTAGCAAGATGACTTCTGTTATTCTGCAGGGCAGAGCAGTTATCCATTTATAGGTAAAAGCTGTTAAATGTAACAAACCCCACAGATTTTTCTCAGAAAAAAGTGTTTTAAAATTGATTAAATATATATATAGATCTGACTTCTAGACATGAGCAGCCTGATCTGTTCTTTTCACAGTGTAATATCGTTCAAAGGTAGACACTAAAGACAGGAGAGTCCACGTGGCCTCCTTGTGGTTTATAGACGTTTGCTCTGCATTTAAGACTAAATCTGCATGTTTTATTTACAGTAAAAAACCTCATAAAATAAGAAATGTATTTTAACACAGAAGAATGTTAAATATCTTTCACTCCGTACTCATCAAAATGGATAACTTGTACTGGTAGTTTTAAAAGTTGTCCCAAAAGTTCTTTAGAAGAAGGGCTTGTAGTTTTTAATTAATACTCTAGGGACATGACAAGAATATAAAAATGCACCTCAGTGTTAGACTAACCACCTGGATTGATTCTAGGGAGAGGAAAAAGAGCAGATACAGAGAAAACAGAAAAACCTAAATGACATAAATATGACTGCTATCAGCCGGCAGAGCTTCATGCTAAGTCTCTTTTTGCTGAATAAATATTTCTTCAAGCTAAACTAATCTCACATTTATACAGATTATCTGTCAGCTCAGTAGGACGTTAATTTTTAGCCAAAAACACATTTAATCTGTTATCAGTGTAATAAAAATGGCATAGCAAAACCATTAATAATTATGTTGTAAATATTAGGTTTTGGGTGGTATCAGAAAGTAAGCTTGTTAATTGCTGTTAACACTTCAAGCTTTTCCTTAGCCTAATGTTCAGTAATTTTAGCTGTGACTTGAAAGAAAACATGAAATTTTTGCTGATAAAATTTCCAGAGGTTGTCAGTTGCGAAACTTGATGGATTGTTATGTGATGGTATTTGGTGACTTGTGCTCAGCAGTGTAAGCATGCCGTGGATTTAGTGGAACTGTACGTCTGTAACATAGCATCTGTGTGCACTGTTACGTCTAGGAAAGAAAGCTGTAGGATTTACTTACGGGAACAGAGTGTACTTTGCAGAACAATGTCTGGGAATCATAGCAATAGTCACGTGAAAGTGGGCTCCCCATGTTGCTGAATGGATATTGCAGTCTTTTCATATCAATGGAATTATAAGAGCTTTTACCAGTTGAGGGGCTGCAGGTCTCGAGGCAGCACACTGTTTTCCAAGATACATTCTGCAGTTCATGTTGAATTTCTCAATTCTGTCATATTTGTTGCCTCCCCTTCTTTCTTTATAGGATTTTGAACACTTTTTCAAGGGAAAATAAATGAAATAACGTCATTGCTTTTCTCCGTTTTCTTCTGCTTGCTGTCTTTTGTCCTCTAAGTCTCTCCTTTCCTAGTACAATAGAAAGGTTTTAAAAGCTTTAAGCTATTTCGCTGATACTGTAGCTGCGTCTTATCTGCTGCTATCTTTTGCTCGCTTCCTTTCCCTCCCAATGCAAACATGCTTTAGTCTGTTTCTTTTTACATCCCATCTTTGGCCCCGTTTATTTTTTTGAACTACCACCCCATCTTCTTTTCACGTTGAAAGTCATCGAGTGAGCTGTTTGCAGTCTCTGTCTGAAGAGTATCTCCAGGTTCATCCTAGGTCCTTTCCACACTTGTCCTGACCCCTTGTACTCGGTACATTCCCTTCCTCCTCTTTGTCCTGCCAGCTACCTCTGCGTACTGTTTACTGCGCATTTCTTTTTGAAATCTTGCTCTTTCTTGGCTTCTTTGACTGTTCGCTCCTCATTCCCCTCCAGTCTTGTTAATTGCTTTTTCATTTGGAGGATGATCTTTCTGCTTCCAACTTTTTGTGAAGATTTGCAGGACCTTGTGCTTGCTTTAATATTCTCTTCTTCTCTACATATTTTTTTCTAGGTGATCAAATTTGCAAATAAAAATTGAACTATCGTATTTAAACTGATGACTCACAGCATATACTGTGTGCTCTGGATTCAGTACCATCTGTCCCAGCTGAAATGTTGGCTTGTTTGACATCTGAAGATTGCATAATTGTCATCTTAAGCTTAATGAGTCTAAAACAGAGCTCTTAATGTTGTTTCCACCCACTGCCTTTTTTTGATGCTTGTGGATGCATGCTGACATCCTGAGTGGTTATCGACAAGTAAATAGTTCGATGTTATAATTTAGTTTTCCTGAAAAATAGTCTGTAGAAAAATTGTAATAAAAATGGCAGTGAAAGGGCCATGCAAAAGTACAGAAACACTTTTGCAATCTCAGTGTTACAAAATAAGTTGCGTTCTCCTATGCAATATTAATTTTCCTGTTTGAGTACACAGATTATATGTGCTTATGGGCACTCTCTGTAGACTTCTGCGTGGGACTATTCCACACGTCACATAGTGTTTTGTGGTGACTGAATGAATCTATATGAATTTTTTTTCTCCTTTTAAAAATAAAGTGATAGTTAACGATGTCTGCTTCACTTCATTTCCATGTAGTTCATGAGTACTTAAGTACCTATTGAAGGATTGCGCTTACTTTAGTAAAAAGTCTGGACATATTGACCATGTGTTTCATTCGCAGAGGATAAAAATAACTACTTAGCAGCTGGTTTATTAGAAAAACCTGTCAACTTATAGAACTGTAAGGCAGGAATCCCATGGAAGTGAAGAACATGTGATGTTTTGCTTTAAGATTTACAGAAGCAATGGAAAAATTATGTGAACAGCCATAACATTGACATTTCTGACTTCTTCACTGTGTATTCTTTACAGCAAAGTGTAGTATAGGAAAGGTATGTGACTTAGGTAGTAGAAGTGTATTTAATTATGCCATTTGTATAACTTTAACATTTAGCAAATTGCTTTTAATTGCATATGACTTCCTTCTTTTAATTCCAACAATTTCATGGGAAAACTTAGTATTGCAAATTTTTTGGACAGCGGTATTTCCTCTTAGTGGGATAGACAGGCAAAATCCACTAGAAAACCATGTGTTTTGTGGTCCTCTGAGATTTGCCTGAAGAAGGAAATGGCTTGACCTATTTGGTTGCTATGAAGTAAAAACATTCTTTAGGGTTGGTTTTTTTTTTGGTGAACATCTGTGTCACATTTATTTCATTACTTTCTGAGGTTCTTTAAACCCATTATTTGATAATATAAAGTTTTATTTAAGGAAAATAAAGTGATGCATAACTGCTTCCAGAATTTCCTTGAAGTTCTGATACCTGCTTACACATACGTATGATATAAGTGGGTAGGTTTTCCACTGAAAGTTGACAAGATAAAAGGCAAACGCAAACCTTACATAGTAGTTCCTGGGGAAAAAGTATTCAACAAATTCAATAGGATCTCATGGAGTTAACAGGAAATGTTGTATGCTGGAAGCTTGTGGAATCCAAATGAGAATCTCATTCAGGATATGGAGTACTGAAGATCTTTGATCTAATTTTTCAACAGGTCGGGCTTCTTGGCATGGTTTTACTAATGAGCTTCGTTTTCAGATGTTGTGTTTATTATAAAAAAATAGTTACCTTACACCAGGTATGTGGTAGGACTGTGGAGCTGATACTGTTATTTAGCAACCCAATGGAAATTGTACCAATATGGATAGATTTTACTGCAAGGCTATTAACTAATAATTCTTCTGAAATCCATAAGAAAATTCTTCAAGAAGAACTGAAGATCAGTTAAGTTGTGAAAGCTGAATCTGATTTGAAGTTTGCCTTCTGCTGTTGTGTCCAAGGGCTCGGTTGGATTTTGAGGAGCCGCCACTGTTCTTTGCAGATGTGGGACTTCAATACAAAAGGAGAAACCATGGATGATTTTTAGATGAAATACCTTGAGTTTCTTATCCAAACAAAAAATGCTGTGTGAAAATGATGAAATGCAAGTCTGCTGACTCTCAGGGTTTGGAAGAGGTTGAACAGTAACTGTGGGAATTAATTTCTGTGGCTCTTCTACCCAGCTACCAGTTCTCACACAGCTTGTAGGAATATCTACTTACTCCTCAGTCAAATTAGATTGAAATTGAGTGCCACGCTAGGCGTACTTTGGCAGAAGGAGTTGATGGGTAGGAAAAGAAATATATCCAATCTCTGTTATGCTCCCTCTCGTTCTCACTCATGCATGCATGAAAAAGGCTGAAAAAAGGGGCATGTGCGAGTAGGGGAACTGCCTCTTACTGTTTTCTTTGAGAGGAACTGTGAGATGTAATAATTTAATGAGTCACCTCTGCGTTTTTATACAACCATCTCATTAATAATTGGTGTAACTGTTAGCATGGAGATGTGTATCTTTATTTATTTATTATTATATGATTCGTATTGCAAAATGCCATTCAGGTTGTTTTCTTGTTTAATTCCAAGTATTCAAGAGTCTTTATTTGCTGTTAGGTTTTTGCTTTCATGTACTGTAGATCCTGTGTTCCTTAATAAGATCCTTGTTTATCTCATAAGCAGTGTTGTCTGTAGGGTCAAATTCTGACATAAACAGATCCTGTTGCCTTAGTACAAGAGAGGGGAAATTGTCAAAAGGGACATTTGTAATTGCTTTGCATATTATAAAATAAGGAATTATTGTTGCTTGAAGCAGTACTTTGTGTATTCAGTAGTCAGATTCCAAATACATGGGGTTTTGGTGGTTTTTTTTTCTTTCTTGCTCATGTAAGTTTGGACTAATGAACTTCCTGCCTAGTCATTCTAATACACTGAGGAGGAATTTTCCCACCAGGCTGTGTAGTCTGTCTGAGTACAACTTTGACCACTTGCAAATGTAGTTTTTGAATTTGTAAAGCTGCTGCATGTTTTTTGTTTCAGTATCTCATAACCGGCCAGCTAGGGGATGTGGAGGAAAGTTTTCCCAGGCAGTTGAGGTGAAACCAGGTGGCTGTAAGAAGAGATGGTGGCTCTGTTATGGAGAAACTGTGTTCCTTGGGAAGAACCTTGCAAGTTAAATGTGCTCTCTGACCATGACATTCGTAATGTGTGCAGGACAGGGGCTTGGTCCGAGTCCTCCTTGAGAAGACCAAATGGACATGAGCCCTTTCTTGTATGTGCAAAGTGCTCAGCTGTCTCCGATTGCCCACACAGGAGTTGCTGGGTGCAAACCATCCAGGCTGATGATCCGTTAGAATAGATCTATGGACTTTATTGCGTGGGGTAGGTGAATGTACATCTATATATTGTTTTGTCATTCTCCCTTCACTTTTTTCTTACTTTTGGTTCCAATTTTATTTTTTTTTTCCGTTTAACTGAAAGGTTTCTGCTCGAGATCCACCCAAACCAAACACTTAATATTTCAGGCGTCTACCTTCAAGAGCTTCTATCAGGCTGAAATAATCCTTGGTTTAGTCTTGCATTTTGTAACCCCAGTATATACTAACTGGGGAAAAGTAATTTTGTATGTGGTATCTGTCACATAAATGCCTAAATAGGTAATCCGTGTTATGAAAGTATATGTTTGTAGTCTCAAAAGTAAGGTTTTTTTATTTTATAGAGCTTTATTGTTCTTTAACTTGCTCGCTGCAAATCAGTTTTGACCTACTGTACCTAATTTCTGTTACTAAAATTATTATATCATATACTTGCAGTATTTTAAAGCAGTATCCAACATTCATCTGGGAACAAGGAGAATACCTGTCCTCGTTTTCCCACCATCTCTTATCATTTCTGCTGCTGTTCCTGAGTTGCAGTTTGTATAGAAACTGTTTCCAAAGTGGAAGTTGAAACTGGTAGCCAAGGTTAGTCAGAGGGAAGGTTTAGAGAAATGCCTGTTGTGTTGTTTGCAGTCACAGAAGGGAGAGGTTAAAAGGTTTCAGGTTATGTGACTAGTTTGTTCTTCATGTATGTGTTGCTGATTAATTCTGTAATCTGGGAATCTCAGACTGGGCCTTAAGCCTGCCTACCTCCTATGTATTGCATGAGGTCAGCCTTTCCAGGCAGGTTGTGACATTTCAGTTTGCTGCAGATGCTTTAGCGAGGACACATATGGAGTTGATTATTTTTTTGGCTATAGGAAGTGGATTTTTGTGCATTAAATATAGTAACTTACTTTTTTTAAATATGTGTGAGGAAGCTTCCCCACCCCCAATGATTTTTTTATTTTTTTTTAAATCAAAATACATCAAAATATAACTCTCTTCGCTCTCATTTTGTGCAATGTCAGTTGAAAGGACTGCGGTGTTTAGTCTTCGTCTTGTACCAATAAATGACATAGTATCACATGAATGTTTTAAAAGATTAGGTGATATTTTATAAGAGCAAACATAGAAAGACTGATTTAAGTCCTTCCACTGAGAGTTTGCTGATATCCAAAGTAAAGAGAATCTGCATTACGTTACTGTTCTTATTTCACTGAAAAGTTACTTTCCTTCTCTATCTTCTACCTGTGTTGTAAGCCTGAAAAGTAACATGTGTTATGAAGGGGAAAGGTTGGGTGAAATTGGTAATCCAAATTAAATACAAATAATACTCTAAAGTTTATGGAGCCTGTGGGTGGGTGGACTTGGCAGATATATCCATTGTGGTATGTTAGACTTGAAAGACCATATGGAGATGATTATTTTCTGGCATTTTGTAGTAAAGGTTTTTGAAGGAATTTTTTTATTTTATTTTTTTAATTCTTTTTTTTTTTTTTAGAAAAGGGATGAAAAGTAGGAAGAATAACTTCAGTTTGCATTGAGTAGTAAAATAGTTTGTTGTAGTAGCATATGGAAAAACAGTTTATTGAAATGTAAGCTGCTAAAAGAAGTTCTCCTACTGTTTTCCTATTGGCTCCCTTGTTTTCTGAAGGCAGCCACAGATCCTGTGCAGCTGGGACTAATACAGGATCCAGCTGTAACTTTTTTATTGTTGTTCAGATGTCCGGTGATGGTCAAATCTAAGTTATTGTGTGGAAATTCAGTAAAGGAAAAGGGTAGGGTGGGAAAAAAGTGACTCTCTATAAAAATATTCCAGTAAAAGCAACAGGAACTAGGAGTATCCATTTCAGAACTCTGCCATAAATCCCATCCTGAAATACTTAAACGCCTTCAGATTTTGCTGTAGACTTCAAGTCATCTCAGAGTTCGTAGTTTATTTTTTTAAACAGAAATCAAGTTAACGGATTGGAGTGGGAAGGTGGCCCTTCTTTGAGATTACTTATGGAAGAAGATACCAGTCTCTCATTCATGGTACAAGGTTTTAGTTAAAACAAAATTCTGTACTCTCTTTGAGGTGTTGGTGTAGTATATAATGCTACAATGTGGAACGTATCAAACAATTTTGATTTTACTATTTTCATTTATGCTGTGTTTCGCTAGTCTTTGTTTTACAGAGCCTAAGTATTTAAGGAGGGGAGAAGCCTAATATTTTTCTGTAGAGTTTGATTTACCTTTGGTATATTTATTTGGTGCTTTCGACTCTGTAGGTGATGCCTTGGATTGACATTATACAAAATAGTGAGCAATACAGCAGGTATACAGAATGGTGAGAATACTTGGTGGTGATCAAAATAATGCATCCTTTTTTCTTTCAAAGCAGTTTGGGTTTTTCCATGTAAGAAAAGGTCCTGTTTCTGACCAAAAGCACTGTCCTTTAGGTATCTGCTTCCTTTCCAAATCTTCCTTCCAAACTTAACTTGCCAGTGGAGTCCATCAACTGGCTACCTGAATTTCAGAATTCTTTTACTATTGTTCTTAGTCTTTTGAATGTCATTACTCAATCAATTTGTAATTATGCTAGCCTGGTTTAGTAAGTTTAATAACAGTATACAAATTGTAAGTCTTAACTGACTGGAAGAGCTAGCTTGAAATACTGTAAGTTCCTTCCATTACTAGTTACAGTGAAAGGAATTTTAAAACATAACTACTGTCTGGAGTGTAATCCTGGACAGTATTAATGCATTCCTTTCCATGCGCCTTAATTGGTTGTTGATATTAATTCTTTTATTGGGGAAAGAAAAGAAAAAGAAAAAAAAAAGGAGAAAGATTTGTGGTCGGTCTGTTGGCTGCTGGACAGCCTGGCATTTTGCCCCACAGTGCTAGAACATAACAGCAACCACAATTTATTTTCCTTCCTGAGGTAGTAGGAGCTGATCTGTGACTTCAAAGTGGAAGTGAAATGTGGACAAAACAGTGTGCTCTGAAGGCCAAACACTTCCCATACAAATCAATTACAAAGCGTATATCCATGATGTCCATATAGCCACATAAAAAGGAATAATTTTTGGAGTTCTTGAACATGGTCACCAATGCCAGTTGTGAGAATGAGGAAGTTTTGTTTTGGTGGCAGGACTGTTGCAGTCTGGGACATAACAGTTGATACTATTTGAATGGTGACTGAATTAATTCACTGTCAATGTGTTTTGTAAACCTGCAACCATTTTTTTTTTGTTTTTTTGTTTGGTTTTTTTTTTTTTTAAATTGGCATGTGTTTCTTCTTTTTAATTAAGCAAATGATGACACATATTTTGCTCTATTATTGCATTGGGTGATGTGTATTTTGTACTTATGTTCGGGCTTTGGTCAGATTGTTTCCTTTCCCAAAGACTCTTCTATTTTACCTTCTTTTTATTTTATCATCTTTTTAATACAGGATTATAAATTAATACAAGGCAAATAATTTGCTCTCCCTCTTTTTTTGGACATTGCAGTGATTAAATAAGCAGTATTACTTCATTTTATCCTTGTTTTGCAAGAACGGTAGTCAAAGTTCTTTTCTCCCAGTTTTTAAGGATTATGATCTTAATTTGAATTGTGAAAAGCCTAAAGGAATTTCTCAGTTTAGTCGTTGTCTTGAAGAACAGGTCAACTTACAGCACATTTTGCAAAATTGGTTGTATGTAGACTCTGCCAATGTTGAAGACCATTAAAATAGAGCAACTGGAAAAAAAACTTTGTTTACAGATTTGCTTTAAGATGCTTTGGCTGTGTTCATGATTTAAGGAAAATTCAGAAAATATTCGTGGCTTGAGAATAAAACTGCCAGCTAAATTAAAGGAAGTTGTATAATAATGTCCTGCATCTTTGAGAGAGAACATAGCATTTCAACTGTTACTGCATTCGGTTTTTCTCTGGAGCTCATGTGGACTTAAGAGATGATTTTTCTAATGTGACGGGAGAACATCAAAAGCTCCTTCTCACATACGAGAAATAAAAGTATGACATTTCTAGCAAAGTTTTGGCTTTTCACCACCTCATTTTACATTTTGAAGAACGGGTTTCCTGCTGAAGAAACACATGTTAGCCTGATAGCATTTTCCTGTATTTGAATTGTGAACAGTCAAATGACTCAAAGTTACGTTACAGTAGATACAGAGTTTTAACATAGAATAAGTGCATACAATAAATCTATTCAACTAATCAGTCTGCTTCCTTTCCCTCCACCCCCTTGCAGCTGGACGTTCATCAGCTTCTGCTACTATATCTAGCTTCCTCTTGAGGCTTTCTGGAATAGAGTTAACAGTGGTGGCAGGCATTAATGAACAATGTTGTGATTATATTCTGTGGGTCTGTATAAGTTGTCATTTTCCATTGCTACTAGTTCTTATGGAAACTATGTCATCTGTTTAGTATGAACACATGTGTGCCGTACAAAGTTGCGTGCTGCAGTATTTAGTGAAAACATGCACATCATCATCAAATCAGTAGAAAATATTTTTCAATTTCATTAGTGACCCATCTGGCATTTAAGATGGAAAATTTGCTGTAAGATTGTATTTTCAGAAGTTCTTAGCTAGGATAATGCAGGATGGTTAGCCTTTTAAGGATTTTTTTAAGGATCAAAATGTAATCTTTCGAGACTAGCTTCTGGCCATGTGGTGGTACTGGCAGCTTCCGTTGGGTATGGCACTCAGGTGTTTTGGTTGAGCTGCAAGTACTGAACAAAGTTGGAAAGTCCAATTCATTAAGACATTGAAGAGGTGGTGGGACAGGTGGTGTACTGAAGAATCTTTTGGAACTAGTTTTTGTATAATTTTGAAGTGAATTGTGGACTGCTGCCCGTCTAGATATATGCTGTCAGGATTAGATGACTGTTAGTGACAAAAATCTATGCTTAATAGTGCCACCACTTTTATTAGGCCCTGAAGTGTGTCCAGAGAATGGCAATGAAGCTGGTGAAGGGTCTGGAACACAAGTCTTATGAGGAGCGGCTGAGGGAACTGGGATTGTTTAGTCTGGAGTAAAGAAGACTCAGGTGAGACCTTGTTGCCCTCTACAACTACCTGAAAGGAGGTTGTGGCGATCTGGGGGTCAGCCTCTGCTCACAGATAAGTAGCAACAGGACAAGAGAGGATAGCCAGAAGTTGTGACGGGGAGGTTCAGGTTGGAGATGAGGAGAAATTTCTTCTTGGAAGGAGTGGTCAGGTATTGGAACGGGTTGCCCAGGGAGGTGGTGGAGTCACCGTCCCTGGGGGTATTTAAAGAAAGGTTGAATCTGGTACTTAGGGAGATGGTTTAGTGGGTAATAGGTGGTGGGCGGACAGTTGGCCTAGATGATCTTCCAACTTTAATGATTCTATGATTATTTTCAGTGGTTGAGAACCACTTAAAACAAGAAAGTGTTTATCTGTGAATTACAGTCTCTAGGTGTTTTGTACTCACTCTGGTATTGTCAGTGTTGGTGAAATACGGAAGAATCTCTAAACTGCATTAACAAGTTTTCTCACTGCTGCTGCAGACTGCTTAACAGAAGTTACAGCTTGGTATTTCTGGTTGCCCTAAGGCAAATTTAGGTTGCAAGTATGTTGATATGAGTCAGATTTTTTTCAGCCTTCTACAAAGGTTGTATAGTGAAAGCTCATGCCAGGTAGAGACATCACTCAGAAGAAGAGACTAACTCCTTGGAAATGTGCTTAAGCAGAGGCTCCAGATAACCACATTGGCTATGAAGCTGGTATCTGCAGGTAAAAAAAAATAAATCATGATTTGCTGTAAGTTTTACTGATTTAGAAAGTGATATCTTTTATTGTTACCTTTTGTGTCATGTTGAGGGGTAGTAGAACTAAAGCATTTCGTCCTACTCAATTGTTTCCCAGTCCACAAAAATGTTTCCTATTTGAGCATGGCAGGATGAAGTGGAAATCTGAGAAAGAATGTTTATTAATAGGAGAAGCATGAGCTGGTGGGTTTTAAAAAGAGGTTGAGGGTTGAATGCCCTCAGTTGATTAAAGTTTCTAAATCTCTATTCGTTTTCAGGGAAAATGCTCAATTTTATATGCTTTAAGTCAAAGACAGTGAGAGTAATAAAACTAAATAGCTTAGATCTTTGAAGTTGTAGGGATATGATTTTTTTTTCTTGTTAAGTATTTAGCTGAGAAAAATGATTGAAAATAAAGTACAAAAGATTGTACATTCAGATTATTTTTCACTGATCTCTGGAAGGAATGCAGTGATTTTGCCAGTATCGTGCAGAAAAAACAGCTTAGAAAGGGCAATGTAGCATTTTAGCAAATCTGGCCAAAACTGTTAGGGAAAGTTTAAATAGGAAGAATGTATTTATTCAAATGAGTTTTTGATCAGAATGCCAGAAGGTCTGCTTGGAGTATGAAAAATCTTTCTTTTTGTAACGTAGAACCTATGTCTGCACGTAGAAGGATTCAAGCATATGCTGAACGTGCTCTGTTTTGGAAGTATGGTGAGACAGATTTGGTGTGAACTGCTGATGGTGTTTTGCCAAACAAAGAATGGGAGATCAGGGGTTTGACCTTACAGTAAGGGGATCCATCCAGCAAACTTCTTATCAGGGGACCAGATAAAAGGCTCTCTTAAATCTGGATTAGTGACCTGTCAAGCTAATTGTTTCATGGTGCAATGGCAGCCAACGCTTCACAAAAGCTAGATATACTCTTTCCTAAGGAATCTGAAAAAAACCTAAGCCTCACTATTGCTTCACTAAGAAGTCTATGACTAAATTTGTGACCTTCCCTAGTGCCCTCTCGGGCTCAGGGCACGTGGCCAATGGGCCTGTTGATGTAATAGCAAGAAGCTGGAGCAATTCAAGCCTGAGATGGCCAAGAAACAAAATACTGTATTACCTACGCTGCGTTTCTCTCCAAGTACTGCAGCTCGACAGTTTCCATAGCAGGGATCAGGGTTACTTTTTTGGCAGAGACTGCAGGGACTGTGAAGGCTTTCACAGTGCTGGGCATCACATCGTGCACAACGTTGTGCGTCCTGGAATTCATCTTGTTCTGGGGGAAGGTAAATGCTGCCCGAGCAGTTATTTGATGGCGAGCAGCCCTGTATGGCACACTGTGGCTGCCTTTTGGAGACATTCTTCACGAAATGAAGGTTGCTTTCAAATCCAGCAGTTGCTCCGCCTCCTTCAGTGTGCAAGTGATCTTGGAAAATGAATAAATAGAAAGCTTCTGCAATAAATACTGCTTCTGAAATCTAACTCCAGAGCTGTGTCAGGCAGGGATGGGGGAAGGGGAGAGATGAACTTTGCCTTGCTTTTTCTGAAAATTGGATTTGTGTGCTTTAGAAACAACCAGCAATCCTAAGTAATGGGCTAATGCTCTCCACTAATGAGTGGAATACAGTGAGCAGCTCCCTTATTGCCAAGAGTAGATGTTACTGGAAATTTGTACAGAAAGACTGTCTGAGCCCCAAACATTTTGCTGGGAACATGGTAAGTCTGATGAGCTGTGCCTGAATCTTGGGCAGGATCTGAGGGAATCACTGACAGGCGGCTGCAGGGGCTGGGCTGTGGGACCCCCCTGCAGCTGCTCAGGGACATTCCTCTCAATTTTCCATGCTACTACTTGAAATGGATCTGACAGGAATGTCTGCTACTACTCTGGTGTGTTTGCTTTTTGAGTCTTTTTTCCAGGGTCTATCCTAGGAAAAAATGTAGGTGCAGGCCAGCCAACCATTTCCCCAGTCACTGGGGGTGCTGTGGGCAACACAGCTGTTTTGTAAGGGCAAAGCTGAAACAGATTGCTGTAATTTTGTTTTTTCCATTTCCTAACATTTCAAAAGCTGAAGGGATCAGTGTGTTCCTGTTTGCCTCTTCCTCACCCAAGAGATGATGAAATGATCTCTGCTTTCGGAAGGAGTTGTCCCATCCTTGGTCCAAGATGCTTGGCTGCTGGAGCTGAAAACCGTCTAGATCGGCAGCAGGAACATCTGTGGTTAGTCCAGTCGTTCACAGGGATGGCCGGGAGTTTACATGCCAGCGGGAGGTGGAGTATCCCTGCTTTCCTTCCCATCCACACATACTCCTTGGGATAGCTGGGAGAGAGAGAGTCCTGTCCTGGTTGACAGGGCAACGGAGTGGACGAAGGGAAATTTGCTCTCCTGTCAGTAGTTTAAACTTCTCTGCGAAGTTGCTAGGAATCATCCCAATCCTCTGCAGTGAACACAGCCAAATCCTGGTCAGTGGCAGCAGTAGTTCAAGCAATCCAGCTTCCCCCATCTGTAAGGGCTTCCACTTGTTCAACCTGGTTTCCATCAGCTGTGTGTGCTGATTGCTCTCCCGTGCTGATCAGTTGAAGAGTACATACAGGACTACTTTTGTTCCCTTAGAGTAGAATGACTTTGGTGATGGTTGATGCACAGGAGGTAGTCCAGTACTAACCTTTTCCCATTTTTACGTGAAAAGGGAATGTAGTATAACATGAAAAGGTGGATATTCTTTGCCAGTTTTCTGATCTGGATTTGAACTAGATAACGTCTTCATAGTACATAGCATAATGTCAGTCTGCTGAAGACTTGGTGGAAATCCGTTAAAGCTTGCTTACCTGAAGTTTTGTCATCTTGCAGTTGTTTCAAGTGTTTGGTTTTTAATTACTGTCAGCATTGCCTGTATGCTTGGCTCAATCGAAAGTGAACTGCATTGTTGTAGAAATTAGTTGTGGGACCATCCAGGCCCTTTCCATCCCATTCTTCATGTAATTCTGTGTAGTAATACATTACACTTCTAGTGGGCAAAATCATAAATTCCTCAAGTTAAAATATTCATGCTGCTTCTGTGCTACAGCTTAAAAGGTCTTATTCTTGGAAGGCTGTTCCATCAGCGCTTTTTAATTTCAGCATTTTCTCTTCCTGCTGGAGGCAAGCAAAATCCACTGCTCTTTTGCTGCCCTTTCTTTGCACTGGAACGAATGAAGGGTTTCAATTAAATACATGATATCTTTAATGTGTCACTTAGCTATGCTGTGCACACTTGTCGTGGTGATCTGTTCCTTTCACCCCCTAGATAATGCCGAGGGGGAACCTTGATTTCCTTCCCAAGACTCCCACGTAAAAAGTGGCTGTTGTTCTGCATTGCAAGTAGATGTGTTATTTGCTGTCAGCTGTTACCCATGGTCTCCCCTGGCATTTTTGCTGGATCATTCTCTCATTCTGGAATGCTAAAATTTCTTCTGACCTGGATCTTGGTATGAAAGTGAAAAAAAGAAATTAAGAGTTTACAGATTTTTACTCTAAAGACTTTATGCTTGCTGTAGTGTAATATACTATAAGGAAAGGCTTTCACATGCAAACATAGAGAAAATTGATTTTTAGCTGTAGCATCAAGTAACCTACATATTTGTTTCACTGGTTTTGTACACACAAGTGCTCCATAGGGAGAAAATTATTACTGAGTTCTCCTAAAATTATTTATCTGTGAGACTCTGCCTTGCAGCATACATGTTGGGAGGGAAGAAATAATTTGATTCTGTTTGACAGTGTTTTGTCGATTTGATGTAGTATGAAGAAAAGGCTTGAGGCCTTTTATTTTTGGAAGGGTAATATCTGTATATATACTGATGGTGTTACTGCACAAAGCTGATTCTGATCACCCCTCTGCATTATTCGCTGTAGGGAAAAGAAATCGGAGGCAATGATTTGGTGAAAAGCTGAAAGCCAAGTCAGAAGACTTTAAGGCAATACAAATGCACCATTGTCCCTAAACCAGCAAGACAATGCAAGACTGTGCATTTTTGCTTGTGGTACTTGGCACTGCAGAGTATTACATTTGTCCCACATTACTGCGATGTTATTGTTGTCCCTGTTGAAATAATGTTAAGATGATAGTGTAAGTGACAGCGTGTAGCTATAAAACTGTAATCAGAATGGTGATTCACCACATTTCGTGAGCAGTAATTGGTAGCTGATGCCAATGAGGACACATATTATCTTGGATAGTATTTCCTGTATCTGTTTTCATCTGTTCATAACCCTCTCCAAAACACATAGCAGTACGGTGTGACCAGCATCTCCCTTTATAATTTCCACATTAGCTAGCATAAAATTTTTCTGCACTTCTTAAATACACATGGCCATGCATATTTTAACGCTTTATATTATTAATGCAAGTATTAATGTATTTGGGTAAGAGACTTGGAATGTTAAGTTGAACTCAGCTTTCTTTTCATATTCAGTAATTTGTATTTACATATTTTAAAAAGAAAAGTTGGCCTAGAAGCATCTTCTGATCTTGAAGGAAGAGTAGAGACTTCAAAAGAAAAACGCTCCTAAAAGGAAATCCACACTTATCTATTTTTAATATCAGGTTGAACTACTTTCAGGATTTAGAGAATACAGCCTGTATGGGTGGGGTTTCAGGGCTGAGCTGAGCTGGTTTTAGGGCTGGCTGATGTTAAGGGGATCGCTGCCCCCTGTACCTCCCTGCTGCCAGGGGTTTCTGCTCCGCCCGTTGCTCTGGCTTGGGCAGTTCTGTGGTCCCTTGGTGAAACCGTTTGGCCTACTAAACCATTAGAAAACACCCCAGAAAAATCAGGATCCAGGCAGGATCGTATATCCAGGAGCAGCAGCTGGCAGAGTGGAAACCGGTACCAGCTCGCTACCTGTGAAATCTCGCTCAGAGCTGGTCCCCGTGTGGTTTTTCTTTCTCCCCAAGTGATGCTCCTTTATTTGCTTGAAGGTGGTTCTTTTACTTTGCAAAGTGTTGCAAAAACACTTGGCTTCCTAATGGAAATCCATCAAAGTAGTGAAATAAGATACATTATTGACTATGTGATGTAAAGGAGGCAAATAAAATGTAATTGTGGCCTTCAGTACTGCCTGATCATAAAAATAGTAGAGCATGGACAGTAAAAATAGAAATACTCATTAACTTAAACACACGTTGCTTTGAAATGGCAAATATCTGTGTCAATGGCGTAATTAGGAGCCAAGGTAGGTGTCTCACCAGTTCTTTCTATGGGCATATGTGTACAGCAAGGTGAAGATCTGAAAGCTGCTGTAAAGTATCTATTTGTGCTTCAGTGCCATTAAGAAGGGCAAATAATAGCTAGCAGCAAGGCTTCGCAGCTCATGGGAGAGCTATGAAAAGCCTTTATACTCTTTTCTTCCACTTCACGGCTGTTGTTGCTCACGTTAGCTACATACACAGTTTGTACTGATACATACGCTGCAGTTGTTTACTGCAAACTCCTGTTCCATCAGGTTCAGGAAATACATTTATGGTGCTTTATACTTCATGGACAGAAGCGTATTTGCAGGTACCACGGCGAGGCAGCACTCTTCTGCGTGTGACAGCTGAAACCGAATGTTTTTTGGGAGGCAGGTAAAATGCATGGATTGGATTTTTCCCCCCCTCCAAATCAGTATTATGTGGACCTCGATTTTGCACAATTTTGGAACTGCCTACTTTCTGCTTGACTAGGAATGTTAACACTAGTTAAATTATACATGGCTATTTCTGACCTGTTCAAAAACATAATCTTGCTTCTTTGAAGTAGTTCTTGTGGATTATAATAAATACTGTTTATTTTTTACAAGAAATTATTTCACATTTGGTTGTGCAGTTACTGTGCTGTTTCTTTTCTCTATAGAATAAAATGTACTTAATATTTCCAATTTTTTATACTTTTGTTTGTACTTTCAAACAAAATTATGATGAATGTGAATCACCAGTGTAATTAAACCAACCTTGCAGTGGAAGTAAAAAAAAAAAAGGAAAGATTTGGCAGTTCATGTCAGAGGGAAACTGCCTCTAAATTCCTGAAAACATATTTTTATGTGGTAATAGGATTAATATTGTCAGGCTTTCCCCCCCACATATTATTAGAAGCCCAAAAGGACAATATCTTAACTCTAACTTGCTTGTAAAGTATCTCCGTACCCTACAGTGAAAAATGTTTTCAGGAACATCTTGTAATGGTGTGATTTCCAGCAGCTAAACACTGAGAACGATGGATGTGAGCTTGAGGTTCTCTTCTGGGTTTGGCCACTAATGTGCTTTCTGGCCACACTGTCCCTCGTGACTGAAAACACTCAAAATAACTCTGCAAGCCATGGACTCGGTCCTAAATTCCTCATACCACTGGCTGGTAATTTTTGTATGTGAAAGGATATTGTGTACAGGATTATTTTCCCTCTTAATGGCAAGTGTGATCACTCCTACACTAGAACATGTTCAGCAGTGACTAAATAACAAAGATTAATGCAGTAAGGTAGTTAAAAGAAGGAAGCAACCAAATCCAGCTAGTTGTACTGATTAAATTCAATGCAGAGACAGTTTGATTTTGCACTGTGAAATAAATCTATTCAGGAGGATGTCCTCCTACAAAAACTTCTATGGAATTTTTAATAGCCACAAGTGGTCACAGCTTTGTTTACACATCTTGTCTGAAAGCTGGAAAACGTTCCTATAATTAAGTTTAAAAAAAGGGAGCATGTAGGGGGAAAGGAAGAGAGAATAGCCTGAGAATATCCGTTGAGGCAAATGTCCTGAGACAATCAGATTTGTTCTCAGAGATGAATGTGTATTATTTTAAAGGCCAGAAGAAACATGTCTACCCATTCTGTGTATGGGTGAGGACGGGTTTGTTTAGTTTTATGCTGTGTGTTGTGTAAATATCTTTACACTTGCAAGATGTTTCAGTTGCAGCAAAATTAAATTCCATCTAATTGTTCTTTGCTTGGAATGGAAATACTTAAGACCACCAATTTGAGGCTGACACAGAAGAAGGAAAATATTTATCTTTATGAAACATAAAAGTTAGTTGAGCAATGAGAGCCAGAGAGTTGTGTTGCTTCATAAGTGGGGTTACAGAATTAGTGTTTTATCTATTGTTACATATTGTTAGATGTTTGGTTTTTGCTGGCTGTGGGTTGTTTTACTGTGTCCTCTTGAGAAACTGAGCTCTGAAGTCGGTTGAAGTGGTGGAGTGAGATTGTTTTATACCTTGGCTGGTGACTGCTGATTGAAAAGCTAGTAAGTACAAAAAAAAATTTAAACACAGGAGTTTTGGTTCATGTAATACCTTTGGAGAGCTAGAAAGGACTTAATCTTTGCATCTGAAAAAGATGAAAGTATCAGGGTACGAACTTGGAAAGTACTAGATTTCTGTCTCCTATTATGGGATTTGCTCCTAATTTTCACTTGCCCGTGGGACTTCCTTTGCGAGTTGACCTGTTGCAGTTCTTTCTCAGTTTGGAGGGCCTTTCTTTTTTTGGTGCCTGCTTGCTCAAAAATGCTTCTTATGTCTTCGTCAAGGTCAGAGTTCTGGGCTAATGCTCTTGTTTGGATACTGTGCTTGGGTTGTCGGTAGTGGAAAATTATTGAACAAAGTGACATCACAGCTGCAGGACAATACACTGATTTCTGTGGCAAGCTGCAGTTTGGGTTTTGTTTGGGTTTTTTCTAACACGTTTAGAGTAAACAAACCTGTATTAAAAGTGTATATTCCAATAATTATTTATTTACAGGAAATGAATTAAGTACGTTTAGATCATTACAGTAATTGAACATTGGCCAAATTGGAAGAAAATTCTTTTCTTTTTTTCTTATTTTTTTGTCCTGTTGGTAGCAGGAGTAGCAGCATATATGGTGGTGTGTTTTCGTCTCTTACTACTTGGCCAAGAATATAATTTGTACTTTCAACAGCTTTGTTCTTCTTAAATAAAGTAACAATAGGTATATGACTTTCTGTTTAGTAGTAGCTGAAACTCTGAAGTTTTAGAAAAAGGAAATGCTCTCCCTGTAAGCTAAAGGGTTTTTACACAAATGACTTACATTAGAATGGTTGTCTTTATTTAAAGATTAAAAGATAGCATGAAAGCATGCTGCAGCTGCAGTTTGTTCACTATATAGAGAAGCTTTTGTTCTTTTTTAGTATTTAAATGTTCATGCTAACTCCTCCCATCCTGTCTACTTTGTGTTTAGATTGGTGAAAGACAAAAAACTTGGAAATGACTCAGAGAGGACTGCTAGAAAATTTGTGGAACAGAACAAAGAAGTGTTCTAGCTGCTGAAGTCAAAAAGGTGGCTTGTGGAAAGGGTCCTGCCAGGGCAGATCATCACTTGTCATGTATCTGCAATATTTGCTTAGAACTGTAAAGGTGTTTAAATGCACTTTTGTTATCCATGGGTCACCCCTCAGCCTTCTCTTCTCCAAGCTAAAGAGACCCAGCTCCCTCAGCCTTTCCTCATAAGGGAGATGTTCCACTCCCTTAATCATTTTTGTGGCTCTCAGCTGGACTCTCTCAAGCAGTTCCCTGTCCTTCTTGAGCTGAGGCGCCCAGAACTGGACGCAATACTCCAGATGTGGCCTCACCAAGGTGGAATAGAGGCAGAGGAGCCCCTCTCTCAACTTACTAACCANACTTGCCCTTATTGAATTTCATCAGATTCCTCCCCGCCCAGCTCTCCAGCCTATCTAGGTCCCGCTGAATGGCAGTACAACCCTCTGGTGTGTCAGCCACTCCTCCCAGTTTAGTGTCATCAGCAAACTTGCTGAGGGTACACTCTGTTCCCTCATTGAGGTCGTTGATGAAAATATTGAACAGCACTGGTCCCAGTGCCGACCCCTGAGGGACTCCCCTAGTCACAGGCCTCCAACTAGATTCTGTCCCATTTACCACAACCCTCTGACTTCTTCCTTCCAACCAGTGCACAATCCACCTCACTACCCGATCGTCCAGGCCACACCTCCTCAGCTTACCCACAAGGATGCCGTGGGAGACGGTGTCACATGCCTTACTGAAGTCAAGATAGACCACATCCACTGCCCTTCCATCATCTATCCACCTAGTTACATCCTCATAGAAGGCTATCAGGTTTGCAAGGCAATGATGTCATACAGCTAATAGAAGGGTGAAAGTAAGGCAAACATCTTCAATATTTTACCAATTTATGGTGACGGTAGGACAGTGGACTTAGGAATCATCCTGACAAGTCAGTCATCCCTTCTCTGTGTCAGTAGTCTGAGTGGAAGTAAAATACTGACTATGCCAATAGTTTCTGGAAGCTGAGCAGTACTGTAACCCCTGCTCAGTCATGCTCTGGTTCTTTTATTCTTATCAAAAGACACTGGAATCTTTTGGCTCTGATATTAATACTGTTATTTAAAGATGTTGCATTAATGTGCAGATTTCTCTAAGTGCTGTCTTGTAAGTGCTCTCCAAATGCAGAATCTTCTTTTCCAGCAGACTTTTCTTGTCTTGCATCTGGCAGATAGATACTTGATGTTATTTCCTAATGCAAAAGGCAGTCTGACTCCACTTAGTTTCTTTCCTTTTTGTCTAGCAGCATCATTAATTATCCTGTGAGGGTTGTCTCTCTGCTGCAGCTGTGATCAGAGGAAAGGAAAAACCACAGCAGACAGTCTTTGGGAGCTGTAGGAGGATTGAGGTGTTTGATTTCTTTTCTTTGGTGGGTTGCTTGAGCATAGAAAACTGTCACAATTTGTGTTGATTCCAAATAGCAATTTCACTTGTTCTAGATATTCCAAACCTGTCCCAAGGCGCTTTCGTGGTGCAGTGATGTTCGAGAGAAGAAACTGCAGTACCACTCACTGATGTTCTGCTTTGGGAATAGTTTGTAATAGCAGCCAATCCAGAGATTTTTTTAACTCAGCTTGAAGAAAAGTCAAGCACTGTCTATGAATTCTAAGTATGTAATGCTTAAAGATTATTTCCTGTTTGGGTTCTGATTAGTATTTTCAGTTGCCAGCGAAGGTGAGAGCTACCAAAACATCTGCTGTGGCAAAAAGTTAAAAAAGTAAGAACTCATACTGGTACTGCAAAATTTGAATCTAATTTAATCTACCAATGTAATACTGCAAAAATGCTTTAAGGATACTTGAGCGTACTTCCTAGCTAAGAGGGTATTTGTTTATACACAGTTTGCCTTTTTAATAATCAGCGTTGGGTAACAGTCTTAATGTGTTTTTTGTTTATTGTCAGTCCTCCATTGGAGTATTTGTGGTATGTGTATGTACGTAGTGTGCATACAGTCCTAAAACCTCTTGAGTTTTTGATGGTTTAATATCTTGGACTATACATGTATTTATAAGGTTTGCTGTGAAAAGAATCTCACGGTATTTGCATGCAAGGAATTTTTAGGAGGGGGTGGGTTTCTGGTGAGATGAAGGGAAAAAGCAGGTAAACATACTGGTCTGGTATTCATTCAACAGAAGACTGTAATTCCCTAAACTGGAAGTCATTTAGTCATATTTGTATCTGGAGTAGTTAAATGAGATCATTTGCCCTAATTACTTCATGTCTAACAAGGTCTGTTGCCATTTCGATTTTATGTTATGATTCGAATCCTAAAAAGAAAAGGAGCTTAACAACTGGATGTTGAAAATAATCAATATATTTCATTACTAAGAATTGAACAGAGGCTGTTTTTCAAACATGTCTTAAAATTTCTGGTCAGGCTGAATCTTTGCTTGTGATCCTGTTGCTCCAGTCTGTTACATCTGTGTATGACATCGAGAAACAGCTTTGACCGTCCCAAATGACTGCATTTGTTGTGTGCTGCTGTTGGGACAGAACCATTTAAATATCTTAATAATTATTTTTGTTGTTCCATTTTACTGAGCTAGAAGGAAAAGCTGATGTATGATTAGGGAGCTATTTCCAAGAAGGTGTGTGGCATTGTAGGGTCATTGCAAAGGAGGTGCCTATTTGTGGTTGAAGCCTAGTGCTGTACAAGTGAGTAAGAGTAATCTCTGTCCAAAGAAGTTTCTTGCTGGGGAAAATCTAATTGCTTAAGAAAAGCAGAGGTTTTGTGCGAATAATTTCTCATGTTTGCTGGTTGTCAGGCAAAGAGTACAGGGTAAGGGGGTGCTGCCAGAGTAGGTGACGGCCACAACTGTTTACAGAGACACCTTTGCATCTTGCATAGCAATTAATTGTTATCAACAGGGTAACTCTCTTGGTTTAGCATCGCCGAGGAGAGACCTAAAATTGACTTGGAGATTTCAGACTCAAATGATGTTATACAAAACAGAAGTTTATGATACACAGTGTTAAATCTGCCTGTATATTTGTTTGTATATCCTAGTGATGGGAAGTATTTGCTGTTAAGGATATTGGTAGCATTGTACTTACCTGCATCTCTGCTCTGAAAAGCAACCAAATGAAGGGGTACTGCTAAAATTATGATGTTGTCTGAAATCGGCACCAAGATATGTATCTTGTATATAGCTCTGGCTATTCTTTGGCTTTTTTCCCTGAAAGATACTCCTGTCTTTTGAATCATAATTCATTTACATGCACAGTTTAGTTCTGTTACTGAAATAATTGAAATTATATCAGCCTGAATTTGGCAGTTAAGCTGTAGAGCCAAATCTTACCACATATTAGATGGTAATGAGTTCCTTTTGATTGTCTAGCTTTCTTTTGAAAGGTAGACTCTGTTCATAGTCATTCATTCAATTACTTATGATTTTATAAAGTAGAATTCCAATAAATTAGACTTGGGTTTTGGTTGTGTTTTATTTTCTGAAAATGATCCCAGCTTAAAAAAAAAAGCCCCAATGTATCAAGTAAACTTACTGTACTTAATCTGGTTTATTCAGTTTTCTGCGATGAGGTATGTTTGCAAATGCTAAGACTGTACATTTTGGTCTATTCCAGTGCCTGATGACCTCTCCATAGAAGAAAGAGAAGAGCTTTTAAATATTCGTCGCAGGAAAAAAGAACTGATTGATGATATTGAGGTAATTGATTTATCTGTAAAGATCCTTAGAAGACTGCTTCATAGATTAAGTTACAGTAAACCACATACCTAGGTGTGAATTCTAGATAATGGTTTTAAAAGCATATAAATGACTTAAGCTAAATATTGCTAATAGTGAATAGAATTTGTGCATCATTTGTGTGCTTTCAAACATGGTAAGTTCTGTATTTGTGTAACGCAATATGCACATGTGTACACATTTGATTTGTGTAATCAAAAACTTCTTAAATAGCAGATTTGCATACAGGATAGGAGTGAGTGAGGAATCTGGGTAAAGAAATCTTATACTGAAATTGGTAATGGCAATTTGGTCTTGATGTTCTCACGTGAGTATGCACTGGGAGTTCAGGTCTGTGTGTTAGTCATTCATTCAATTGTGGTAATATCTTACCACAACTTAATATCTTTAAGCTAAATATTTAAGGAAGCCATAAGATTCATCGCTGTTCTTCAGCTGACTAGCAAATACTAGAAGATAAAACCCAATTCATCATAATAATGACGGTAGATGATTTCAAAAAGTATTTTAATGTAGGTTAATATATTGTCCTTCCTTCTTTTGGCAGAGATTAAAATTTGAAATTGCTGAGGTTATGACAGAGATTGATAATCTGACTAGTGTAGAAGAAAGGTAAGTAATGCTGACGTATGGACATGATTCAGTAAGACCTTGGAACAGGTCTTCCAGGAATAGAAAATAAAAATAGCTTTATCATGATAAACAAACTTTGGATTACCTTTATTCAGCCTGTTATAAAGTCTCTAAAGCCTGACTTCATCCTGTTGGGTGTGTCATTCGTTTGGCTAGAGCATATGTTGGATAGAATGTAGTGTTTTAGACTGTCCAATTGATAATGATACAGTTCTCTGAAGCTGCAATCACTTGCAGGAACTGAAAATAGTAACATAATTCCCCCCCCCCCTTATGAAAAGTGAATGTCTTGTTTGTATAATAGAAAATACAAAGTAGCCAAAATACAAATTAAAAGAAACTTATCCAGAAGTTGTTGTTTTTGTAAAAGAGCAACTGATAACTGCTTGTTATTTCTTCTCCTTCTCCATATGCAGCAAAACTACACAAAGAAATAAGCAAATAGCCATGGGAAGGAAGAAATTCAACATGGACCCTAAGAAGGTAGAGAATTTCATTTCCCCACTTGCCAGTAATCAAGTTCCTGCTTGTAATATGATCTATGACAAATGCAGTCGTATTTTCTTACAAAAACATTTCTGATAAGATAAGTTCACAGGCCTTATTTATATATCCTGTAACACACTGAGCAGGGGGTTAAATTAGAAGCAGCCATCTAGTTATTTGTCAGTCACGTGTACTTTTTTCACTTAAACCTTTTTTGATAGTGGAGGTTATTTATCAACAATCACATATGGCAGGTATTGATTGAGCTGACTTGCAGAAAGATTATTTGTACCCAATAGAGGTTTTCTATGTTGATATGTCAAATATAATTCTAAAAATATGTTTGGTTATTATTGAGGCCATAAGAGGTCTACTGTGCATTTAGCCAAGAAGTAAAGTAGTTCATTTGTCTGGAATGCCTCTACTTTTCTTAAATAATTGTTGATTTTCTGGAAAATTCAGGGACCTGCAGATTCTCTTACAGACGTGCCCTGATATATTTAAAAGAGCCGCTTTGACATGTTTGACTGTTAGCCTTAACTTTTCATTTTACGTCTTCCATGCTTTGCTTTACTGCATTCTGTTGTTTCTAATTGAGACTCCATTTTGAATTTGTGAAGAGTCTTCTTTAAGGTCTTTTTGGAATTTGTTTAGCATTTGTTTTTCTGTGTTAGTCCTTGACACGTTTTCTTTCCAATTGTATTGAATTCAGTTACATTTTGGTGGCTTCTCTGCAACGTTCCAAGTACAGCAATGGCTGCTGTTCTTCAGGCTGTTTTCAGTTTACTAGAAGCACTGAAGCACTTTGAGCTATACAACACTTCTTAAGCTAATGACCATGTCATTTATTTTTGTTTTCCATTTTGGTGACTGTCTAACTTCAGTTGTGTTGAGGGCAGACTACCCCCAAATATTCTGATTAATTGCTGTTGTCCTCTAGCTCTTTCACATTGCAGAAGTTTGTGGCAAAGTCACAGGATGATGTCAGATGCTTTCATTTCAATGTTAACTATTTTTTCTTACTGTTCTTGTTGGGTAAAATTGTTTCTATAAATAGATGCTGTAGCTGCATTGCTACTGTAACATAATTTAAATGTGGTAAACAGACTTACAGTAGTAATTTCTTAATGTCTGTGAGTCAGTGGTGGCCTGCAGTAGCTGGCTGATCTAAAACTAGATCGTCTTGTTTGCAGCTGCTACTTGAAATTGCAGGCAGCTAAAATATACGTCCTTGTAGCATTGAGAGAATTAACTTGGGGTCACTGTGAAAAGGATGTTTTTCTTTCATAAACAGGAGGGAGGAAGGTCTCTGGAGTTAGGAATGTGAAGGAACGGGGTAATAATACATGCACTGAATCCCCCAAATTTTCTTTAAAACCAAATAACAGAGATGTAATGTTTTCATATTAGAAGGAATACAGCGAGGAAATTTTCTTTTACCACTTTTATTTGAAGACCTTCACGTGTTCTAGTGTGTACGTAGAGCAATTCTCCCTGCCCACACAGGAAATCCTCATTCCAAATAGCTGTGCTTAATGCAGTTTTACATTATGATGTAATATCGCGTACGTTGCTGTTTGGATTTGGTTAGCTACTGTGGGAAGGACTGTAATGATAAAGTTTGTAAAACACTTCAGGAATCCCTGTGCAGAGGACTTAAAGCTGTGCTTGAGATTTGCAGCTCTGGAAGTACTGCTTGTGCTGGGCCCAGAAGATGAATTCTCTATGGCAAAGGCAGGGTTTAAGTAACTGCAAAATTTGTAGTTAAATTACTGTAAAAGCTATGAAATTCAAAGCAGATTTCATTGCACTGACTTTATAAAAAGTCTGTGCAATATTTGTAGTGAATATTGAATATTTCTGTAGCTGTGAATTTTGTGTGGGGAGGTCAGACTAGTACAGCTGTCTTCCATCTCCTGTCAGTCTACAAAAAGAAAATTTGCATCAAGACAAAAGATAGTGCAGGAGTTGATAGGGATTTGGCTGACCTATTTTACCATTTATTCCAGACACTGGAGTAGTTGTCCCAGAGAAATTCCTTTTCCTGTCTATTTGACTTCTGGTTCTTTAACATCTTAAAAATACAAAATAAAAAAAAAAAAGGAAAAAAATCCAGAGAAAGGAAAATTAAATTGATTTTTGTAGTATATTAAAGTACTCACTTCTGTGCACAAAAATTCTAGTTGTGTCCATCATCTTTCTCAGTAACTTGTGCAAAACTATTCTGGTCAGTCTGTTTACCTTAAGGATGAATAATCTGGTCCGGGTGTTGAACAAGGGAATCTGCAGCTGCTGTTTCTGATGTCTGTTAGAAGGAAGGTTCTCTGTTGCTTGACAGAGCTGAGAAGGCTTTTTGAATAACTTGGTATGGGGAAAAAACATTATGTTTCATAGTCAAATGAATTTTTTGTACAAACAGTTATCAAATAAGCTTTGAAGGAATCATTTCTGAGAAGAGCTCAGCTATTGCTCCTTCGAGATAAAACGGATATATTCTTTGCAATGAAATCATGTCTGTTCTGAAGTGACTTATATTAAGTTGTCAGAGTCAGAATACCGGCCTGTCATTGAAATTAAGTTTTCAGATGATGATAAAATTGTTTCGAGAGAATTGCATTCCAGACTTTTTTTCTAAAAGCTTCAAGCCTTATCACAGTTCATTTTCTTTGTTAAATTGGGTCAGAAAATTGATTACTTTTTTTTCTCAGGCAGGTAATAATTTCATTACAAAAAGAACAGAATCAACCGAACAGAAGGATAATTACTTTTTTGAATGTTACTGCAGGGCCTCCTATGCTATATCAAAAAATAATGGAAGCTTTCCCGGCTGTAATGAAATAAAAAAGAAATATATTCCATTTGCAGAAATTGAAAAGTTGTAATATTTCTGAAATCATGAAATATTCTAGTAGGAAAGATGTCGACTAATTTATTGAGCTCTTCTGTACATATTTGGAATCTAAGACATGAAGGCTGCTTGCAGCTGCCACTCCTACTTTCTTTCATCATTCTTGGGCTGTGGTGTCAGGGGGAAAGAGCCCTATATCTTCATGACCTGCTGAGCGTTGGAATAACATCCCTTCCATCCTTTATGCAACCTTCATATAACTCTTAGTCTCCTTTCTTTACCGCTTTGCAGAAAGTTCTCTGACCATCCCTAGAGTTATAGGGCCAGTAATGTATGGAGGCATAGGAGTCCAGGGGCTTGATCAAGTACCCACTGAGGGACAGGGTAAGACTCTCCTCCTGGCTTTGATGGAAGCTCCATGGTAGAAGCTTGACTGGTTTGTGAGCAGTCCTTTGTGAATAGTCTAGTTCAAGTCCTTTGTGAATAGTTTAGTTCCAGCACAACCAGAAGTCACCAATAATCCCAGTGTCAGCATAAACTCTTTTAAGCTGGTTTCAGTATCTTCAGCCGTGACTTCCACTGCAAGTAGTGGCTTGATGTATTGGGTTGCAGTTTGTAGATTATAACAGATGCTTTATTTTGTGTCATGGTGGTAACTAAGTTACTGCTATGCAGCTCTTCATGATACGATTCTACAGCTTATGTCTCTGCAGACATTCATGCAATATTGTGAACAGGCTAACTCACACATTAACTCCAAAGAGCAACATGGAATCGTTATTCAGTTAATATATGATATTTCTATTGTTGAGGGATTCAAACTGCCACCTAGTACTTATAGCCTTAAAAATGTGTTCTCATTTTAATCTTTAAACCGGTACTAAATATTGCCTATCTAACTGAAAAACATTTGTTTACCATCTCATTAAAAAAAAACCTGTAGGCTAATGTAATTCTTAATGTGCTATGTATATGTCTGTGTCAGTATATTAATACCAAATGTTGAGTGGTATTTACATAAATGCTTGTGGGGAAAAAAAAGTAACATTCCTTTTCCTCTGCAATTGCTCTTCCTAGGGAATACAGTTTCTGATTGAAAATGACCTCCTGCAGAACACTGCAGAAGACATTGCACAGTTCCTTTATAAAGGAGAAGGATTAAATAAAACGGTAATTGGAGATTACCTCGGTGAAAGGTAAAATAAAACTATTGAAACTTTGTTCTTGAGTTTACAAAGCATACTTATGAGTTTTGTAGTTACCCTCCCCTTCACAGGCTGCATGAGAGCGCTACTCTACTACTCTGGCATCTATAAAAGCTACAGCAGGAGGCAAAAATACTATGGTATTGTGATAGGGTTTTTTCTTCTGTTAGGTTGTTTTTCTTTTTAAATGGGTACGTTGTAGAATAAGATTTATTTCATTGTAACTTATTATTTTGAGAAAATACCCTTAAATTTGGCTATGGTGCAGAATTTAATACCATAAGCTTTTGGAATGTCTGAGAGTTGTATTGCAACAGTTCTGGTAACTCTTGATACTGTGCCCAGACAAGGAGTGATTTACAATCACTAAAAATTGGATGGTAAAGAAATTGCTTATTAAAATGGGTAGTTCCTGGGACAATAGTTACAAGCATTGTTGTCTTCCCTGCACACAAACTTCCCATTAGTAAGCAGGCGTCTCAAAGGGCAGCCGCACCATATCTTTATTGGTCCTAGTACAATAAACATGCAACGTGCATATTTATGCATACTATTGCAGAACACAATCAAAATGCAAATTACTTCCATTGCTGTGCAACCCAGGAATTGATTTTGAAAAATGCAGTGGAAAGAGACAGAAGTGAAGAGTGGGTCGGAGTACGTGTCTCTACGTGCTTGCACATGTTCCAGCTCAGGTGCCAGTTTCGGAGGTTGGGAAGTTGACTCATTTAGGATATACTCCTGTGGTGATATGTTCTGGCAGATCCCTGTTGAGGCACCCGTAATCTGTTCACAGCATCAACGGTCTATGCTCAGCGATTTCCTCCTGACTTTAACAGGCTTAATGAAAGCTTTTACTGAAATAAGTATATTTTGAAAACAGATCTTTACTATGAAGTTTCCGTACAGTATATATAGCTATTTCAACAATTTTTATACAACACCATTATGTTGGTTCTCTTGAATATAGGGGCAATAAGTATTAAAAAATCACTTACATGTTAATGTCCGTAATTGCAAAACTCGGTAACAAAGCGTGTATAAAGCAGTCTGTGTTTGGTCTTGAGAGTTGTGCTCTACCTTGGTATTGTCTTCTGAAATACTTCCAGTTTTCCTAGCCCTGTTCCCAGAACCCCTGTACTCATGCAGAAAGGTCTTGCCGATATGTCCAGGCCCGCTGGAATCATCAAACGTATTTGTGTGACTATGTATGGGTTCACATTGGAAATAAAAAGATCTACTGCTCCTTCTTTTGCATCCATAGCGTGGATGCTGCTGGGCAGCACTGTGGTCTAATCTGAAAATGCAGGGCAACCTTTCTTAGTATTGAGTATGTATACAGATAAATATGCAATTCAGTTGTATCTCCTGAGCTATTCAAGACTTAAATATGAATAAATGTAGTGGTCAGACTGAACAGCAAATTTGATCAGGAAATTTTGTATGAATCTATCAACTGGATAATAAAATCTTATGACAAGTGAAAAATATTAACATACTGCTCCTATTTTGCCACAGGGCAGAAGCAGCCTGTCCATTTTAAGGAGCAGTTGAAGTCAAAAAGAAATTTTAAATTATTTTTTTGCTTTAAAAGGAGCTTTTATTCAATGTATCTGGTCTGTCAATTTTAAGTGGTTTTTGCACGTTTCTTCATTTCTGTGAAGGGTGTAATATTAATGTGGTAATGTGAAAGCAATGGTATTTCTGTCTTCTTCACCTACATGAGTAAGTAGGGGGGGTAGATGTGAAGAGATTACAGTCTGATTTTTCAGGAATGTGTGTGGAAATTTCAAGGTAGTCAGGTCTGGAATGGGGGACTGGTTCATCCTGCTCCTTTGAACTGCAACATTAATTTCCTAGAATCCCGATAATTTTTATTAACGTTCCTCTGAAAACAATGTATCAGGCCTTTAGGTCCTGGGGTAAAATTGAGGTGGTCTTAAGCTGCTAGCTTTGCTTTTGTGACTACCTCAGAAACAGGCTAAGTGGTCTGTGCTGTGCAAATGGCCATGCATATTACAGGCGAGTTTTTGTTGAGTTGTGTACTATCTTTCATCAAGGCATCTGGAGTCTGAGGACATTCTCTTTTACTTTGCCACTCCCTCTTGGGGGCCGGTAATGAATTACTTTTGCATTCTAGCTAAATATAGCTGAAGACAAGACCAGGATAGTCAACAGAATGAAATACTTGTATAAGATTCTGCCTGCCATAAAGAGATATATTTTAAATTATTGACTTCTATAGTGCTACAGCACTTAGCAAACTGAAAAAAGTGAATGGTAAAAAGGAATGAGGTGATACCTAAAAATGTGCAATAAATAAAGGATGAATTACATCCTATAAAAGATTTAAGACTTCTTTATACGTAAGTCTTCACTTACTTTTTTAAGTGGCTTCCTAGACTTTTCATGATATTTGGCTTGCGTCTTTGGAGCTGTGTCCAGCACAAGTATCGCTATTAATCCAGTCTACATGAAAACCTAGAAGAGCAGAACTTAGAGTATAAAGCTAATATTTGTTCTGAATTACTGCAGCTTTATGTACATGTAAAGAAAATCAGTATTTGGCTTACAATTACAAAGTGTTCCCATTGAGTGCTCTCTTTTTTATACCTTCACGCCACTTTATTTCACTGCACTGGAAAGCAGTCATGCAGTTGAATTGTACATTGCTAAATTTGATGAGAATTGCTTCGTTTTCAGCTTGACAGAGCCGATGTGTTTTTCTGTAAACAATATGGGGATGTCCTAATGAATGTTCATTTTAAGGTATTTACTCATGAATGTTACAGGTTAGTGTGACTATGCAGTTGGTCAGTAATGCAACAGATAATTCTTGGTGGGTGCACACCTTTCTATTTTTGGGTGGAGGCTGATATGCAACATTCTGTCTTGGTGATGTATTTAAAGCACACCCTGAGGATTCTAAACCTTTACACTTCTGGCATATGAACTCAGTGGTGGCGCAGACTGAATTCTGTCTGCATCCAAATGGTTTTGTGTTCATTAAAGTTTAAGCCTTACTTTTGCATTTAAACACTTTTGTACCAAACAAAGCATAATTTGGCTCATGATTTATGTGGCAATATAAAAGGTAGGTAAGAGGAAGCCCGTTCAAAACCTATATGGATTTTAGTAAACTTTCATTGTAACAATTTTTGAGAATGGAGTAAGAATATAGAATGTACTAAGTAGCTTTTTAAAAAAGCTGTTCTTTTTCTGAGGTACAATGAGTTGAAGTATTTCTTTTCCTCATTTTTGTACATAAATTAATATACTGCTTTAATATTTTCTGTTCTTAGAAGAAAAAATGGGATAGTTTATTTTTTGTGTGTTGTATGGCTAAAGAAATTAATCTTACATTAACCATTCTTTTAAGAGTTGATGACTGCAAAAGACTTTCTGCAAAAGACTTGTTACTGGATAAATTTGTCAGATATCATCCCATATCATGGCAGGTGCGGTAATAACTGAAGGAAAAAAGGCCAGGCCATTTTCAGGTCATTTGAATAAGCAGTGCTAAAATCAGTTCAAGTGTAGTGGATCTAGCTAACCTACCTTTTTGATGCCAGCAAAAATGGGCAAAATATTAGTGTTAAAATACCTCTCAAATAAATGTGTAAACTATTTTCGATGACTTGATTTGATCTGTATGATAATTGATTTCCTTATTCTCAGAAGCAAATAGAGATAACTAACGAGCCTTTAAAGTTCAGCATTGTAACTGTCTATTTCCATTTTTGTCTTTCACAGAGATGAATTTAATATTAAAGTTCTTCAGGCTTTTGTTGAACTCCATGAGTTCGCTGATCTCAATCTTGTACAAGCCTTAAGGTGAGTAAAGTCTGTCTTTTTTTTGACCTGAGCTTCCTTCATCGAATTGCACGTTCATATGAGTCACTGCGTTATTTGTCAGAAAGCTGATCTACAGCTCAGCACGATTATGCGTGTCACTGTGCAAGTTAGCAGAGACAGCTCTGGTTTAACCCTTCCAATAGCTTCTGTCTGTGCTGCCTTTGGAGGCGAAAACTTTTATTTCAGTCAAATACAAACAACTAAAACAGCCATAACTCTTCAGTGTGCCTGCCATATGTGGACGTTTGAAGGTGTGTTTTATAGCTTGGCACAGTGATAGGTAGGAAATAAACAAACCGCTAACCCAAGCAAATAAATAATTTTCATTGCTGCCGTCTTCTTCTTTCCTTCCATCTTAACTTGTTCCTCTGGGCAGGGAGGAGGGGAATCCCGCTGACTGTAATCCATTATTATGTTCAATTACAAAGAGGTAAACTTTGAATCGAGTAATTTCCTTCTCCTTTCCTCAGAGTTTCCCATTTGTCATGCGAAAGAAAGTGTAATATCTTACTATACTTTTTTCCCTTGCTGAGTGAAGAGTTTACTTGATTCCTCTGGGATGTCAGCATACAGTGACCTTGTGGAGTCCCTTCTCATTTTGGTGGAAGTCCATAATAGATCTAGAAAATCAAGTGGATTTAGGCAGTTCTGCCAGTTTTGTTGCCACAAGTGACTCCCTTCTGACACCAGATCAATTGGAATGTCCGTGTGTTCTTTGTCTCTGGTGCAGTGCCTTGTGATGAGGAGTCAGAACAGCTTTGCTATGGTTGAGTGATGTGGTGATGGTAACTTGGGCTGCCTGAGGCTCCAGCTAAGGAAGCCTTTTCTCTGGCTGCTGAAGCTTGTCTGAGAGGCTTCATATTCCTGTCTCTTTTACCCAATTTAACATTAGGTTTGACTTTATTCTTTCTTAGCAGCTGCTACTATTAAATGTTTGTATTTTGGTAGCTTACAAAATTGGTGATCTGGGTTGGAACCTTGCACGAGGTGAGTAAAAGACAGTATATAGAGCTGACAAACTAAAGATGGCCTGTGACACTTTAATACGATGTTCTAAAATGAAAACTGATGAAGACAGGAATAAATGGTTATTTTATTGGCACCCAGTGTACAGGGAATATCGAGAAATTGTTTTGCATGGCAGAGCATGTAACTTTGCTGGTTTAGATCCTGGTTTAATTTAGATATTTCTTTTGCTAAGAAAGAAAAGAATAAATTATTAAATCCATTGGAGCTTTTTTGCGCCACACTATGCCAAAAGTAAATTTATGAAGACTTCCTTCCTGTATGCATTCCAATGTACCTGTATGTAGAAATAGTAAGTTATGAATGTAAAAACTCTATTTCTGTTCATGCTGCTAAAGAGGAGCACAACCCTCCTGCATATATTACAAAATGTCTGAGATGATATCATGAGTTTTTCTTTTTAAGATCTGGGTCTGATTCTTGTAGGGTGAGGTTACACTAGACAGGCAGCACCTCTCCAAGCACTGGGGTTTTTCTTGCTGTTGTTATAGTTTTTTAAATGTTTTCTCTGTGTTCAAGTAAAGATGTTAAGTGTTTCTGTATTTCTTGCTTCTCTCCCCTACCAGAAATATTTTGTAATACATCTTTTTCTATTGTAAGTAAAGTCTAGCTGAGTCTTTATTGCTTTCAGTAGCCAGGAAACCCAGGGATGGTTGAACTGATTGTTTCCCCATAGCATTCTCGTGGCAAAAATGGGATGCATACAGAAAATTGTTCACTAGTCTGGAAGAAGGAGAGAGTCTCAGAATATGAACTGCTGTATTATCTTGCCTGATAGCATGCAGTGTTGCTGGCTGAATTACTGGGCTAGCCATCTGTGCATGTTGCTTTATAATAGCTCCTGACTTGTGTGTTGAGAGATTGAGAACATATTTCTAGGACATTTTATATAGACATTGCCCATTTTTTTGTTTGTTTGTTTCTGATTATTAGTAATATATGCGTAATATATAACTATTGGTATGAGTCTAACAACTATTCTTCCCTTCTGTAGGCAGTTTCTGTGGAGCTTCAGACTCCCAGGAGAGGCTCAAAAAATTGATCGTATGATGGAAGCTTTTGCTTCACGCTATTGCCTTTGTAACCCAGGAGTCTTCCAGTCTACAGGTTAGTCACAGGAAACAATAGGATTCTTAAGTGTGTGTGTGTGTGTGTATATATATGTTTGGATCATATACGTTCTTCTACATCTGATGCAAGGAGACAGTGGCCCGTTTGAAAGTTCAGGATAAAATAATATGTGAAATGAGAAAATTCTGAGAACTGAGAAAATGCAATTGTCTAATCCAGCCCTCTGTTTCCAGGAGGTGCAAGTTTATGGTCAGAATGCATTTCCATTATTAAAACTTAAGTATTAATATATATCTGAGCCAATTAAAGTATAAAACGCTTTAGAAATGTCACCAAAGATGTTGGGTAGGAATTGGAAAAGTAAGATTCTTAAAGGCAGAAGAGACCAATAGGTTGGTCTGTCGGTTACAAGGACTTTACACCTGATTATCTCTGCATCACGTCCGCATATACGTGGCTATAGGGTATTATCTAGAAAGTCACCCATCTTTGCTACGAAGACCATATCCTTCTCTTCAGCAGTCTGTTCAGCAATAGTTTATCTTGTCTCTCCATCGAATTACTTGGTTTAGAATTATTCAAGTCATAAAAGCTAACAAAGCTTTGTGATACTGCACAGAACGCCCCAGCTTTCTGGCATTATTGGTCTGTTGTATACACACCTAGCTTGCTGTTGGTCACTGAGTTTGAGGAACAAATAGGTTGTAAAAAGGTTAATGTAAAGCAGGTCTGCAACAGTTAGACAGGAAGAGGAAAATACTTCGAGAAAACAAAATGCTGAAGATGCAAACATGTTTTTCCTCTGTGGAGCGGAGAGATTTCCAACCTGCTTTTTCTTACACATTATCTTGTGCTTGAATTCTGGGAAAATTTACTATTATCCTAACCATGTCAAGAGGCATGATAAGATCTCCTTTGTCATCTTTTGATATTATTCAGCAGTGCTAGCCACCTTGTGTACGCCAAGAAATTGAGTCAGTGTCATTTCCAGTCTGTTTAAATGCCGTTCTAGTGTTGTTTTGGAGAGACTGTTCTTTCTCTTTGGAGAAAACTTTGGAAGTTCTTTGAGTAGGAGTCTGATTGACCAAGTCTATTATAGGATTTACTAATGTGATCTAGGAAAGATCTGTGTGCAGAGAATGTTTTGCCCAAGAACACTTCCAGGTGTTCCAAGTGAAATGTTAAGTTAGGGTGAAAGCAATGATTTCAAAGACTTATTATTTTTTTATTGTGGTGTTTTTCTCGTACTGGTTTTTAATTTGAATTGTGACATATGTATTCTTCTTAGGCTTACTTCAACAGTTTAAAGAAAGATTTGAGACTTTGCTTTCATGTGTAGTGTTCAGGATTTTTTTACTACCTGTTTCTTCTTCTTTAGCAGTCAGGATGAGTTATATATATTCATTTTACAGGTTTGTGCCACAACACCTAGAAAGACAAATAATTTTTCAAATCTTATTTCAGATACATGCTATGTGCTTTCGTTTGCGATCATTATGTTAAATACCAGTCTGCACAACCACAATGTAAGAGATAAACCAACAGTAGAGAGGTTTATTTCTATGAATCGTGGAATTAATGAAGGTGGAGACCTTCCAGAAGAATTACTACGGGTAAGTTAGACTGGGTAAGACAAGGCAATGCTTTGTGTTTTTAGTAGGAAACTTAGAAGGGTGTACAACAGTTCTCAGGCAAATTTGTCAAGGGAAAGTAAGAAGAACAATTTCTAGCATGCATAACCATTTGAGTGGCTGAGAAGCATTTTCTGGTACTCACAGCTGCTTTGAGCTAGTTCTTCCTATATTCAACCTTTTGTTGACGAGAAGAGATTCCAGAGAAAACACTCTGTATGTCTCTCAGTAGTTTGCTGATAGCAAAACTCGTGAAAAAAAAGCAGTATTTCTGGATAAGTCAGAGAGAAACAGAAAAAAAGAGCAAAAATCATTGTTTCATTATTGCCTCTCATTTCTTTCCATGTGTCTTGTGGAGCTTCCTCCTGTCCCTTGAGATATCAGTAAAAATACTTATTTCTCTAAGACAGTGTGATGATCTGAACGATTATCTGAAACCCCAGATTCATTTGGCAAAACTTGTACTAAGTGAGACCTGAAGCCAAAACCTTGGAAACAGTGAATGCTGAAGTTAAAGAAAAAATGCCTTTGCTAGGAGTGCTTATAAAATCTATAAAGAGAGACACTTGTTTGTAGATGATTTAGTTTAAAATCAAACTTAATCAAAGTAGTAAACAAAGATTGAGAAGGGATGGTCGAGAATTTTATGGATGGTATTTCCTGTGCTTTTTATACAAATAGTCTGAGAAGCAGTAAGATGTCCTGGTTGCACTTTCTGTTAGACATTTATTAATGAGGTCTTTTTCCTCTTTTTTTTATTCTTCTAGAATTTGTATGAAAGTATTAAGAATGAGCCGTTTAAAATTCCAGAGGATGATGGAAATGATCTAACGCATACATTTTTTAATCCAGATAGAGAAGGTTGGCTGCTGAAATTAGGTTAGTTATAAGGGCAGTTTTGCTGCTATATGTTGGTTCGTTGTTAGCGTGTTTGCTGCTTCTGTGTCTATCTGCTTTCTTGTGAAAGTAATAGGATTAACTTTGTAATTTGTATTTAAAAATGTATGAACCAAGAATAAGTAACTCCTTTACATCTGAAGGTTGTTACTTCTTATTTTGTGTATCCCAATTATCAATCTTGTTTCAAACTTTGAAGTTTTTATTTCTCTTAGATCAGAAATAAAACTCAATGACAAAAAGGAAACGCCATATGGTATTTACCACATGCTGTGACTGATAAACAACAACTGAGTCTCCATAAGGTCGTTTCAGAAAACTGTGTGATATTTCAACTCAGTTTTCCATGTACAGAAAAAGGATTTCTCTTCAAATAGTTATTTTTGTATGTCTTTATTTTTCCATATTATTTGTGAGTTTCTCTTGGTTTGGTTTTGGCTATGATTTTTTAATGAGTGGTTTAAATGTGCCTTCTTGTTTTCCTTATGGCCTATGACCTATCACCTTTCTGTTCTGTGACTGGCTGTCTCTGCTTATTCTGCGTTAGGAGGTACGTATCTGATTGCTTTCCAGCCCCCTCTTCTTCAGTTGCTCATTCTTTTATTTTCTTCCTCCTTCCTCCTGTGTTTTTTTCTTTTCTTTTTTTTTTTCTTCAATCAAATTTATTGTAGCATTTTGCTTTTCCACTCAGTGTCACTAACAGTATCATCAACGGTACTCTGAAAGACTGGCATGTCAGTGTCTAGCTCACATGCAAGTGTCTTCTGCAAAAGAAGAAAGTGTTTACATGTAAAGCAGAAAAATAAGGACGACTATTCAGCGTGTTTTTCTCGTCCAGTGAAGAACATAACATGGGAAAAATAATTTCTACTGAGAGAAAACAACATCTTACTCTTGTAATGAAGTTTCAGAGTGGTTTTGTTCCTTGTACATCAATTATATTAGATTATTGAAAGATTGATTACATTTGAACGCTGCATTTATAAAAGCTGTTCTTTTCCCTGCTTATTCTCTTTTGTAAGTAGTGTATTTAGTTTACTTAACAGAATCTTAAACGAGCACCAGATGGAGGAAAACCTCTGTTAATCTGCAGTCTCCTGGCACTGCAAGATACCCTTGTTTACAGACTTCTAAAGCTGATGGGATTCACTTTTTCACTTGGGCTTAGGGAATTTTTTTCCTATATAAAGGAGACTGGCATTTTCTTTCAACATTTGTTTTTCAATTAAATAAAGCTGTTTTTTTTTTTTACTATAAAACACCAGTACACACTCCAATAGAGCCAGTTGTTGGCCACTTTAATGTACAACTGCTTGTTCAAGTAGAAGGAGCTTTCCACTTGGACAGTGGTGACTCAGGTGTGAAAAGGGATGTGTACTGGGGGGTGCACGTGGAGGTGAGTATGGTGAAAGTAGAGCCTGGTTAGAGCCATGGGCCTGCTCTACTGATTGCACCTGGAAATCAGTGGTCATGCTAGTGCTGGAAGGAAATAGATGTGAAAAGGAAGCATTTGGAATTCGTTTACATGCTCTCCAATGTCGTATTTCGACCTCTGCACTACGGATGCTACAGAGCTCTGTGTCTAACTACAAAAAAGCAAAGCTCTTGCTTCTTGATATGCGTTGGCTCAGCTGGCACAACTGCAAAGATGACTTTGCAGCTTTTCTCCATTTTGTAGCGTGAGACAATAGCTATCTCAACAGAAGAGGCTTTCAAGATGATGTAGATAAAATGTGCTCTTGTAGGAGAGGTTGGGTGTAAGCCCATGCTGTGCATATTTCTCTTTCTGTTGCCCTCTCATATACTTAGACACATACTGAGAGCGCAAGCAGGAGTGTGAATGTGTGTAGAGGAGTCACAACATGCCTTGTGGAAGGAACTGTAGATAAAAGACATATGAGAGATCTAATAAAAAAATAGAGGAACAAAGAAATTGAGGAAAAAACGTGACTGAAGGTCAGTGAGAGCTGCCAGAACTTCTGCACAGTCCGACTCTGGCTCTGGCACAAGCCCAATAAACGCAGCATTTCATTACGTACGATGCAGGTGAGAGACAGTATGCAGAAAACCCAGTAGTAAAAATGTCTGTGAAACGGAAGGGTGTTGCACGTAACACTCCCACGGCGTGAGGGTTATTTGAATAAAGAAATGAAACATGTCCAGAAGCCTCCAGTGAATCAGCCTGTAAATGCATGAGGCTGTGCTTCCGCGAAAGACTGCGGTTTTTTCAGTAGACACGGACTGGAACAGACAAACACATTTTGCTAGTTTAGGTGCATTGACCAGAAATAAACCTGGCAATCTATTTTTGGTTTTCTTTCTTTCTTTCCTCTCCCTTGAGTTTCCTATTTGCTAGGAGGCTTAAACTGTCTGTTGAGAGCACTGTCTTGGTCCACGTTGTTTGCATTTTTACAGTCCTTTCTGTTGGAAAACACTTCTTGTGAAATGGGTAAAGTTTCCTTCAGTTCTGGAAGACGCCGATTATTTAAAGTTTCAGTATTGTTGAAATGCCAAGGAGACTATTCCTGCGTGAGAGTTGAAGTGCTCATTGTGATAATACTTAAAGGCTGAAATAGAGAGTTTTATATAAAACTATACGGATGACTAAGACAACTCCCAAACCCTGAGTATATCCAGACAGTGTTTTGTATTTGGTATTTCTTACAGGCAGCTCTTCCCATTTATCTGCTTGTGCCCGTGATTATTATGATTATCCTCAGGGCAGGAGATGGACATTGTGAACCTTTCGCATACTATAATATTCATCTGTCCCAAAGAGCGCCCTAGCTCTGTAGGCTGGCACTGGATTTTAGAAAGCTGGGGGAGGGTGCAAAATGCTTTTGGAGAGTTTGCTGCTCTGAATTGTTCAGAGGTGACTTTGTGCAAGTCCGAGTGCCAAACCTGGCAGCCAGACAGCAATTCTGGTTTTATCTGTCTAGACTCAGCTGGTGTCTTTATATAGACATCTTTATCGTGGTAAACCTGAATTATCATTCAGTTCTACATCGTTTGAAGCATGGTGTACTGAAAATGAGTGCTACAAGTAAGGAAACTGAAGGCTGCCAAGCGCTAATGAATGCTGGCTTGGAGCAGCTTGAGATACTATGAGCTTTTCAGTTTTTCTGTGTTGTAATTATTAGTGATGTTGCTACCATGAAATTTTCTGCTACCCATTTTAAGGTATTTTGAAATTGTTGTCTGTGCTCTCTGTCCTAATGCCCAAGTTACAATTGTTTTGCACCGGGAGGCGTTTCCTTGCCCAAACCAGCTTGGTTTGCGTAATATTTTTTTCTAGTTAGGAGAAAACTGTGACATTATTCCACCAAACTGGAGAGGAAATGATTCAAGCCAAACACATGATCGTGTTAATTTTTTCTGCCAGTCAGGCAGTTGTGAGAGCTTGGAGATTGTCCAAAAGCTTCACGTCCGGGCCTGTCCTGCCAGTGGTGCTTATTCCAGTGTGGATCTGCCCTTGAGAGGATGTCCTCTCTCTTCCTTCATCCGGGGTGAGAGAATAGTGGTGGTTGATCAGGAAACCGGTGTCTTCCGATACCTGCCTGGCCAGTTACTTGTGGTAACTCGTGCTCTTCTAGGTTGAGGCAGTTAACTCTGGGGTCAAGGTAAACTCCTTTTTCAAAGAAACCCAAACTGTGATCCAATCATCTGTATAACTGTACAGTTTCTGAGTCTGTTCCACCTAGTGGTATCTAAATGGACCGAGCAGAAAAAACCACACTTGATGTGTTTATCTCTCTGTTTCACCTCTAAAACTTCGTATAAACGTGCTGAACATATCGGTAGAGTTTTCTTAACTGTAGACATGTCGTTGCCTTTAGTCTTAAGGCCTTTTTAAATTTTGAAATTGGTGTTTCCAAAGTCATTGCCAGTTGTTTTTCCCTTTAGTACAGGTGGTTTCTTTTACCTTCTCTAGTTTGTACTTTACCCAGAGTTTAGGAAAAAAAGAAAAGAAAAAAAAAAAGCCATGTTGGGATACAGAGGTCAAGAGGATTTCTGTTCTTTCTGTACATTTTGCCTTTTTGTGGCCTTTTCTTGTAGTTTCCTTAGATTTCCACCTCCAAGATACTGTACTTCTTTATTTTGTTACGGGAGATGTCTTTGCATTTCAGTTAATTGGGTAGATCTTTGAGAAGTACATCACTTTTCTCTCTCCATTTCTGTAAATGTTTATGGATTCATAGTCTCTTTCTTGATCCTCTTCTGCTAACTTAATCCCTTCCAGTTTTAATCTTTGAAAGGCTGGGACCTGGCATAAGATATGAAGCCCTTTGTTGTTGTTTTGTGGGCCTACAGCAATCTCTGCCAAGGAAAAGAATGTTTTGTTATCACAAGTCCTTACCCATTAATCTCGCACGCGGTACTTACGGACCACAAAGCCTTATCAACGAGCTTCTTGGGTTTTAGTCCATTGCAGAGGCACATTAAATGCATGTTATGTGGTGACCCCTGCAAACTCAAGCAGTACAGATTAGATTGCCTTTCGAGCTTTAGTAGAGTTTCTGTGCTGTTGACAGCTGCAACCGGGTATTGGGGTGGGGAGACAGAGACTTCCATGTGAGAATAGTTCCTTATCCTTGCTGCTGTTTCTCGGAACAGAAGAGTAACTCATAGCTTGGTGGAGCAGGGACTTGGGGGCTAGTTCCATGACTCACGGGAGCGCAGTAACCCAGTGAGCTGCTGGCTGGTTTAGGGAGAAGGGAGCAGAAAGACAGGTGTCGTTGGAGGTAGGTAATCTTTCTGGCTTCAGCATCAGTACTGTCCTGGAGCTGGGCAACGTTTCATGACAAAGCTTCATCAAAGCCGCAGCATGGTTACAGAAAGTTTCAGGTTTGAGAAATCTGACTTTTCCAAAGAGAGGGGCTGTGGTCAGGAAAAAAGCAATCTGAGCTGTCATTTACTATTCAGCAGTTCGTACGGTTCCTGGAGGTGTGTGTTTTAAGGCTGTTGTTTCTGCCTTAAATTATAAGCAAGCCTTCTTTTAAATATATGGTTATTACCTGATTTATTTTTTTTTTTGTATTGTGTTTTGACACGATATCACAGTTTGTGAGAAACACCTTTGTTCCATCTAGGCTGCCTCTGTGATGGTAACCTGTTTGCCTGTTTGTTTTGTCCTCTCTCCTGCTGAGTTGTTGTTCTACTAGAACTGGGCAAGCCACGACATTTCACGCTACCTGGTGTTACCTCTTAGCCTGAAAAGCGTGGTGATGTTTTCGTGCCGTAAAAATGTTAAATGATGTTAACCTTAGAGAGCAGAACATGACTTAAAACCACAGCAATGAACATTGGGCTGTAGGAAAACATGCCCTGTCACAGCGATGGCCAGGGCTGCCCTGGCAGTCATCTTGGCTCGCCTGCTGCTTATTCACTGATCTGGAAGTGAGTCAAGTTAAAGTTCGTTGGCTTTCCATTCCTAACCCAAATACTTCCTGATACTTGAACCAGCTCTTAGTCAAGGTGATGGAAATTTTTCTAGTGACTTACGTGCCAGTTTGAATATTTCTACAATGCTTTAAGGCTCTGTCACAGTGGTTGTACTAAAATGCCACCAGTCTTTCCCTCACTGTCTCCGGTTCACTCAACCATTCATTCTGTCACGGCTTCTGCATCTTGCACTATTTTGCCTTCTCTTATTTCACCGCACCTTGCTTGCAGATTAAATTTTTAAGATGTGTGTGCGTGTAGTGGAAACAGAGTTTGAGTGCATTGAGCACTGCAGTGTGTTAGCACTGGGTTTCCATGTAGCTCGTGAAACCAAGCAAAAGGAGGATACAACAAGCAACGTACTCGGTCTGGAATGCAAACATGTAGTAGGCTGGTATCAAGAAATTTCATGATATTCCTAGAATTGTTCTTTAATGTGATTTGGATTTCTGTATTAAACAAAACCCAGCTATCTCAAGTAGAACAAAAAGATTAAAAAATTATACGCATGTCTTAGATGTAGTTACGTGACTTGGATTAAGTTGGGGGTCTTGTGCGTATTAATGGTACTCGTTTATGCACGAGGGTTCAATAGCAAGATCAACTATTTTGAGATGTTGGGTTAATGAGATTAAATCACTGCTGAATGGATGATGCACAGGTGGTGACATAATCCTGAAGTCAGATAACTATGGTGGAACTAAGCCCGTATATTCATGCCACGCAATTTCTACAATGGTCTTTTCTGGAAATGAGTTTTAAAAATAATGTAATTGTGGAATGCTAGACGTGTCCTGAAGTTGCCGACAACAGAAAACCAGCTGAAAGGGCTGTGGCAATACTGTGTGTTTCTAGAAGGAACCGTTCCCTACAGGATGCCATGAGCAGGAGTAAGAAAGAGGAGCTCTGTGGCTGCTGTTGTCTAAACTGTTAAGGCAGGAAAAATTGGCATTTTTGGAGCAGTAGCTCTTTCTTCTATCTGGTGTACTCAGTGATATATCAACCTGTACAGAGAACACGTTTTTAAAATACTAAATGATGAAAAGTAACTAAAAATGGTACTTTTTAGCATAAGATTTGCTCCTGATTGATGACACATATTTGCCCTGCTAAATGTTTATAAGCATCTTATGCACTTGATGTTCTTAATCACACACGTGCTCATGAGTGGAGTGAAAGGAAGGTGATAAAATGGCCCTAATTTTATTGATGGGACCCTTTCCTTGTACTCGATGGGCTGTGCAGAGGGTCGGTCCTGTTGCTGGAACCCAGTTACTGGTTTTGCTGGTGACTGGCCTCCCTCTGCCGTAGCAGCACTGACTGCTTTCTGAGGGCTCTGCAGTATTAATATTGTTGATGCAGTAAACAACCCTGGTGGCCTGGGCAGAGGCAGCAGGTCTGACTGCTAAACTGTCCCCTTCATCCTCTGTAAGAGAGGAGGCATCTGCAACTTCAGAGCGTACGGGTTTTGTGGCTGCTCCGCAGCACCGTAGTTATCGCTGTCTCAGGAGTTTGATCTTAGTACGAGAGTTACGGTAACATGTTCCTTTAACCTCAGCTCATCTGTGCCTGATCCATTTACGATTAAGTAATTAAGCCATATTTTGAAAACCAACAAAACGTAAATTACTTTCTCGTCCATTGTTGAAGCCTTGACAGCGACACACGTTTAATTCAGCCATACCTTCTCATTGTAGGGGGAAGAGTGAAAACGTGGAAGAGGAGGTGGTTTATTCTGACTGATAATTGCCTGTATTACTTTGAATACACAACAGTGAGTATACATTACAGCGAACTTCCTTTGTAATCAAGATAGTTAAGTGGCTAATAATGTGGTATTTTCCTAATTTTTTAGGACAAAGAACCTAGAGGAATTATTCCCTTAGAAAATCTTAGCATAAGAGAAGTTGAAGACCCCAGAAAACCAGTAAGATATTTTCATATTTCTTATTAAATGAAGATAAGTAAACCATATAGAAATTAGATGTAGCATTAAATGAAGCGGTTTGTCAGTTCTGTTCTGTTTTTTATATTTACTTCTTCATTTCTACCCTCCAGAACTGCTTTGAGCTCTATAACCCCAGTCATAAAGGTCAAGTAATTAAAGCCTGTAAAACTGAAGCTGATGGTAGAGTGGTGGAAGGCAACCATGTAGTGTACAGAATATCTGCTCCCACCCCAGAAGAAAAGGAAGAGTGGATTAAATCTATCAAGTGAGTGTAAAGTCTTAAATGTCATTCAGAAATGAAGTCTAAGCTCTTTCTGGAGTAAGACACTAAGAGAATTTGTGTTTCAAGTTGCTTGAAGAATTCTGGTGCAGCAATGTCCTCTAGGGTTAATGACAAGCTGCATGGCTTGATGGATCAAGACACAAGTCTTGTTTCTGTCTGGTCCTATGGAAATAGCGCTACTAACTCAAATGAGAAAAAATGGGGATTTTGATTTTATTTTTTTTTTTTTAAGCAAATGTAAAGCCTTATGTGAATCATCTTTAAGCCTAATTTTGTTAGATTCGTACTTCACCTCCTAATTCACTTTAGTGACATCTATATTAAGCATGTTCACCATGTGGCTTTAAACTTTCACAGCTTGACTTTACAAGATAAAGTTTATAAAGCAGACCCACACTTAGAGAAATAACTAATGGTCAAGGTGAAGGTACGAACTCTTTAAGAAATCACAGCTGAATAACATCTTTTTCTAAAGAAACATTTGCAGTGCTTAAAAGTCAACCATCCATTATCTTATGAAGAGTGCGGAGTCATCCACAGGGAAGAGAGAACAAAATAAATTTTAGTTTTCAAAACCAGTATTTGTTAACCAAACTGACGATTGCTTTTTTCTGTTCCAGAGCAAGTATCAGCAGGGATCCCTTTTATGATATGCTGGCAACAAGGAAACGAAGAATTGCAAATAAGAAATAGAACGCGATCAGCAACTTGTATACCTGCATCAACCTATAAATGAGCATACAGTTGAGTGAGAACGTAAAAATTGGACAAACTAACTGAAGAATGACTGTAAATTTTATATATACACTTTACTATGACACAAAAACTTGGCAAGACCTTTCAGGGTAAATAGTTATTGGTGTATAATTTGCAGTAAGCTTCAAATCCCAGGGAACGATGACATTGGAACATAATTCAACTGAAAACATGGAAGCCTTGTTATCGTGTACATTAGTTACGGCTCCAGTTTACTTGGGTTGGGAGGGAAGGAATTCGAGGTGAAGAGTGAAACGCCCTATACCTGTTGCTTGAGCGCATTTCCCATCAAAGGAGGGAGAGATCCTGCTTCCATCTCTTACTGACATGCAGCACCAAAAGCGGAGTACAGCGTGATCTCGCACTTACTTTTTCTGTAAGCAGGAACCCCCCAATCTCAGTACCAGTTTTTGAGTCCTGTGTGTTTCACCGTAAACGAACAGCTGAGTGAAGGTTTCGTTCTGGGTACGCTTTCCTACCTTTCTGGAAGTAGCTTTTCTTCTTTTTTTGGAAATGCAGCTCAGCAGTAGACTGGCAGCTACGCAGTTAACTAGTTATGCCAAAGCGTTTGGTTGGCGTGCGCTGAGATATACGCAGGTCCCAACAGCAAAGGTCTGAGCCTGTAGCCGTGACAGTAGGTACAGGTCTGGTTTGGTATTTGCCAGTAGGCCAAAACTCATTCCTGTCCGCTCATACACTCATGATAAGCAGCAAGATTTAATGACTGGTTTAATCTGCTTTTTATATAGTAACATCCTTCTTATGTTTTAGATATGTTGTAGTTTAATTAACACTAAGTTACTACTAAAGGAGTAAGATGTTGGGGCTTGCGCGAGTTTAGGCGCTGCATGTGGAGGGACCCCAAATAATTTCACATGCATTTAATGTTTCTAAAGGGGAAAACCAGGGAGGTGAAATCTTTCCGTACGATACAGCCCGAGACAGTTAAGCAAGCAGGATTCATTCCTGTGCTTGGTGAGAAGCTTAGGACATACAGAGAAGTTCAGTATTTTTATTGCATTCTTAAAGGCGATTTTTCAGACCTGTGCTTCAGCAGTGGAAATTGAAAGAAAATGAAGAGATATCCTTACTTTTACTTAAAAAATAAAATCTTAACACATGGACTACCTAGTGCAACTAACCTCCCCACCCCCCAGCACATTTTTGCGGGGTTTTTTGTTTGTTTTATTTTTGGGTGTTTTTTTTTTTAATTTGTGGAAGGTCTTTCTGTGGTCCTACTGATCTTCCGTCAGTACCACGGAAACCGCTGTGGCAGATTTTACTGCAGCGCTTTTCTACTGATGGCACACACCATTCTTACGGTAAAGCCCCTAATTTTGCGGTGAGGGGAAAGGGTTTTTTTGGACCCTACTGCTTCTGTTAGCACTCAGTTTTTCACAAACCTCTTGAACCTGAGCCGTGCGCACTGTGCCAGCGGAAGTTTGGAGATCCAGTTCCTTGTCAAAACAATTCTGCCCGCTGGAGTTAGAGAAGCCTCTCTGGCCACGTCACAGGGAAACGCGCCGCGCTGGCACAGCCGTGGGCTTGGTGTTTCCAGTCTCCGTTTAACCGTACGGGAGAGTCTGGTTCGTTGTTCCTGTCGTACTAATTTGCCTTGTTTTGCATGGGGTGTCAGGCTGTGAGCGTTTCGCGTTACCGCGTGTTTGCCAAAAAGGCCGCGAGGAACAGACCAAAGGAAACTTTCCTACACCTGAGACTTCCCCCCGCCCGTGCGGAACTGCAGCCTGCTTGGATGGATGTTCAAATCCGAGTGCTTTCAGGGGAGTAAAACTCAACCAAAGGAGGTGGAATCCTTGAATAAGTACCAGCGTGGGGACATCTCTGCTTAATGGAACACGTGTAAACTCTTCAGAGAAACGAACTAAGTTTGTTTAATGTCCTACGTTTGCAAAGCAGCGCGGTTACAGAGCTGCTGACGTCTCTTGTTGTGAGTCTTCTGTTCCACAGCTTCAGGTTTTGTTTTCAGGCAATGGATACATCGGGTTTAGCTTTGGACAAGTAGGTTTGTCATGCAAAGAGGGGTAAGCCAGGGTCAGTGGTACTGATGAGTGTAAAGGTGAAAAGCAGCAAACAGAGTATTTCTGGAGGAATGTGAGACTGCAGAAGCATTAATAAGCCAGGAAGCACTTTTGTATCGATTCTTATCTTCTGAAATATCACCTTCAAGAAAATCTATTTATTGAACCAGGTGAGGATGTCTGCCTATAAGCATGAAGGAAATGCCTTGAGAGTTCATTTGCTGTATTTAGTTTGAAGTTCTTATATCCAACAGAAATAATTATTTAGAGTAACATGTAACTGAGGATATTATAGCAGGAAATATATTATTTCTTAGCATTAAACCGCAACATCTTAAACAGCTATTTGTGGTGCTCAATATATCTATTTAATTTACCAAAGCTAACGGAATAGCGTTCTTGTGTGTGATAATATTTGATTTCAAATGTTCTTTGTAACAGTATTAACAGGGAGTGAAACTGGCCCAAAATTTCCACTGGCCACGAGGCCAGTAAAACAAAGTGGCTTGTGAAAATTTTGGCCAAATCCGGTACTATCCATGAGGGTGATGAAAAAATCTCTCAACCTTTCCCTTTTTTATTGGGCTTCAAGTCCAGGGGTAGCTACTGAGAGTAGCTGCTCGGTGGCCTAAAGCAATTCCTGTGATGGTTTGGCCATGCTGAGGAAACGTCCTCTGGGGACAACAGCCTTCTCCCTGCCCGTTGCACTGAAACCTCTTCAGCTCGTCGTTCTTACGTTGCCCTTCACAGCTGCAGGGGCCAGCGAGAGCCGCTCCTGCTTCTGCCGCGCTCCGTGCCTAACCCGTTTGGCCACCACCATCCGCCACGCTGCCAGTGCAATCTGGGGAGAGAACTGTGTGTAATACTTAAGCTCAGCTGGACTGACTTAAACTTCACAATATTCTGACAAGCTCAGCTCTATGTCACGTAACATTTTTTGGAAACGTTTTAAACTGGTACAAAACTGAACCTTTGTAAACTGAGCAGCATTTATAATGCTTCATATATAAAACAATGCATATTTTTAAGATTTATTACATATCTATGTAGATATGCTTGCTGGAAAAGCTAGGTCTGTTGTAGACCAAACGCTACAAATGAAGACTTGTGGCTTACCAGTTTCATTTCTATATTTTCTTGGAAAATGTTTCTAGCTAGAGTTTAAATATAAAATGTAAATACTGTACAGATATGTATTAAGTATGACTTGGTGTACACAAGTGATCTGCATGGCAAGTACCCTGTATCAATCATCGTTAAAAATGTGACGTTCTGTGTAAATCCACTGCAATATTAATGTTTTCATTTATCATTAAGACCTGTTGCTTAAATCTGGAGATTTTCCCAAAAATAAAGTGTGAAACTATACTATTGTATAGCTCCTCATTTGCCAAGAATACATGGGAGGCAGTCGCTGGTTGAGATCAAGGTTCAGTTTTACAGCATGTTGTAACTGCTCGTGTAAAAGGCCTCCTGTCCTTACCTTTAGGCACGCTAACTTAAATTACCAGGCTTAAATTTTCAGGGAGGAAAACCTTCAACTGCAGAATAGACCGTTACAGTCAAGTATGCCGCAACTGCCAGCGTTACGCCACTAAGAGCCGCTTTGCCTTGAGAGCCACCTGAAATTAAGGAGCTGTTTTGTCAGTTCTTTTCCACCAGTTTCAGTCACATGTAAGTATTTGTGTGCGGGAATCGGATCTCTGCTCCTTGGGTGGGTTAATTAGACCTCCCCCACTTAGGACTTGCTAACGCTGCTGCAGCTGCCCAGCCTGCTGCTCCGTGGCGATAATCTGAAGCGGTCAGGAACTGCCCGCCCTCCATTCACTGCGTATCGGCCGTTCAGGCCGTTCTTCCTTCTGCAGCTCTGAAGCGAGTCAACAGTTAAACTCCTTTTATACATTTACGCCGGAGTTACTCATCAGACAAAAGACAAGACACCAAATGGTGGAGCCAAAGGACAGAAGAGGAATAAAAAGCCAGATACAGGAGAGGTATGTGGTTTCTTTGTCATGTTACTTTATGTAACTTCACATAACTGTTGCCATAGGAACATTATGCAGGGTACACTTATGGTTTGGCTTTACGGTGGTCTCCATGTACCAAAGCATTACTGTAAGTATTTAGTAAAACATTAACCTTGCTCCTTTTTTTTTCCCTTTTTTGTTTTTAGTGTCACACACAGTAAAGAGCTACTGCTGAGCTTCCAACCTGGTGCCTGGTTTTAGAAGCTCTTAACTTCAAAGGAGAAAGCCTTCTGCATTCTTGTCTAGGCAGCTGAAGTCCCAAGTTACTTATCTTCTCTGGTCACACCGACAGCATCTTCTCCCCTACCACTGAAAGGAAGATCTGATTTCTCGAGTATCAAACACACTCTGACAGCTGTCAATTCACATGACATATTGCATGTTAAATAACTCAAGTAAAACTCAAGTAAAAATCCATTTTAACTTTGCTGTATTTATATACTATATAAATTTTACATGCTATATATTTACAGTGGGGCAAGTGCTTTTTATCTTTAAAAAAACAAAGATCAAACTTTAGACATCTCTGAACAACACAGCTTGTATAAACCAGACAGATTATTCAGATGAACTGTATTTAATACAGGTTCCCCACTCATCTCCTGATGCAGGACCAGTGAATAATAAGTGCATCACAGTTTGATAGCATTTAATAATAAAAATAAAAATCACAGTATGAATTTGTCTGTAACTAGACACTTTAGAGAGACAAAACAGACAACTGAGACTTCAGACAAGTGACAGTATATTAAGAAAATGTAATAAAAACATATGGAAGAGTATACAAATAGTCTTGAGAGATACATTCAGAACTGCATATTCGTTGTTTCACAATGCTGAAAACCAGAAGATTTTCTTCAGATCTTGAATATAACTCAAATGTGAAGTAAATTAGTTTCTAGTGTCAGACATCACAGAAAAAAGATGCAGCTCTTGCAAAACTCTAGTTATTTGAGAGCTTGTGAAATTTTAAATAAGTCTTTAAATTAAATATACAGACTGTCAGTTGCAATTTTTTATAATTCCTGGTCGCTCTTGCACCAGATGTCTAACTTGGAGTAACATTACATGAATAACATAAAGTCAACCTGAGTCTGTAATTAAGCAGCATTTGAGATGGTCTATTCCAGGGCATTATCTCACATTATCTCAGCGAGATATTTATGTGGTAATTTACAATGTTCAGCAGTTGTAAAAAGTTTCCACCCTTTTGGATTAGAAGTATATTTTAAAAAAGAAAGTCTCAAGTTAAAAACTAAAAAAAAGTTCTTTCATGGTAAAATTCTGTACAGAAATGTTAAGCACCACTTATGACTGGATTTTGTCTTGATGGTAATAGTTTTGATAATAAGTTTTAAGTTTTGATGGTCAGATGGTAAGGTCAGATATTGGTAAGGTCGGATATTGGTAAGGTCGGATATTGGTAAGGTCGGATATTGGTAAAAAGTCAGATATTGGTAAAGTCAGATATTGGTAAAGTCAGATATTGGTAAAGTCAGGTTTGATGGTAAAAAGTTGTTGGTTTTGACGGTAAAACGTTGTTGGGTTTGATGGTGGGTTTAGTTGGAGCACTGAAGGCTTCCATCAGTCAGCTCCACATCTGAAAGACAAAAGGAAGCAACATCACTCCCTGCCGCGACATTCCGCGTGAAACCGTGTGTGTCGTGGGGGTTTGATTTCCGAGACGTCCCAGCCCCGCACACGCTCCCGCTGCTCCGGGACTCCTGGGCTCGAGCAGGCGCCTTCCTCACGCTTCAGCTGACTGCGTTTCCAGGCCAACGGTGGGCAACTGTGTCCTAACACTCCGGAAAGCCACCCGCTCTACTGGAACATGACTGGTAGCCCTGAGGTAAGTAGCATTTACTTGACACTCCGCCGAGGCGGCATCCCTGTTTCGCTACCAATCTTGTGGTCAAGCTGCCCAAATCTCCCCCACAAAACCAGACGCCTTCCGAAACCCGCTGGAGAGAACATGTAGGAATGTAGGGAAGTAACTGCTTTAAAGCTGCTCCTTCTCCCAGCCTACCTGGATTTTTCTTAACTCACATGTTATCACTAGCCATTTTCATCCTGATTAATCTATTCAAAGTAACATGAGTCCTGGTGAAGAGGCACAGCCTAACAATTAATTCCTTCTCGTTCCTTCTCTGCCCCTGGCTGGGTGGAGAGGTTCAATACTCGAAAAAGCACACTGAAGGCCAAAATGACCTTTTCTGAGATTAGAGCCCATCGTTCGGACAGCCCTATTTGAGACCCTTTTTTTTTT
>VWZZ01003418.1:0-17368 GCA_013399095.1 Psophia crepitans | reverse complement strand
CACGGACTTTAAAAAAAACAAAAATTCTCAAAACTAAAAAAAAAAAAAAAGGCTTTTCACAGCCCCCCCGTCCCACCTGCGTTGCAAGCAGAGTATGACAGCGGGGCACTGTCGTCGTATGTGTCAGTGAACATCTCTTGCGCCTGCGTAGCCCGGTGATCTTAACGGCCCTGACTCGGGTAATGAGGTGTAAGACACTGACTTTTTTACTGCCCTTTTGGGTGGTTTAGAAACAAACGAGTTTGCCATCTGCTGGCTGCAGAACTCACTAAAGCCAAACGAGGGTTAGAGCAGATGCATTTCTGTTCGGTTCGTGATTTATCAGCTAGAACAGAGACACTTTTAGTGCAAGGAGGATTATTTTGACATTAGTATCCTAAAAAAGTCTGTTTTTAAAGCAATAGGATTTGAAAGGCCCCAATTCAGTCCTGCTGCTTAAATTTGCCTTGTTAAAGACAGAAATATTAAATTTTACAAGAATGTGTGAACAATCAGCTGTCCCTCCATACTGTATTCAGAATACAACTTCTGGTTGTCTATGTCCTAAAATACAATCTTAGGGGTTTTTTTTTTTTCCCCTCTCTCTCTTCCCCCCCCCCCCAATGCACTTCCTCTGCCTTAAGCAAACTTTTCAGTGCAGAATCTACTGACTGTGGCAATTTACCTCAATGGGGAAACCACATGAGATTTTTGAAAAATTAACATCTCTCCCAAGATGAAACCTCTCCCCATTGTGACAGGCATTCAGCTGTGATGCCAGAGGAGGAATCCTTTTGTTTTCTGTGCCAGAATGACATTTTCCACACCGGGTTATTAATGAACAGGACTGTCACTGACTATTAACCCAATTCAATTGTGGGTAGGTATAAAATGGAGAAATTCTAAAACTAAAACGTGCTTTTGGACAGTGAGCCGTCTTCCTTCTTCAGGGATTACTTCTGTTAGAAGAGTAAAACTGATGGGTGGGAGGGTCGTTTATTTACTAAAATATCTGAGTAACTGGGAGTGGCTCCCAGTTAACAGGCACTTAAGAAGGTTTTATTTTTGTATTAAACACTTCTGTTCAGAAGAAAATCAGGGGAAATGTCAAATTTGATTTTAGATGTTGAATTTGTTGCAGTGTGCAATCTTCACTGCGTAATTCCAGGGCTAATTCATTTCAACCCTACTGTCTGCTGAGAGCCCGAGTCAGGACTATGCGAAGCTCCAGCAGAGTTCAGCGTAATTCAGTCAGGCACTCAAGTCTGTATTTATTTTGTTAAAGAAGCACCAAACCGACTTTTTTAATATTAAAAATCGGGAAAGAGCTGTTTCATCAGCCCACTTCTCTGTATTTTTAAGCCTGTACTAATAAAAAAAAACCCAGAAGTAAATAAAAAAATAGCAGGAATTTAAGATACTCTCCAGGTGTTAAATTGTGAAGCGTCCTCTGGAGGTTAACCCCTGTGAATTCGGTGTGCTCTGCAGAAGGCAGGTCTCCATCTGCAACAGCCGTGTTTCAGTATTACCACCAACTTACGTTACTCCGAATAAGCAGCCAGCGCTGTTTCTATGTTATGAAATAGCTGAACAGTTTTTTATTTAAATAAATTACTGTGACAGTCTCTTCTAGGAAGATGGTGTTTCACTACAGCATTACTAGCCTGCAAGTCTCATGTCATCATCTCCCACCCTGACTACCGAACCTCCCGTCTACCTACGGGATTCTCTGTCAAGACACAGCTGCCCAAGTTAGCTGGACCGAACTTCCTAAGGCATCTCGCATCTCTCCTGCTTGTTTGACACTTAATCAGATCAAATTAAAATTATGTGCCCTTCAACCCCTTCGCAGTTTTTTTTCAGACTTGCTTTCCTAGCAGTCATTTAAAAATGCTGATAGGTGCTTTTTTCTGCCCCCCCCAATAACCCAGACTGTTTGAAGGCATGATTAAATGCCTGTGTGGTGACATCTCTGCTTTACAAGTTTGTTTTAAATAACAACATCCATGTGGAAAAAGGAGTCCTGCAAACATCCTGTGGCCCCTTACCTTTAACATACTCATGGGATGCGATGGAGCTGCATTTCTTGCTTTCACCTGCACCGGAAGGCTTCCCTTCCTTGTAGGGTTGTTTACTGCCCTGGTTTCTGTATTGCTCACATAAATAGCTGCCTGGAGGATAGGATTCTTCCTTCTTCTCCCGTGTTTTCTTCTGGAAACGTGGATCTAAATATTCCAAGAAGTCTTTCAGTTTCCTGATGTGTTTCTTCTTTTTCTTCTTTTTCTTACGTTTGCGATTGTCATTGTCAAAGCGGAGCACAGAGAAATCCAAATCATAAAGTCTGAAGGAAACATGCAAGTTAAAAATAGAAAAACAGATGTGGCACTTGATGCATATATGAAACGTTATTTATTTTACCACAGGTGATGACTTGCAGCGTGTCAGCTATTTTGTGGTAATTTCTGCACATCTAACTTACTTTAGATGCAGCAAATTCAAGCCCTCAGATCGAAGGACAATAGGTCCTGGTTTGTACACAAATCATTAACAGTGGCTAGTTGTAGAATATGTGGAGTTAAAAAAAAAATAATTGTTGTAACCTAATCAAGAACGGTGTGCAGATGTGATTCTAACTACGTGGTCCAGATCTAGTCTTCTAACACAATTCAGCAATATCTTTCCTATCTTCACTTGACCAACCTAATGCCATGATCCCCAGCCAGATTATGCAATATAAATAACTTAGAAACAATGGAAAAAAAGGCAGACATGAGAAACACCCAGAAAAGAATTAGGAAAAATTGCTGATTATGCTGGAATCCTTGCTTACTTGTAATCCTTCTCTCGATGTTTATCTTTGGACTTCTTTTTCTTCTTGACCTTCTTGTATTTTTTCACTCTTTGGTCATCTATCGTTCGGCATTTCTTTTCTATTTCGCTTCCGCTTCCTTCTGCGTGGGCATATTTCCTTTTGCCATTTCTTAGCTTTTCTTTTTCATTTTCCCAGGAAGAGTCCTCAAAATTTGAATGAGCTGACACGGGGGGAAGCGCATGCCTTTCGCGAGGGTATTTTTCAGATTGCTGCTGAGGTACTGAACAGTGATGGAAGTTTGCTCTGTGGCTGCTGAAGTGATGTACGTCCTCCTCTCTAGAGGGCGTGTTGTGAGGCCACCTGCTTTTGCAGTGATAATCCTTGTGTGACCTGTTGTTGTAAGCTTGACTTGATTTGTCAAAGTCTTTATCACAATAAGAGGACTTTCTCTCTCTACCGTCTCTTGTTCCATGAGAGGAATAATAATCGTTGTAGTATCTGCATTTTTCCCATCTCCGTGGTTCATCTTGGTAGTATCTTTCTCTGCTCCAAGTTCGCTCTCCTTTGGAATGATAATACCTATTCCTGTCTTGTTCTGTTCTTTCCCTGCTTCGGGATCTGTAACGAGAATATTTTCCTGAGCTTTTGCCATTATTTGGGCTGTTTCTTTCATTATGGGAAGATCTGTACTTGCTTTCGTTGCAATACTCCTGCTTATGACGATTTTGCTTATTCGTTTCCACGCTGCGAGAACATCTCCTCTTGTGGGCGTGATCATCTGATTTGCTTCTGGTTCGCTTCTCCTTCTCCCTCTCTTCAGTGTCCGAGTTTTCTCTCTTCCTCCGGTAGTGCTCTTTGTCAGTTTTTTTAGAGTCATGTATTTTTTTCTTGTATTTTTTCCTATGTTTATCTTCTTCACATTTTTTATTACTCAGTCCCTCACTTTCTCTAGAAAATTGACTCTCCAAAACTTTATCCAGCTTTGTGATAGAAGAGTCATTAACAGGCGGTACCTCTACGTAGTTATTAGAAATGTCCTTTGTATCTTGGCATTTCTCCATAATATCTAGCGACGCAAGTTTTTTAGAACTACATTCAATGTCAGGCTTTAGAGAGGAAGTTTGCCCTAATTTCTCTTCGCTCTCAGGAGACCCTTTGCTGTACAAAGGGTTTTCTTTTGAAATGAGTTCAGGTTCTTTTGATCTTCTGGGTTTGTCTTTGTCTCTCCCTTCTTCAGACTCACACTGCCCCAGGAATTCATCTTCAGTGTCCAAGGATTTTTTCCTGACCTTGTGCTGACCATTGATATTGGGATGTGCATTATCAGCTTTTGTTATAATACTTTCAGCATCATCTTCTTTGGTAGAAATGTTTTCAGAATCTGATTGTGTAAAAAGATTCTCAACCTCACAGCTAAAGTTGGAAGGAACTTTCCTGGATTCTTCATATGCAAACAGTGCTTCCATCACTACAGTTTCCATAAGGGCATCATTCTCAGATGATTTCTGAGGTCCAGGGACACTGCACAAAAAAAGAACATGTTTTTCAGTTGAAAAAGTCCATTTAAAAGATGAATGTTAGGAGCAAAATCCCCTGAAGTAAAAAAATTGGTGGCTATTGAAAAACTCTGAAAGACATTTCCTTCAGAAACCTGTTCTTACACCTTCCTCGGCTCTCAAAGTGGGGTTTTTTTTCCTCTTGATTCTGCAAGAATTGCATTAAAAAACCCCAACACACCCAACCCATCTGCCTCCACTTGCTGCTCTGAATCACATCAATGGCCAAACCCATGGTATCCGCTCTCCCCCACCCAGGAAAAAGTAAACACATGGATTTCCCTTTCTCCCCCACATGGGAGAGCAGATGGTGGGAATTTACATTTGCACATTCTAGGATGGAAAAAAAGGGAAAGAGGAATAGCAAAAGTATTCCAGGCAATAGAAAAAAATGGAAAAGCATTCTATGAAGAAACAAAAGTTTTCCAAGAGGCATCCACCTGTGTTTAATATCGGAATAGTATATGTTCAGTGCTGATGTTTGCAACACCAGACGGACAGCATGGAATTCTCTGTACTGATTTAAGTCTTTCTATTAAATAGTATTAGTAGAGGGGTAAAACAATGATAAACTTGTACAAAATGTATTTCAGTCAGAGTGTACTCATTTTACCTTATTTCCTCTGACAAGCTGTTCAGCTGGCTGTACGTGAGAGATTCTAAGATTATTTCTTGAGGAATTGGCGACAAAGATATAGGCATCTACAATTAAAACACAGAAGTCAGACAGAAAAAATAGTATCTTCAGTAGAAAACTACTGTTTGCAAAATTTCTACATGCAATGAGATCAGTTTAAGTTATATGCACTATCCCCATTTTACACATCACCCCACTCCCCCCCCATATATTTATGAAGCTTATGAAATATTATCTCAGCTGAACTTCTCTTAAGTTGACGTGTTCTCATATATCAGCTCAGCTCTGCAAATTCTCATGGGATAATAGCCCAAAGTGTTATGATGAAATTTGGGCTGTGCGTTTTCTTGGTATTTCACGTGAGTCAAGAACATTATAACACTCCTGAATATCAAATACAGCATAGGTGAGAAATTCTGGATGGAACAAACATAACTCACTGTTTCAAGCAATCCATTTGTTTTAGAAAAGAAAATCTCAGAAGGTTTAACAGGTTGGACTTGGCAAGTGGAATCATCAAGTTTCAGTCCATTTTCTTTAGATTCATTATCTAAACTAATAGCACCATTTAGCGAATCATTTTTTGGCAGCTCATGCTGGGATCTTTCTTCTTCAGCATTCTGACAGGAAGAATGGGAATTCTGCAATGTACGGACCACCTTTCCAATCAAAATTCCGTTAGAAGATATTCTGCTGCAATTCCTTTTAAACAAGCCCTTTGACTGCTCAGCTTTTCCTGAAGACTCTGCACCATAAGGGACTGCGTTATCAGAGCTGAGTTTAGGGTTTCCGTTCACTGCTGGCTCAACAAAAATTTCATCAGGAACCTCCTGTTTGGAAATGTTAGTAGCAACTGACATTGTGGATGCATTTGAGGTAGACTCTGCTGCAGAAGAATTTGTAATTGTGGATGAAGGAACAGGCTTGCTTAGATCCTCATCCTCTGCAGCGCTGCTAAGACAGTCAGGTTGCGACACAGTCTGACGCGCAGGCAATTTGTTATGAATACTGATAGTGATCTTCTGTTTTTTGGATGAATCGCCACTTGAAGGCCTGGTAATTGCCCAGTTTTGAACACAAGCTGTCGGCGGAGCTGACGACGGCCTTTTTAGGGTGACACCAACGGTTTTTGGATCCTCTTTTAGGGGTCCATTTCCATTTAAACGACTTGAATTCTGTATTTCAAAAGAAGAGATTGCAAGATTGATATGTGCAAACACACAGCATTTTCAAGTTTTAAAACACGAAAATTCTCCTACTAAGTATTTCTACAAATTGCCTCAACACCCAAGAAAAAACACCCCCTTCAAATACAAATCTAAGTCCAACAAATGTGCTTAATTCCTGCTTTTGGTTTACTGCACATTGATGAGCATCATTTTTGAAACCCACCCAAACAACTTAACATTGACTAAAGCTATTCCCAAATATATTTACTTTCCCCTGTAAACACTCCCTGCAAACACTGGATTAATTGTTCTGATAGTCAGGAACAAGACAATTTGTTTTCATTGCCTCAGTTAAAGTGACACTGTTGGGGACGGAGAGGGGACTAATCTTTACGTTGTTTTTTTTTTAACCATAAGTGATGTAAAGCACCTCAGTGCTTTAGAAAGCTGAGCTGGACGTGTAAAGTAATGAAGTAGCATGGCTGCACAATTTCGGATTGGCCACTGTTTGAGTAATTCTGGCCGTAGCCTGAGGGCTGTGAAGAAAGCTGCAGGGTGGGAGGGAAAATAAAACTCAGATGCTAAAAAACGATCGCAAAGCCCCATACCAAAACCAAAACCCACTATCAGTTTGGTGCCATTACCTGCCCCCCTCAAATTACCTTCATCATATGAGGAGGAAGTCGTGGTCCCATATATCCAGCCTGCTTACTATTAGCCCCCCGCTGACCAAGGAATGAACGGGGATAAGACGGTGCCGGTAAGTAAAAAGCACGTTCTCCGAGTGTCAAATCATAGCGCCTTGGGAAAAGAGCAGCGATCTTAGTTTAGAGGGTTTTTTTCAGCCTATTCTTGGATTAAACCCCATCCTATAATTTTATAGGAACAGTTTATATGACACGGAAGACATATATGGAAGACTTAAGCAAGACAACAAACTGAAAATTAGATAATGCTCTTCCTACAATGACTAGCCTTTTCAGAGCAATAACTCATCCTAACACCATTTACAGCCTTAATTTCTCCTCTTTTCTAAATTAGCCAGCTACAGAGAGCAGATCTACAGCAATGTACACAAGTGCAGCCGTTTATGGCCAAGCAATGAAAGGTAATAAGTGACACGGGGAATTTCAGGTTAGACGGAAGTGAATTACACAAATAGTACTCTTTGCCTAGGACAGAAAGGAGAACACTTAAGAATAAGAAAAATATCAATAACAGGAAAGTAAATATATGCTGAACATGTTTAGTATTTGTTTTTACCTGATATAAAAAAGTACGTAAGCTTGCTGATTGAGAACTGTTTTGATATCAGAAAGTTCTACTGAGGCATCATTCATTCGATACCAAAGTCCATTACCGGCCTGCAAATAAAGACAATGATATCTTTAGACAATGATATCTTTAGATGAATTGCATCTTTTCTAAATGACATCATAGAAAACACTGCAGAACACAACATACCAAAACAAATCAAACGAAACATACAATGCAACCTTTCCCCCTAAAAACAGGGGTTACCAGTAACATTTTAATTTCTTTGGCAGCACAGATTTTACCCTGTTAGAAATCAAGCTGATATCTACCTTAATGAAGCAGAGATAGTGTCCTGCGTTACAGTTGAAACCACTGTGTACAAGAACTGCATATAAAGCATAGATGAGTGGTTCTCCAATTGACTGGGACATATATGCTCGAAGATCCAAATATTCAGGGTATTTTACATCCTAGACACAGACCAAAGACATTACAAATTATCCTGAAATACTTCATGGAACAGCCTGAGAAAACAACTTCTAGAAACACAGACTAGGATTATATGAATTATATTATATTTTTGATTTACTTAAAAATACCTATTCTCATATGTAAGCTGCAGAGAATTGTTTTCTATAGAATTAGCTCTTTAAGAGTAAGGTATATTCTTATGGTCAGACAAGAACTTTATAATTATTAAAAATGAAAGAAGCAGCCATAGTTATATCAGCTTTTCTCAGATGACAGTTGTTAGTCTATTGTTTTTGCCTGCAAACATTAAGAACTTTTAAACGAGTATTCATCTTTGGAAAATCTCCCATTCCGAGACGACAAAGTTGCATTACAGCTGTAAATATACCTTGTTGATCTTTCCACCAGTAAAATTTGCAAATCTTTTCAGTGATATTGTGAGAACGTTGGAAGAACGATGTATCGTGTACCTCTTTGATGCAGGAACCATCTTTTTACACCTTAAAACCAAGCACAGACAAATAAAAGAGCACATTCTTTTTGCCACCCAAAGTCAAACAAGTCTGCATCTCTCACACGTGCTTATGCTATTTGAATGATATTTACTTGCATAATATGTTTTTTCATAAATCCATACACTGCTTTTTAGGTGTGTTAATAAAGAGAAGATAGCAGGATATAAGAGGACAGCTCTACAGAACAAAGAATAAAGGATTTAGGACATGATCTTTTGATAGCCAAACAAATTGCAGAGTATGTATTTTTGCTACTCCAAAAAGGTCAGGCTTCACAGCAACTCGGTGAGAAGCAGGAGCAGGACTCTCTCACTACAGCTCATCACCAGAACGCAAAGCTAGGTACCCTTTCTTCTTGTGCCAAAGTGGCTAGTTTGAACACATGTCCTCGACACATTCTCTCAGCTTTCTGCTGGAAAGCAAATATTAGAAGTGGAACAAGAGAGTCTCAGTCCTCAAGACTAAAAACTGCAAATAATTTCCAAAATGGATCATATATCAACATAAAAAATACAATGGAAGGAAAGAGTCATTCTGCAGGAGGGAGACACTAGACAGCAGCAAGGCTTCATGTACTGAGCTTGCCTGGAAAGTCTCTGAAACCAGCTGCAGCCCTTGGAAACAAAATTAACCGTGAGTTTGTTGCGTTGTACACTTGAAGGTATGACCTGCAGACTAAGTCCTGAAATTCAACCGCTAGCACAGAGAAAGACTGCAACATGTCTCTTTCCAGCATCAAGAAAAATACTGTTGATAGTTAACGAACAGAAAGGATGAAATAGTCTCTTTTCAAATTCTGATGTCAAAATACAAGGCAGAGAATTCCAAAGTGATGGGGAATGCCTACGAACAAAAGAAGGGACCCACCCAGAATAAGCAAAAAAAAAGGGAAAAAGAAAAAAGTCTTCTATAAAATTCTATGAAATTGTAATTAGATACAAAGTTTTGAGGCAGTAATCTTTGTTAGAAAAATTTGTCATAGAAAAGGAAAACGTCAATTGGGAAAAACTTATACGTAATAGCATAGTTCACCAGCAATGGAAAGGGCACTGTACAGACGCTAGCCCTTTCTTTTTAAACTCCCAAACAGACTGAAACTTCCGTGTTTATGTACGACTAAACTGATCACACCCCGCGTTAATGACGGGTCAGGCCACTGAGATGTGTGAGGTGCTTATCAGAGTTACCTTCCTCAGCCGCAACCTGCGAACTATGAGAATTCCTCACGCATTACATGTTCCTAAGGAGAATCCACAGACTAGAACACACCTGAGATTAAACTGTTCTAATCGCTTACGGGATGTTACTTATTCAGCATCGGCGTTCAAATGTACTAATGAATTTATAGCTGTCCAAGAACAAAAAGCAGGTATTGCATTTTTCCTTGACAAGGATCGGACAGGAATGTTACGGACCCGAGCCAGGCAGTTTTCACTTTTTGGGTTTATGTTTGAGTAACAACTCGTTTTGCCAATATCTTACACAACCGTTCAATGCTCTCACAAACACAGAAACACAGTGATCAGGATACAGGACATCTTAACTCCGCGTGCTTTCACTAAGCACAGGTTGGGTTTAGGGTGGCTCATTTCGGACAACAGCAGCCCACAGGTGTTACAACTCAAGAAGCGTGCAAGACGCTGCTGGATGAGCCAGCAGAGGTTGTTACTGTTAATTACCAATTACGAGTCTGTCCATTTGCATCAAGACCCAATCTCACTTGGTTTCACAGTGAACACAAAGACCTTCAGGAAGATGATGTCGCCTCCCGCCCCAAGTCACTGTCCCTAGCTCCGTGTCAGCTCACCACTACCTATCGGATGTGCCTTTTGACTTCTGGCCGTATGAATATTTCAGTGTGCAACTTCACACTTACAAAGGCTGGCAAGCCCCACTGTAGCCCTTAAGAGGAATAAAAGTCTAATGTGAGCTAACGGCCATGATTCTTGTATTTCCAAATATTCAGAGACACAAAAATTACTCTTTTAGAAACAAATTATTATTTTTCAAGCGGATAATGATTTCAGTGTATTAGTTGTATAAACAAAACTAAATGAAAGAACAACAGATCTGTGTCTCATGATCTTGCTTCTAATTGAAGTCAAAAGATAACGTGCTCTGAGTTATGCAATACATTAAACACGTATCTGTATTAAGATGTAATTATTAATAATCTTACTTGCTACACTTGTAGCTATTTTCACCGTCCAGTTGTTCCGGTTTCACAAATTGTTCTAGAGCTCTGGTGACAGAGGTAACTGCCTGGATGAATAAGAAAGTAGAGCACTAAGTCACTGGAAACGCAAAATTTCAAACACTTACTAGTCATTTACGAGAGACCCTTGCCAGTTCATACTTGAGTAACCTCCTGTGAACCAGCGCATGCTGTCAAGCAGGAGGCAGAAACAGACTATGCTGAGAATCATTTTCAAATGAGGTAAATGCTATTTCGAAATAAATAAAATTTGCAGTGCCACAGAGAGTGACTGTGGTATGCTTTGACATCAATAACGAGAACAATCAAACCCATCAGGCTAACAACAGAAGTATGATAGTGTCATTCTTTGTGTAGACACAATTATTTTTCCAGCTTAACTCCAATACAAACATGGAGACCATTTACATGGCTTCCACAGAAGAACAAAGTCCAACCCACTCCCATCCACCCCCAAGCTCTTTTAACGGTATGTTTTTAAGTAAAAAAATTCTTTAATTTAGAAAGCTCTATTAAGTTTACACATCTGGACCCATATTCACAGAACATCTTACCTTTATATCCAAAGTAATATCCAGGAATGGCTCATATGTATCCGAAACTGCTTTGCAGTTCAAGCACTTCACTGGAATCAAAATACAAATGCTTAACAATATGCAAAGGAGACTAACGGTGCAAATTCAAATTATTAACACATACTACTTTAGTCAAACTACAAACTCCTTTACTACAGACAGACAAAAAGACACAGACCATTTTAAAAGACAGTAAGATGTTTAAGAAGTACCTCGGGATCTTAGATATCCTCCAAATATTTGATATATAAGTGTGGTGGCTTGAGAAGATCTGTCCAATCTGGAAATAAATTATAATCAGACATCAGAAGCTTTAAGGCACAGAGCTAACTCTTCAAACAGTTTCTACAAAGACCAAGGACACAGATTTTGAATTTATTATAGTAAATAAAGGAGTAAGAGGGGCCAGAGAACATTTAGAAGTTAATTTGTTTATGCTTACTTGGTGCTTCCATTCAAACAAGCTTTCTGCAAAGCATCAACAGTGAAGCATAAGAATTCATGTGCATCCTCTTGACTGCCAAAATGGAAATGTTTTCCTATTCCTAATAAATAAGAAGGTTATTATATTTATCTCATATGACATGAAAGAAAACGTGTATTTCTAAAATCTCTCTTCTTTATCAAGATCATTTATACGCATCAAATAATTCTTTGAAAAATTAAAAACTACAAAAAAATGAAACCAACTGAAATTACTTACTTTTAAGGCCATTGATAACAGAAGTAGGTTTGATGGCATTATTAGAGCAACACAGGACCTGGTTAATGTGAGTTTCCATTGTGCACATCATACAAAAGCCTTCTTCATGACCTGGAGAGTGAAAGAATAAAGCATCCCAGTCTAGTCAAACATACATTGCTACCAAAAAAAAATCCCCACTAAAAAATAATAATTTAAATTACAGGCACAATGTCCACTCTCCATGCCAGAATTGCTTCTCCTAAGGTGTCAATATCCCAAGAGTTTTGTGACATTTTGTTATGCAGAACTACACAGAACAAAAATGGTGACTGAGTCTGTATTAAAGTGCATTTTCTGATGAAAAATCTAAGTAACTATTGCAATGCCTTTTTTTTTTTTTTTTTTGCAGGCTGACAGGAACGTGAACTCCACAGACTGCAGAATATATGAAGAAACAATATTGACATTGATGATACAGCACTAAGAGAGAATGTGTGTTATTTTCAGCACACTGCTGTTAGGTGAGCCACGTGACACAGAGCTAAGAATCCTCTGGGAGAAAGGAAAGATTAAAGTAAAGTATGTACTGGTATTTCTGCCCTCCTTTTTTCAACAGGATTCTAAACTGAAATAATTTTTATAAATGGTAAGAAAACACAGTTACATTTCTAGGAATAAATACTAAGATACCAAACTAGAAAGCATACAGGTGCTTTTGTAAAAATACACAAGTAGGGATATAAAAAGAGGCTCCTAGGCTTAAATAAATTCAAATATAAAAATGGAGTTCAAAGAACACAGATTCAGGAGTTTAAAAAATACAAAATTTTACTTAGAATAAAATCAGTCTAAACTTTAATACAATGCCACACAAATTCCTATTTGAGTTCATAAGAGATTAGCTTGCGGTGCTTTCTAGGATGGGATGGTTTGCGGGCTTTTTTTAATGGGTCAACAGCGAACATACCATTTATCACAGTATTAGTGCGTTACAGTATCCAGGCTGCAAAGACTAAGCATCTACAATGCCAACATCCTAAATTTTATCACCTTTCTACCAGCAGGAACCCCAAATGCCAAATGCTCAAACACCTTACTTTACCATGTACTTCATTATTCACATGAGGCAAGAAATTATTTTATTTTTTTTAAAGTTTTACCATGGTGCGGCTAAATGAGCAAATGCACTTTATAGGCTATTGTGAGCAGCCTGCTCATACAGCGTTCAAAGCCAGCTTCTACAGATCCAATTGGACAACCAGGAGTTTTCTTCATAGAATCACTGTTGGTCTTTCACCTCCCGAGCTGTCCAACAGATTTATAAGAATGTTAGAAAGTACTCACACGACTGGGTGTGTTCAAGAGAAAGCATGTAGTTGGCGAGAGGAGGCGTGTAGGTCAAACACTGTAGAGTAGAATTAAGGAAACACGTGTTGCCGAGGTTCTGCAGTCCAACTCCAACACTTTGTGTTTGTTGCCAATCCATACAAATTTTCTCAGGTGGAAAAAGAATCCTTTGTGGCGGGGCAATTCCATCATTAACAACTGCAAGAATTATATTTTAAGAGAGATGTATGCGTTTTGTTTGAAAAAGGACGTTTAAAAAGTAGCATTCTGCAGGAGGGCCCAGAAGAACCAGCTATACTCCAAAACACAAAAACATAGGACGCACAGCTTTAACACTGCCACTTAAATTTGCTGGTCGACACACCGCTTTGGACAATAGTTTATTCATCTCGTTTAATTCTTCTAATTTGCAAGACATACTGCCACTCTTATTTTAGTAACTTTTCCCAGGTTTCTCTCCATCTGTAGTCTTTTAATGTGATTATTAAATTTTTTTTCCTTATTCTTACTTAAACCACAAACTTGTAATTACATGGTAATAAATATAAGAACTAAGACAGAAAAATGAGTAAGGTAGGTATCTACAGAAGGTAACCCTGTAGATACCAGATCTCTCCCTGAGCAGTGTTATAATCCAAAGACTTGTGAAAGATGGAAGCAATGAACAGCAATGGTAAAATCTTCTCTTCTTGGCATAATAGAAAAGATGTGGATAAGCCTGTGTATTGTAGAAAGCTCCCCAAAACTGATTGTAAATAGATCAAAATTAAGTTCCAAATAGACTGTAAACAGATAAAGCTAAGTTTTGCAACACCAGTCACGTCAGTTGCCTCAGGAAATTCACAAAACTGGAGTCTACCAGTGAAGTCTTTATTCGTCATAGTCCCATTTTACAGCAGTGCAACAAATAAGAACTGCATTTTCCACTTCTGTTTTGTTCTTAAGAAAAAGGGGAGAGGACAAAAGACACACTTACCTAGATCTCTTTGGGCAAAAGGCTTAGATTTTTGAGATGATCTACAATAAATAGCACTTCCGGGTCCTTTGTCCACAGAGACTTTGTTTGGATCTTCTGCAGGTGGTACCCGGCCCAGATTTGCGGTGCGTGACGTCATTTTTTTAGTACGGGGTTTCTTAGATTTATCAGACCGCCTTGATGATGATTTTTTAGATTTTGAAGATTTTGGCTTGTTAACTATGGTCATTGTTCATATCTGTAACAGAAGCAAAAGTTCTGGTTGACAGAAGAACGTCAAGAAGCATTCCAGAAAGAAAAGGAGAAATCCTGTCTTGCCATCTCAGAGAAGTAACTTGAAGAACTAAATAGCTGATAAGAACAATTTAAAAAAAAAAACACCACCAAAAACCAACCAACCAACCCAAAACTAAACACGTAAAACAGAATTTGCCATCAAAATGGCACCAATACTGCTTTTAACTTCTGCAGAGCTGGTGACGGATGATATTTCTCACACTTTCATGGGACTTTAATCCGTTACAGTTATGAAGACCTTTTTTGTTTAAAGGAGCTGTGAGCAGTGGCACACTCAGGCACGAGCCTGCTGCGATCCAGGAGGTGCTGTTTGGCCCATTTTTCTCACTCCTAGGAGCCACACACCTCTGAGACACAGAGGCTGGGATACAGCTCTGAGAAATCTTGGAAGAGGAGAGCAAGAAAACACTTGCAAATTTATTTCCGCCTGGTTTTCTTCTGCATCTCCAAGAAATATTTGTTTGGATACAATTTTGGCAGCAGAATTTGCTGTATTTTGCACCTATTGCATTTGCAACTCTTACTATCCAGAAATTTGAACCAAAGAAGCATCTTTTTCAGTTCTACTGATGTGAAGTTGTACATTTTTCCAGTGCAAAACAACAGAGGAATGTAAGCTATAAAAAAGGAAATGCTGAACGTAAAAGAAAGCAAAACAAGCCTTCAGCCCTCAAGGACAAAGGCAATAACTAATACTAAGTCCTTTTTAAAATGCTGATTGGGTTTCAAGATGATACCTCTTTAAATATGGGTAATTGTGGGTGCTAAGTAAGCCGCTGAATAATTACATGATCAATTATCAATTTCTGTATGTAAATTTTTGCTACTATCTTACTACAGCACGTAGGGCCTTTTTAAGTCTAGGGAAAGTATAAACTTAACTGAGGGTGTAAAGCGTAAGTTTCTTTGTCAGACTGAAATAACTGAGAGCACAAAGCATAACGCAGCTTCAGGTTTATGGCACAACTTGATAGCTATTGATAAAACTTAAGATAGATTAAACAAAGCACAGTAAATTAGAGAACTTCTAGTCCCACAATAGACGAATTATGTGCAAAGCCTTGAATTAGATCTTTTTTCTCTTTAAATTTTCAATTTTAAATCCACTCTATATACTTTTTCCATTTCTGAGAATACACAAAACTGGAAAATTCCCTCTCATTTTACTGAAAGATGAGGACAGCCTTGTTCATTTGGAAGACTAAGATGATGGCTCTTGATTTTCACATAAGATCCAGTCTTCAAATTGCAGATACCAGTGGCATCTCCTTTTTCCCCGATTGAAAGGGAAAGTTTTTTCAAGGACATATTTGTGGGACAAAACCCAGAATCAAGGCTGCGGTGAAAGGTGAGCAGAAGAATATTATGACAAAAAAGCTTGAGCGTTATATTGACCAACGAGGTAAGCCTGACGTGGTTTTTCATTTATTTTTGACAACTGAGTGACGCATGACCAGATACCCAGCACTATACAACAGCAAATACCAGCGCCAGTAAGAATAAATCAGATGCACCACTTTTTCAAAATACGTCAATAAAATTCTTAATTTGGACAGAACACCTCTTTGACAAAGAAGTACAAAAGCGATAAAACACTGACTTTTTTTCCCCCTCTCCCACTGTTCAGCGCACACACAGATCCCGTCCCTGCGCCACTGCTGCCCACCCGCTGGCACCGCCCTGCCAACGGAGCGCTACTTCCCCGTGTGGGTGCCGCAACGGACTTCTCCCAGTCTGACACCCAAAAGTAAACCAGACAAAACAGTTTTCTCCCATCTGGAGTTTTGCATCAGCCTTGTTTAGATTTTTTTTCAGCAGCCTCATTACAAAACATGTCAGTTACAACTCGGATCTAAATTTTTATATTTGGTCTCCACTTTCGCACACAGTAAATCACAGCTCAGGAAGAGTTTGTACCTGTTCACAAAACTGCGCCGGGGAGCTGCGGTTGCGGGTTTATCACCGCAAAACGTTGCCAGGGAGCCACGGTTGCGGGTTTATCACCGCACAATGTTGCCAGGGAGCCACGGTTGCGGGTTTATCACCGCAAAACGTTGCCAGGGAGCCACGGTTGCGGGTTTATCACCGCACAACGTTGCCGGGGAGCCACGGTTGCGGGTTTATCACCGCACAACGTTGCCGGGGAGCCACGGTTGCGGGTTTATCACCGCACAACGTTGCCAGCGGGGCAGCACACGCACAAACGCCTGGGCAGGGACGAGCAGCAACAGAAAACTGCTGTAGCACAGATGCGAAGCCCAGGCGCGTTTACATCTCTAAATTACAAACTGACGGTACTGCGAGCAAAAAAACCACACAACACAAACCAAAACCAGCCCAGAGGAAAGGAAGAAACGCCCCAAACACACACACGCCGCGCTAGTTGTACTTTCATTAAAAAACACTCCAGCCACCAAGCCAGGAAACGCGAAATTAATTATCACTTTACCCTTAATTGGAAGCCAATTAGGCAGGCGAAACGCAGCCCAAGTTTCAGCGCCGTGTCCCTGCTCCCGGCGCGGGCGGTTCGTGTGGCGGCAGCGGGGCTGGAGACCGCGGGCGGCCCGGTGCTCCCTCCGCTCCTCATCGCGGGCCACGGCGCCGCCAGACCGGCTCCGAACCGCGTCCTTCAACGCCTCGCAATATCCCCGATTACAATTACACCGTCCGCCTCCGACGGCTTTTTATTACCAGCGCTAAGCTCGCAGCACCGACTCGGTCACTCCCCGCTCTACCTCTCCGAAGGGTTTTGGCTCCTGAAAGCGTTTTGACACCGGCAGATAAAGGGCCGCTTTCACGGACGGGCACAGCACGCCTGCACGCAACATGTCCGCGCTCGGGAGCGGCAAGAGCCCAAAGACACACAAAACAAAACCG
>VWZZ01003417.1:0-11061 GCA_013399095.1 Psophia crepitans | reverse complement strand
CTGGCCACACTATTCCTGATACAGGCCAGGATGCCGTTGGCCTTCTTGGCCACCTGGGCACGCTGCCGGCTCATGTCCAGGCAAGGATCAATCAACACCCCCAGGTCCTTTTCCTCTACACAGCTTTCCAGCCACCCCGCTCCCAGCCTGTAGCACTGCCTGGGGTTGTTGTGGCCAAAGTGCAGGACCCGGCACTTTGCCACATTAAACCTCATCCCGTTGGCCTCTGCCCAGCGATTCAACCTGTCCAGGTCCCTCTGCAGAGCCATCCTACCCTCCGGCAGATCGACACTTCCCCCCAGCTTGGTGTTGTCTGCAAACTTACTGAGGGTGCACTCAATTCCCTCATCCAAATCATCAACAAAGATGTTGAAGAAGATGGGCCCCAGCACCGACCCTGCAGTAGCTTTTAGTTTATTCCTTCTCCCCTGAATCCTAGAGTTTACCATAAATTTGTCTCTTGAAACAATGAATTGGTTTGCTTTTCTTTACATTGGTGGAGCCAAGCTAGTATGTTTGGGTGCTGACATAATGGATTTTGAACATGGCTGTTCCTCTGACTTCTGTATATCTTTGATGCTTAGAACTTGCTTATTAATCAGAAGTATCTCATATTGAAAGTCTCTTCCAAAAGTTTTTCACATAACTTGCATTATTTTGTTCTTGGCTATATGATTATTGTTGTTGTATGTAATGGCAGGAAACAAATATTTTTGTATCCTTTTGCTGAAAGTGGGTAGATATTTACATAGTCTCTATCATTAGCAAAGATTTAAATGTTGGTAGCAGGTACAAATATCTGTGTTAAGAATAATTGATTTTTTATGTGTTTTTTTTGTTTCTTTTCTTTCTTCCAATAGAAAGCCATTTCATCTCCAACTGTATCACGCCTTACAGATACATCAAAATTCACAGGATCTCACAAAGAGAGGTTTGATCCCAGTGGAAAAGGAAAAGGCAAAGCTGGCCGAGAAGATCTGGTGGATGCTTCAGGATATGTATCTGGCTATAAGCATGCGGGCACATATGATCATAAAGTACAAGGAAGCAAGTAAGGCTGAGGGTTTACAACACAGAGGGAGAAAGAGAGGGAAAGAGAATATATTTGTAAGAATGATGTAGATGAATCCCACATGTTTTGGTTATTGTGAATGTTAAGACTATGTTGTCAAGAAGTTGTTTTCAGGAACTGGAACTGATTTCAACATCTGCTGAGCTACTTGCAACACACCACTTCATTACATTCCTCATGCGTATATTGGCAGAAATAAATATATTGGTACAAAAAATACATAATTTTGTTGAGCTTTAGGCAAAAAAAACAACCAAAGTCAAGAGCAGTTATACTACACTTAGTCAATTCAAGCGAAAGATCTCAAACATTCCTAAATGTCCAGTTGCCCTGAGGATGTCAAAGAGATCCTCTTGAAAAGAGGTCTTTCATAGCAGTCTTTCTGACTGCTATGCCATTATTTATGCAGTTTGATTTGACTACTGTTTGGGGGCTTTTTAAAAATGTCTTATACAGGATCTGGCACTTTCCTTAAGTCATTCAACAATATACAATTGGGGAGTAAGTGGTTGTAATATACAAGGTGCTAGCCTGTAAATGTCATATACCACTCATGAAAAACTGAAAAAAAAAGCTATTTCTGGGACAATATAGGTTCTAAAAAAATTATGTCAATAGAAAGAAGTGGAAAATACCAGCCCTTACTTTTCTCCTGTCTATACCTTGTGCTTGTGGTTCTGGCTGGCTGGATTTGGATGGAGCTATTGTACTAACCTGAGAGGTGAGGAACAAGACGTTACTAAGAAAGTCTATTACAGCTTTTTGCAGTCTGTTTTCAAGTTTGCATTGCCTCACATATGAAATGAAGGGGGCGTTAAGCTAATAATACTTTAAATAATGATTGCGACTAAACGCTGCCAATCATATTGTTAATAAGTGAATGTTATTATGCAAATACATTGTCACATGTTCCCTTTAACCTATAACATATGTAAGGAAAGTTTATGACCCGTTGGAATAAGGGCATTTATAATTAATATCCTTGTAATTAGCTGCAATTTACCCACAAAAATAGACTATTATGACTAGGCTACATTTTATGTTAGATTTGTTTGAAGCCAAGGGATTTGATTCTCTGTTCACTTTTGCTACCTGACTTGGGAATAATAGTATTGATGTGAATGGCTTTCCACTGCTATAGAAGGAGAACCAGTTCCACAGGCTTAAGGTACAGGCAGCTGAGTGTGACCTGCCTAGAGCCCAGAATGCCAAAACAGCTTAATCAGAGTAAAAATAACTCTTTTTTTAAAATATTGGTTAAAAAGGAGAGAAAAGGCTGGTCCAATTTTCTGCAAGACCTGAACCAAGTACCCTAATATATTACTCTGTTTCTCTAACACTATGAAAGATAAGATTTTCAGTATTCAAAACGAGCTGCTAGCAGTTCTGCTTTGCTTTCTTTCAAAAAGAGCTCATGCACTGATTTTCATGTTGAATTAAGAATAAAAGTTAATAAATTTATTGTTCTCCGTCCACCTGTATCAGCATCCCCCTCAGTACATAAAATTCAGTGAGCAGTGTGTGCCATGCAGGTCAACAGTCTCTATTTGGCCAATGTCTGGAAACAGAGCACTGGTTTTCAGCCCTTAAGCTGTTCATGTTCTGTTTTGCTAATATTGAATGGTAGTCTTTCTTGTAACTTTGCCTCCAATGATCCTTTGAGCCCATACATCAGTCTGAAACCAAAACAACAGCAAAGGCAAGGAGTTCCTTGTGGACCTGGAGATTTTTTTGTTTGTTTGTAATTTATTTTGGGGTTTGTTTTGAAGCGGGAGGGAAGTTTGCCAAAACTCAGCACATGTTCTTGAAAAGATTTAAATGGCTTTTTGCATGGTTGGCTTTGGTTACCGTAAGGATGCTCAAGATTAGAAGCCTCCAGCTTTGTGAAGCCTTTCCAAGAGTTACCCATTCTTCTTAAAGAAAAATTTCCACGGAATGAAGGATTATCCACACTTGTGTTGCACTGGTGACCTACAGAAAATACTGTGATACCAACAATGGCTAAATTATTCCAGCATGGTAGTGAACTGTCTAAATGTAGAGAACCTTCTACATCACTTATACCTGTGCACCTGAAGAAGGCTCCTGGATAATCCTGTTTTCTTATGAATAAAAAGGCTAAGCCTCTAGACCTTGATAAATACTTCAGTTAAGTTACAGACAAAATGAGTGTCCCTATTCTTCCTGTTGACTTTAAGACTTGACTTGTAACTCACTGGTAACTGAAAATATCTGGACCCAGCCTGAATGAAGGGTGAAGTCCAGTCTACTGCAGAGCCCTCTGAGCACGCTGTTGATCTGGCTGTTTGTTGCTAGCTAGCTGCCTTGTCTGGCACAAGAAGTGATACTTAACCTGTGGTTTACTAGTGACAGGCCTTCTCAAGTACCCAAATACTGAGTGTTAGTAATGCCAGACTGTTGCTACACAGGAGGAGTGATCAGTTAGAAATGTTTTAAGGTATAATTAGGTTTTAAGTTGCTAGTTCACAGTGCGAGAGAGACCAGCACACTCACAAGACAGAAGGCCTGCAAAGGAATTCAGTATGCAGACAGATCCAAGTAACACTGATTAGAAATTGAGCTACTCTACTCAATGGAACTAACTGGGGTTCTGCCAGAGTTTACTTTGCATTAGTTGTAAAGTATAAAATCCCTGCCATGAATCAAAGCACTTTGTATGGACCTGATGCAAAGTTCTGTGAGATACTTCCAGTGGCACAATAAGCTTTGGATCAGGACCTGAGAACATGCTTCAGATAGCAGTATTTTATTTTGACGAACACACTTCTTTGTTTCTTCTTTGTTTCTACAATTTAATAGAAGTCATTCTGATATGACAGTGACAAAGGTAAGTTGTGGCTGGAAAGACAGTACTTCGGTAAGATTTTTCCCTTTTACTACACTTGGTGTGGAAGACAAGGGCTATGAATAAAAGCACCATATGCAGCTGTGTATTAGCTGCTTTAAAGTACAAACTTGAATTACACTGTTCATTTAAAATTAAACCCTTAAATACTATAGCAGTACACAATATTACCTGTATCTCCACTGAGGCTTAACCTGACCATCAAAGCCTTTGCACGATTGAGGACAAGAAATAAAAATCCTCACTGAAGCAAAAGAATAGTCCTGACAAATAATTTTCTAAAAATAACCTAGTTTTAAAATAAAATATTCAGGAGTCAAATGCATTTTCTTATTAGTGCTTGGTTACTAATTTCCTCTAGTCACTCCATATGCTTTAGTTACTTGTTGAAAGTTTTCCAACGATCTTATCAATATGGAAATATCAGAAGCAAAAATTTTTGTTCTGCTTTTTGTGGCTATCAAAGCTATCACAGAAGCAGACATTAAGAACAATACACTATTTCAACAGTTCTATGTGAACAGTTGTCATTAATTGTAATCACATATTCGGAATCCCAAAGGAAATGTTGAACGTCAGACAGTGCCAAGATCTAACCACTTTTTTTTTAAACCTACAATATTTCTTATATCTTTTTCAATTTAGGGAAGGGAAAGGGAGAATTCAGAACTACTTATATGTCACTACTTGTGTTTTTTATCAGCATAGAGGTTGTCCTTCAAAGATATTTTGGATTGAAGTATGATATTTTCCATGTATTTTATGGACCTTATCTAAATGAAAAATTCCTCTGGCATCTTTTTGACATTATAGAAAGCTTTGTTCATTTATTAGCATTTCAGTCACCCGTACATATTCCCTCTATTGGCTCAATTAATGGAATTAGCCAGAACCAAAAGGCAAATAGCTGCTATCAGTTTGGCTTGTAAATGATAGGTATCCCAGCCATCTGTAACTGTAGAAAAAATCTTCACGCATCTTTCTCCAAAACCAAAACTAGTGTTGTAATTGATAGGTTTCCTCCTTAAAGCTTTTCATAGTTATAAAATACTAATTCTTTGTACCTGCATGTATGATATTCAAAACATAACCCTGCCTTTCAGTGATGCATGTATTCTGGGGGCATGTTCCTGTCATCCATGAATGAGAATTCTCTGTTTACACTGGCCAAATGATAGAGCCAACTTTCATAATAGAACAAATGTAATGTGTTGCACTAGTACGTGTCTTCTTAACTGACTGTTAGCGTTGTGTGTGTGCCAAAATAACTACACCTTTGTGTACATTGTTTGTAGTATGAATATTACATTCTTGTCTCATCTATTAGTTGGTAGTAAGTTATGTAATATACAAGACTTGTACAGGTGTGTGTGTGCGTACACATTTTCTTTGGATCCAGCTAAGTAATTAAACCACATAGATGTTGATCCAAACCTTAAATCTTATTAAGGCCAAACTCTAGTCCAATGCTGTTCAGCTTGGCCAGTTGGTGACACTGCCATTCTCCCTCTATAGCACGAAGGTAAAGATCTAAGGAGGCTTTTATGGTTTTCATAGAATCATAGAATCATAGAATGGCTTGGGTTGGAAGGGACCTCCAAGATCATCTAGTTCCAACCCCGCTGCCATGAGCAGGGACACCCTCCACTAGACCAGCTTTCCCAAAGCCTCGTTCAGCCTGGCCTTGAACTCTTCCAGGGATGGGGCATCCACAGCTTTTTACAGGTCTACCAGTTCCTATTTATAGGGGAAATCACTCTTCAGTGATTCTAACATAATCTTGGAATGACAAGAAGAGATTCTCCATAGTGAGGAAGTAGGAGAGAGAGTCAGGGTGAAAGCAAGATTTCTTCTGAGTGCTCTCAGGAGACCATTTAAAATTATGCCTTGCATGGGCCTTAGATTTTCCTTTGCCCCAACTTTATGAAGCAAGGTGCATGCAGTTGTTCATTGTCAGTTAGTAAGTACAAAGTCGTGGTATATTGAAGTGGGAAAAGGAAAACAGGACTGTTGTACAATGCCGATGGACTTGGGTCTTACATAGACCTTGATGAAATTAAATACCTGAAGCATAATGACAGATCTGAAGCTTGTGTGAAATTCTCACAGTCTGGAGAGAGATACACATGTACCTCCTGTATTTGGAGTGTTTGCCCATAAAATAGCATTTAGACGTTCAGTTACTCATTTTGTGCACCGAAGTGCCCATTCAGCTTACCTAATATAAGCTGGAAGTGATGGACTGGGATGTTCTTTTTAAGTCTTCAGAACACTAAAACTGGTGAAGGACCTTTAGTTGCATTCATGCTTGCTCATTAAACTCAAAAAGACTGCTTGAAAGATGTCCTAGCTAAGAATGGTGCTTCAGAAAGCTAAAGAATATTGTAGATAGAACCTCCATATCTTAATTGTCTAAGTAATCTGTTTTTGCAGGGAGAAATAACAGTAATATATTTGGGGATTGTTTTTTTTTTAAAGTTTCTTCAGTATATTACCTTCACTATATTGCTTCAAAATCCATACGGAGAAGGTAGATTTCAAAACAAGTTTAAGACATAACTCTACTTTGTTGTCAGAAAACATTTGAATTGGCTTGTTTCATTCAAACTAATTGATCATCCATTCTAGGTAGACTTTGGCAAGAGAAAGCCTGATAATAAATAAGGGAAAAAAAATCCAGCCTATTTGCTGGGTGTTCTTGACAGACATTTGCAATACTGGTAGTCAGAAAATATTTTTTAAAAAATAAATTCTCTTTTGTAATTATGCACAGGCACACATGCATGCACACATGTACAACTTTGGGCCGGATATATACATGAGGGGCAAGACTATGGAAGAAGGGTTTTGGTTTTTTTTAAAATATTTTTTTTAATGCCTTACATTTGGAAATTGAGATTGAAATGGCCAACTGAATAACCAGATTTGGAAAAATGTTTAGCACCTACCATATTCCATTGCAGGTAAACAGCCAGTGAATTAATTTTCGAATACAGTTATACAGCATGTTTTTTCATGAGTTACTGTAAAGCTTATGGCACTGTATGAAGTGAATTTTCTTGTAAGCATTTGTAAAGGTTTTAAACACAACGCTCATGATAATTTGCCCTTACATTCAGTTTTGTCTTTATTCAAGATTTTTCTATTACTTTGCACATTTTTCAGAACAGATCACACATGTGAATAAAGTTACATTCAAGTTAATTAAAAATGCAACCCTAAAAATAAACTCATACTTCATCCATCTTTACATTTTGATCAGGAGCTTATTATGGATGATCAACGAAATAAGAAAAAAGATGGTAATCCGTATCCTCACAATGGTGAATTATTATAAGCTCCAGTTTACATCAGATGAGTTTCTGTATGCTTGCATTTGCTCGGATGTTATTTGAACATAAAGTAATTAAATAAGGTGAAAAAAAGCAGCCTGGGCTCTGTTAAATAGGGTTACTTTACTGCAACTAAGATGCTGTGTGTCTAATATTCATGCTAAATACGTACTAGCTCTTTACAGAGGCTTTGTGTAAGGTCAGTTAACCTACAAACTCTGATGTCCCGTATAAAATCCTGTTGGCAAACTATTTTTATTAGCACTGTAGTGTATGAAATGGTAAGGTCATAGACAAAAACACAAGTTATAGGATGCAACAAAAGTGGGTTTGTTTATCTGTGTGCTGGGTTCAGAATATAGCAGCTTTGGCAAACTATTGCAGCAGGGAAAATGTTTTGTATAATGCTTATAATACAAAATAATTTGTTTTTACATTCTGTGAAGCAGAGAAATGGTCAGTGTTGGATAAGTATATTGAAGTTTATTCTTAGTAAGGTTTTATGTTTCACAGATTTAAATATTACAGGAGAAATATATATTTATACAGAAGTATAATCTTTGAATGTTTGAGGTTGGTCTTCTTCAGTCATGAACCGTTTATTTATCCACATTATGCTTTATTCCTTTGCTAGCTTGTTTGTCTGTCCATGCTGTTCCAACATCCATTTCTAATTTGGTTTAGACGTTTTGATTATTTATTTGCACAAATCTGTATGTTCATGCTGTCAGGACCTGATCATAAAGTGTAGAGGTAAAACTGTTTTTTCTTTGATTACCTAGAGCACTAATAAAAATGTAATTGCTGAATAGTTGTGATATGGAGACTGGTCTTGACGTAGTCTTCCCTGAAGCACTGTACAGCATGATAGGAACCTTCAGTGAATCTTACTACTTCTTGTTCTTATTTTCATTTGTCTTTCATCTTGGTCCAGAAAACCAGGAAGCTGCTGTGTGCTAATAATTACCTGCAATATTTATAATTGCAGGCGTTGCAAACATTAATGTTCAGCTGTATTAGCCTACTGTGTTCACTGTGAAATTTCCAACATGGTAAAAATTTTACATGATCATTTAACCTTACAAGTTTACTTTTTTCTCACTAATTTAACACTGAATCTTTTTTTTTTCATTATTGCGAATGAACAACTTGAGCATAGCATTGCTTAATCTTAACTATATTATGAAAACATATCCTAAGCAAAGATTTTTAACCACTTGATGAAGGGGTCCAGACACCATCCAGTGCAAAACACACTGGGCAAAATCTTATCCCCACTGCAGTCAGTGCCAAAATTCTAACTGGTGTTAACAAAAATGGAACCACCATTACCAAGGGGTTAATATGCTTAGTAACCGTGTGAAGAGGTTATGGGGGAGCACAACAGTGATTCTCTATTTCCATATCTTTGTTTCTGTTAATTTAAAACTACTACTATTCAATCTTTAAAATAAGTAAAAGAAACTTGAAGGGGGGATCATATACTACTAGTTTGTACTAGGATTTTTCAGGAAAAGGAAACAAATTTATATATATATATATATATGCAATATATTTTTACACTGTTTATTAATGCTAGAAAGTATTAAATGTATCACTTTATCAGTGTGAATGTTAAAGTAATGGCAATGTTATGGATGTTTTAAACCTTTTAAAGTTGTCTCGTCAAATTCTAATCCCACATTAACAATGGAAAAGCTACTTTGTCTACAAAATTATTTTTGATGTTTTAGGGAAAAAAGTTCAAGTACAGCAGTTGTTTGATTAGCACTGTAAAAGCTTAGCTTGAAAAGTTATAGTGAATTCATATTGTAAACACCATTTTTTAAAGCATAGCTTCTCATAAAGTATGTTACTGCTGTTGACTGTATAAAATTGTATCTTTAGTTGGTAAAGTGATCAATAAATGTGTTACTACATCAATTCCTGTATTTCTTGAAGTAAATGGTATTTGCTGATAAACTTTGGTTACCAACAGTTATTTTACGGTTTAGATGTTAAGCAAATTGCCAGTGAATGTATAAATTACACCAAATACATGCTGAACAACCAGCAGAACATAATTTTTCTTTACCATTTATTTTCCTAGTTTTGATGACTAGCATTAACATTCTAATTGCGAACTCTAGTATGATCCTTGAAGATCCGTGATAATAGTGATCCACCAAATGAGATCTATCAGGGATGAAACAATTTCTACTTAACTAGCTACTCAACATAGATTGGTCCTCAGTCTCAAAAGCCTGATTTACTTCTCTCACCTTCTCTGAGTGGTGCTGAAAATGGTTTCCTTGCAAGGGAAGTAATTTGTAACACAGCACATTATTTTAAGGACTTTTCATCCAAAAGCAAATATGGACCTTTTATTCACAAATAACAATATTCTCCAGCTTCCCAGTAGCAATAATACCTTGATTTTTCAAGAAACAGAAGACTGAATTTATTTAATTAAATCAGAATAATACTAATAATAACATAATGAATAATGTGACAATGACCCAGGCACTGGATTAGCAACTATAACTAAACACCTTACAGCTACACTGTCTCTCCTCCAGTTCTTGAACTGGAATTGGTATTCTCTGTGCTCACACAGTAGACAACCTTTAGAAATGCCTTTTCAGTGAAATCTAATGCAGTTGTGTCCTGAGATAGCTTTTCTTCCTGCATAGAGACCATGTACTGTTTGCATTGTGACTGCCAGACAAAACTCCTTTTATCTCTGAGCATGTATGGTTACTGATGCTTTAAAAAACTAATGAAGCAGAACCTTTAGGGATTACTAAAGGAAAAAAAAAATCAAGATTTTTTTCCATTCATAAGCCCTTAAGGAAGGGGTTATAGTACCTTTCTACCATGTAAGAATATAAGACACCAAGATCTGTATTTTCAAAGGATTTTTTGTTATTTTCCTGTAGAGTCTTCTGAAATGCCCACTCAACACTACACACCACATCATGACTTTATGATTAAAAAATCTGCCAGGATGTGTTCTCTTTACTTCAGGAATGTAATTATCTGGTCTGGCTTTTCTCAATGTGTAGCGACTGTTGCAACAACTACAACAGATTGTACATGTAGAGGTAGTCCTATTGAAACGGGACTGACAGTGCCACCTAACCCTTGCTGGCTTTCTGTTTCAAGCTTTCAGAACTGAACACTCACATGAGCATCATTTAGGTCTCCTGCTCTCATGTCCATATGCCAAATTCAGGCTGATCTCCGCNAAGTGCTACATCTGTCAAATCTGAATCTTCAGGGGACTCATAAAACCTGGTTAGCCTTTTTTCATATTCTCAGCGTCCGATTTAACTCACTCACTGCATTATTAGTAATGTAAACTAACCCAGGCTCATTGAAATTTACTGCTGTGGTTCACATCCCTACCAGAAGTTCATTCTGGGTCTACATCACTTTATTTCCAAAACTCAAGAAATTACACAACCATCCATGGGTCATTTAAGGGCTCAAGGACTGCAGGGGTTTTCAGGAATGAATGCAGGGCTATGAGGAGTGGCAGGGATAGTAGGAAGGAATAGGCAACTGGTGCTGCTGGAGTGAATTGTATATATCTTGCTTCTAGCCTACTGCAAGAGTGTCTTTCCTCTTCGAGGCAGGTAAGTTAGTCAGCTGAAGCATCAGTTTTATAGCCTCATTAGAATGATAACCAAAAAGCGTTACCGTCTGTTATATGATTACTTGTGGCAACAAGGCACTTTTTTCTTTAACAGTCCTTGGTACTAGATGATACTATAGGAAATAAAATACAGGCAGGGTGCTGTCTTGGGAGC
>VWZZ01003416.1:299257-338372 GCA_013399095.1 Psophia crepitans | reverse complement strand
GTAGGGAGGTGGGTGTTGGTCTCATATCCCAAGTAACAAGTGACAGGAAAAGAGGGAATGGCCTCAAGTTGCGTCAGGGGAGGTTTAAATTGAATATTAGGAAAAGCTTCTTCACGGAAAGAGTAGTGAGGTGTTGGAATGGACTGCCCAGAGAGGTGGTTGAATCGCCATCTCTGGAGACATTAAAAAAAATGTGTAGACATGGCACTCTAGGACAAGGTCTAGCAGGCATGGTGGTGTTAGATTGACAGTTGGACTTGATGATCTCGGAGCCCTTTCCAACCTTAGGGATTCTATCATAATTATGAAGTGAAATGAATAATTTTGACACAGAAAATAACTTTCAAATTCTTTTTTTGCTAGCCACCAGAAATCTCTAGTGGATCTCTGCATAACTGATTTAAGCTTGCTGAAAGTAGACTAACTTTTCTGGATCATGTTTTATGGATCCTGACTGTACAACCCCTGAGTCTCTTAGCAGCATACACTGTAAATCACTAGATAAACAGAAATTTTCAGAGACAGTAAGAAATGACAGCATTTGTGAGAACCATCTAACCAAATTAGGTCAGTGTAGTCAGGTGTTCAACATTTTTTAGAGTATATGAAGGGGCTAATACACAAACTTAAAATGCTTTGGGAGGGACAAATGGTAGCTGGTGGGTTTTGAAAATGCTACTGAAAACTGGGATACGGCTGCAGAGCACTGGATCCTGAATCAAGAGAAAACAAATGCCTGGAACGTACCCATCTATGGTGTGTTAACATTCACAAAGCCTGACTAGCGCAGGCTTCACAGCTACTGCTTTTCAGCTGGGAGATGATGACTGAAGTCTCGGTGGAGCTACTTCATCAGTCTCACATCAGCTATAACTGAACACATCTGCGCTTCAAGTGAGCTGGGGCCAAAGAAACTCTGTTTAGCCTCACTTGTTCTGGGTACTGGGGTTGCCTTCACCCTGCTATACAATGCCTTTGCTTTTACATCAGCTGATATCATCTTGCTCGGAAGTTAGAGTGGAGAGCATAACCTCATCATGTCATAGTGATAACTCTCTGCTCTTCCTGTCTCATGCATGCTTGTGTCTGATGTGCTGCAACTGCATGAGGTTCAGACACATGCCTGGAAAGCTTGCACAGTTCCAACCATCTATCAAGCTTGCACCCAAATTGACTCGCGTATGACTTTTTTGCGTGTTTAGTTCTATGTTGAGATACAGAGGTGGGTGCATGCAACTATGTAGGATGGGCTTGATTTGTAGCTGTCAATTCTCCTGTACCTAAGTGAAAAGTGAGAAGGGAATGACACAGGAAAAAGAGTTTATTTGTGTAAGTGGGTTAACATAAGGCTCCCTTTGATCTCTTATGGAGGGATTAATAAATATTGGGAAGAAATGGGACCGTTAGCATTCCAAATTTTTACCTCATCCAGAATACAGACTGTAGTTCCAGTCTACTACCACACCCACTCCATAAATCAAGTTTGATCCATAAATGCCTGGTATGTACAGGCATTGGAATTAACAGTGTTAAGGACAGTAGCTTTTCCCTTCAGTGGAAAGAGGGAAAGTAGCTGGGTATGTCCAGAAAGAGCCAAGGAATGAGCTTGAGAACTAGACCCTGGGTCATTACATACAGATAGCTGTTAACTTCCTTTCTGGCTCTGCTCCACCACCTCTCTTCTAGACAGCACCTAAACATGGTTGAGGTGACATTACATCATAGGCACTATTCCCAGTGGTTGATATGATTGAAATTGCAACAAATTTACCTTCTTTTATGCTACTCAGTCCTCCATCTCTATTCCCAAAGCTTGTCATCATCAAGCATGTCCTCTTGCCAGAGCCAGGGCATGCAAAGCCCTCTCATTACAGAGACTTTAAGTGGAGAAAACAGGAAAAAATGTAATTATTTCTCAAGAAGTCATAGTCCAGCACTCTACCTCCCATATTCCATAATTCCAGCAGAGCTGCAAATAGAGTGCTCTAATGCAACACGTCCGGCACGCCGAACTGCAAGACCTCACCAGCCACAGGGGTCTCCCCCTGCCAGCCTCTGCCTCTGTCAGCTGCCTTCTGGAAATACCGTTGTTCTTCTTTAGTTCCTGATGAGAAATGGCACAGCAGAGACGAAATACTGGGCTAGCTCTTGGACTACTGTGGTGATTACCTCTCCAGCCGCTGAGGGTACAGAAATGGCTTTGCCACTGAAGAAACTCTCTCAGGTCCTGACACAAGTCACAGCTGCTTTTCATGACATTGGTATTATCCACAGACCACTCGCATGGGAAGTAAGCCCCTGGGGGGCCTAAAAGAGGATCTGGCAGGATAAATTGGTACTCTCCTCTGCTGATTCTAAGCTTCCAGAGCCTGCCTGTGCTTGCTGGCTGCCTTCCCAGGTGTTTTGCACTTGAAGGAGAAAGAAGACTCCAAAGAAGCCCCTCAAAGCCCAGCAGTTGTCATAATCCTTTTAATACCCCTGAATTTGAGTGTTTGTTCCTCTGCCTGCCTGCCCGCTGCTGTAAAAAATAGAAGTGTTTGTAATCCAGATATTATTTCCTGTTGGGTTAGAAGTTTTAAGATAGCCTGACAGGAGGCTTAATAGCAATAAAGGAAGTTATGGAAGGTTATGGGGTATTTCAGAGGAGAGGAAGGGCAGTGATGTTCACAGATGTTATTGATTTTATTTCGTTTATGGATTCTGGAGAATCAAATAAAAATTGAACAGAAACAACTTGCTAGTTAAATAGAAGATTTTATCTACCTAACCATCTGTTTCTATCCTGCTGTAAATGACTTGCAGTGAATCTGGAGGAATCTGTTCTTCAGTGAGGCAATGCAACAATTCAGTCTTTTCCATCAGAGACTGAAGAATTGGGCTGACACACTGTTTCAGCCTCTTTTCTGGTGTTAATCCTCCAGCACTTACCCCAAGGTAAACTCTCATTGTTCTCATTTCATTTCTGGAGACTTTGCAACTGTAATACTGCATTTCCCTTTTATGAGTCACATGTGATTACAGCTGCTCAGCATATATATGCATGTATTCACTCAATTTCTGTAGGGAATTTTCAGGCTAAAGCCTGCATATTACAGTTGAACAAAAAAAATAAAATAAAGAGATAAAGGAGGGAACGGGAATGGGGAGAGAAGACCTAAAACTTCCCCTGAACGCCATTATAAGATACAGGTCTGTTTGAAGATTCTGTAGACAACAAAGAGGATGTTTATTTCCACTGCACCTTTTACATTTTAATCTAAATAAACATTGCCCTAAAGCAGGAAAGGAAATGATTCTTCCTTTTGATGGTCTCTGAGGTAAATCTTTCAGTATGTTCCCCAACTGCCTTTATTTCTTATTTTATCTTTCCAAGGCCAATATTTCTATCTCTCAGGTTATTCAGGCTTTTTATTTGTCTATTGTGTGAGCGTGTCCCAGCTTGGAGAGATCCATCAGCACCAGGACAAAGGCATTTGAAGGGAAGTTTTTTTCCAGTGTAAATAATGTGGACTCAGACACTGGGTTTCACAGTTAATCATGTGAGATAAAATCTTTATTTCCAGGAATATGATTAGCAGGAGATATGTTAATATGTGCATGTACATGTGTGTGCATATGTATGTAAACAGGCGTGTTATATATCTGCATCTTCACAAAATATGAAGGCCTATTCCTTCGTTCATAGGAGCAAGGGGAGCTCTCACATGGATTTTATTTTGTACAACAGGGGCACTGTTACAGCAACCTAAAACAAAAAACCATTAAGGCCTTGACTGAAGTGCTTAAGCATCTGAGAAGCCTATTGAATTCATGGGGCTTCTTCGCATACTTAGATTTTGGCATGTGTGTAAATACTTTGCTGTAGCAGGGTCACAAGGCCTCAATTCAGCTCTTATAAAACTCAGTGGAAAGATTCCTTTTGATTTTAAGAGCAGTTGGATGTGTTCGCAGTGTGTCTTTTTTATGCTAATGCAGAGTGAGCCAGCCCTGTTGCAGGAACATGTGGTACATGTTAACAATCTTAGTGCTTGCAACCAGTAGTAACCTTACACTGACAACATTCATCCAGATCAATTAAAAGATGCGAACAAAGAAGCATTCCCGGATACGCAGAAGGCAGCGAGTGCCTTCCAGAAAAGGCAGCATGGAGTGAGCTCTGTCTGGGGAGCCATCAGCGGTGGCTGGAGGGTGCTGGGAGACCCCAGGAGGATGGCTGAAGATAAGCTCATTATTTGGATGAGTTGGGTAGACAGCTGCATTGTCACGCCCCACGTACACCTGGGAGTGTGGGGGGAACTCCTGCTGCGAGGGGCTGACGCCAGCCAGGGAGGAAGAGCAACATCCATCCGTCTCGGAGACTGGGACTTGGCACCCGTCAGGGCCAAATTTCTGGGGAAGAAACAACACTCTGGGAGTTCCTGCAGCATAACTGCAAACGTAAAACAATCGCTGCTTTGACACGAAGCCTGCTGAAAAGGCTTTGTCTGCAGTTGTGCTAAATTATCTCAAGCAAACTATTCTGGTCTAAATTTCTTTCACTCCAAAGCCGAAGGGCACGGGCAGAGGAGGTGCAATGGAGAGGCACGCTGAAAGGCACCCCTGAGAGATACACAGCACATGTCTTCTCTACAGAGAAGCGCCCAGGGAGCTGGTTGGGACCTAGAAAAGTGAGGTGATACTGTTCTAGTTCACACTTAATTGCTCCTGGAATGCTACTTCCAAGCGTTTCTTTAGCAAGAAAATTTGGAGGAAACTGGAGAGAGCAATGCAGTTGTAATGGGCATGGTTCAGTAAAAATGATAAAAATCACAGTTAAATGGTAACTCTATTGGGAGACCTAATTACTTGTGGCATTTGCAGGAAATGGATTGCAAGAAGTCCCAGATGGGTAATCTAAGGAGATAAAAGGGGATAATTAGTAACTGGAACTGCCTGAATATTTCCAAAATTTCAACATGGGGAAATGAAGAGAAAAAAAATCATTCGGATTTGACCTATTCCGTGGGCAAGGACAGATGTAAGAAAGGGGGATATTTAGGCTGGCTGACAGAGAAAGTCTGTTCCAAAGACACCATATGACATTAAATAGGAATGAATGGCAATCCCCTCACTTTCTATTGCATTCAAAGTGAGACTCAGCAAAACTGTAAAACGGAATGTAGGAGTAGGCAAAGGACAAGAAATGAACAAAAAATAAAATAAAATAAAAAAAAAGGTGCTTGATATCTGTATTTCATTAGGGAATCAGCTAGGTTTCTGCGCATTCATTTAAGTAAATTCTAGATATCTCTCCCTTTAAGTACACCAGATAATATAGTCAGTTTCTGTTTTTTTTTTTTTTTTTTTTTTTTTTTTTTTTTTTTTTTTGTCTTCCTAGGTTGAAATTGAGCCTTAGGTAGTACTTGACTTTCAGATGTGTATAACACCCCTTTGGGCTGAGTATTTCCATCTTCTTATCCTATATGACCTCAGTTCTCGTTAGGAGAAAATCTGCCTTCTCTGATGGATAAACACCCTTTTCTACTGTCCTTTCATTGATGAAAATGTTCTTGGTCTTTCATCCTGCCTTTTCCACAATCTCATCACTCTTGTACTTCAGCTGTTTCTCAATGCTTTTATGACAGCCTAGCTCTGACTGATATAAAACTATGAGTTAGTTTCCTTAACAATCTTCCTAAACATTTTGCTTCAAAAGATACAATAACATATAATTTGATTCCTTTTTAGTTCAAGGCTCAAGATTTTTGCCTGCGTAAGGGTGGAGCATAGGAAGGTCAAAAGACAAAAGGATATTGCTCTCACTTTCCTCTGGGCAAATTTTTAAAACCAGAAAAGCTAACCCAAAATGTAGCCCTCACCAGAATCACAGGCAGACTTGGCACCAATGGCCCTGGCCTGTGTGTGCATCCCGTCCCAACCTCTTCCATCTGCTATTGACAGGGACCCACAGCACCCCCAGTCAGCATCCATCTTTTGTCCCCGTTTAGCGCTCTGTCTCGCTTGTTCCTATCTACAGTTCAGGAGTCACTATTGTTCTATTTCCTAATTATTTCAAGTTTCAGTTAGATTAGTTGGGACAATTAGCTAGCAGATTGGCAACCTCAGGTGATGATATTGTGCAATGTTTACTTCATTGCCTCGGTGGAATTATGGTGTTTATTTTGTTACTCAACTAGAAATGATAGGCCGTTTAAAGTTTAGAAATTTGGTTGATAAAGGGGAAGATAAATGTAATAATATTGCCTACTAAAGAGGGTAATCTAAAACTGCATCGACTAAAGAACAATTATGCTACATAAATTGTGCTGAGTGGGAGAAGTCAACACTTTTACTGCCCAGATGTGGTGAGGTGGGGAGGTCCAGTTTCACTTTGAGAGGGACTGGGCTGGTTTTCTCACCCTTTCTCTCCCAAGTATGTTACACATTTACATAAAGGCCTTACACCAGCACTGCAAAACACTGCTACAGAAACAGATAAGTGAAGCTCCTTAAAACTCTGTGAAGCTGAAGGTAGAATTTACCCATTTCAAACAATGGAAACAAACAAGTGGACATGGGCTTTGTTCAAGCGAGGCACAGAGGCCATTGCAAAGGTGGGGCTGGAAACCTGCAGTCTTTACCCCCAGGCCTATGCCTGTGTTTGGCAAGGGAAGATTTCTTGTTGGTTGTCGGATGCGTGCTTAATCATTCCCGAGTGCCTGTTGTTCCAATCATACTTTCAGTTATCAGTATTTAAGTGATTAAGTTTTGTGAACACGTGCTCAAAAGAAAATGCTGTATAGCTTCATTGGATACAAGTAATACTTATTATTCTCGCATGAGGTACTAGTACATTGGCTGTGGGGCTGCCCGTCTTTTTGATAACATGATTGGTAAGTCCAGCGACATTGAAAAGAATTACAAACCCGATCTCAAAGTTTCTCCTGATGTTTCTGAAATTCCCAAGTGATTCCATTTATGCTTAGGATATCCAGTTCTCTCAAAAGTGTGTCATTAAGTGTGCTGCTACTAGTGCAGGATCGGAAGCTTTAGAGCTAGGCTGCAGCTTTTCAGCAAACTTTGAGCTCCGGCAGCATTGCTATGCAAAGCAGATGGAGGCTCAGTGCTGAGAGGAGAGTCCATCTACCCATGTGTGTGTGTGTGTGTCCCAGTCTGCCCTCACATCTTGGCAAAATTTCATGGGGGAAAGGTAAAGAAAAGAAAAAAACATTTTATATTTTGACCCATTCCATTAGGAATGACAGAAGAGATGGAAGTTATTTATGCTGCTTGGTACAGAGCCAGCATCCTCTTGGCTAACGTCCTCCCACCCTGCCTTCAGGACAGCAGTGTGGCTGTATGATGGCTGGTGAACTAGTGGAAGCAATCAAACCCACCCTTGCCTGGGAGGGAAGACAGCAGGGACCTACAGGAGCCACACCGTGGTCTGCTAAAGGTGCTTCATTACGCTCCCTATGCAGTTGGGGCAATTGGGCCGTTTTTGTTTCCTTGCTGTGCAGCTGACTTGTTTTGGGATGGGAGGTCTGCTTCGTAATTACTGAACAAGAAAAAGCATTACCCTGGAGTCAGCAGAGCTCCTGCAGCTCCAGAGTGGGGAGGAAGGGGGAGAGTAGAAAACAGAGAGGGGAAAAAGTCCATTTCCAGATAAGCATGTGGAAAGGTTGAAAATAGGGAGAAGTCTGCTCTCCTGTTCAAAGTTTATTCATTGATAGGGACTCAGTTCTTGGCTGCTTCTTCGATGCATGTGTTTAGAATTTGTAGAGCTTTACGTTCTACTTTTGCAAATTCTAATGTCAAGTGGGGAAAATGATAAACTCTCAGGGTGCTCGCAGGAGGTGACATCTGTTACAAGTATCTTATATGGGCTTTTATTCAATTTTGTCATCAGGACTCCTCATGATTTCTTCAATATTGTCATCATGTGAGTGCACACACACACAGAGTCTGTTTATCATTTTATCTGTCTTTATACACCAGTTTCCTGGCCGTTACTGCCACTTAGTAGGAATCATGGGACTGATGTGGTTTCTTCTAATAAATGGCTAAAACTAAGTCTCACTTTACATGAAGAAACTTCATATGGAACACCTTCCTGGTCTGCACTGTTGCAATTCCTTATCTTGTGTTTGTAAGATATTTTCATTTCTAAAAAATAGTCTTAAATCCTGTCAAAAAAGTTTACCTTCCTCTGTTATAATTAACCTCTGTTATAATTAAACACTTAGGAAACAGCAATTAATATATTCCCCACTTTTTACTCCCTCTCTTTCGTTTTTAGTTCATGACACCGCAGTGCTTTGTATGGTTGCTTTACTGTTTTCCCTGGACATTCAATTCCTTGTTTGTGCTGTTCTTTCACATACCAATAGGAATATCTTTCCTAATGGGGAGATGGGAACATGACAGTACCAAGAATGACACAGGGAGAGGTTTAGCACATGAAATTGTTCAATGCTGAACTAGAGTTCAGTAACAGTTTGCGTTTGTCTGACTTTGATACGATGTGATTTCAGTTCTTGTCATTGGAGAAGAAGAATGCAAAACCCTATCAGTGGAAGGTTATGACATTTCTTTCCCAGTCTTATATTTTCCTAGACTAAAAGCACTGAATTTTAGCATGTATATTAATGCAGTTCCACACTGCTGTGCCTTCCCAGATCAGATAGAAATTTTGGTCATGAATTCAGTAGATATGGAGATGACTATTAAAACACACACACACACACACACAATCTTTTTTGGACATAACAGGTTTGACTGATTACCCTTTATTTTAACAAGTATCAGTGTTAAACACTGTTTTGTTTGGTTTTAATGTATTGGTTGGTTTTAATCAGGATTTTTAGAATTAGATAGCAAGAAATTCATACAAGTTTCCTTTGTATGGGTTCCATAAGGATAATAACATGATCCTTAATTCTTGTTTTTCCTCTCCTCCTCTGTAAGACTTCAGAGAGCTGAAAGTATCCTAATTGCTGATAAACAACATGTCATATTCATTCAGAACCGAGGCTAATGTTTTAAAGTCTGATCCCTGAATAGCATTAGCAAAACGTGTGAGACTGGTGTTCACGGCTCTCTCCCTGTTTTTAATTATAAAATCTGGGTAACAGAGAAGTTTTAATTATGTTGCACTGTAGTTCTGAGTAATACTTTCAGCTACACTTTCAGACATCATAAATTCATGCTGTTCCATTGAAATCAGTGAAGCTGTGTGTCCTGGGGCCACATTCAGTCACCCACACGTCTGGTGCTCTTGAGTAGCTCTCCTGGCCTCTGACTGTCCTTGCGAAAGGGGACCTGCCTCCCTCCCACAGGTCCTGTGTCATATCTGCCGGCTCAAAGGGCACCTCAGGCGGCACTGCACACGTCTGGCCAGACAACATACCAGCCCTGCTTAACTGAGAGCTTAACTGATAGCTTTTTAAAACTGAGGAGGAGGAGTGAACAGGTTAAAATACGTCTTCCAGAGGATCTTTTGGGACAGTTCTTGCACTGATTTTTAAATTAAAGACATGTGTTCCTGCGAGTTATATCATTTCTACCTGGCAGTCATTTCTCTTATTTTTCTTACTCTTTTTAAGTGCATTTAACGGGTAAGTGCTGGCAAAAAGCCTGACCTACAATCACCAAGTAATGCCATCAGGGCTGATGTATTAACTGTCTTGGTTAACCTGTGAGGTTAATAGGGAGATGCTCTTAGCTAACTGTGTCATATCCTCATTAATCCATAATGCTGGAACATAGCAAAGGTTTGGGAATATTGGTCAGTAGAGTGCAGTGGACATCGTAAGGATTTTCTTGCCTTCAGTGGAGCAAGAAGAATTAATAAGCTTTAAAACCGCTAATCATCATCTTCTTTTCTGCTAATATATTTTGCCGATGCCTCCTCCTACTCTCTGTGTAAGTTCTAATCGGAATTGCCAATATAAGAGGATAGCTTTGTGAGTCTATTCTGAAGATGGCTAGAACCAGATAATTAAAAGAAAATATTACTCATTGAAAAATGTGAGAACCTCATCTGAGGTTCATTCCTCTGTTCCCTGGGAAATGCTGAAGATTGGGATAAAATCTGAAAAATAATTTCATACCCTTTTCTATGCGTTTGTAATGTTAATACTGATAGTTGCAATACTGGATATCTTTGTTCTTTCTGAAAATGAGATTATTATTTCTGTTTATCTAGACTTTTGGCCTCGTTTACATCCTGGAGCAGTAAATTCCAAGATCGGATTGCAGAACAAGATTTATACCTGTTACTTCCTCATACAGGTGAATGCCTCTTTGCTCTTATTTCGTATGACGGAGAATAGAAAAGTAACTTCTCTGAAGCCTTTCTAAGACATATAGCTCCAAGCTTTGTAGCTGTTCCAGTTTTGAGACTTTTTCTATTTCAGTGACTACTTTCTGTCATCTTTCTCCAAGTCTCCCCTAACTGCACATTCTCCACTCATACTGCGTTACCCACTAATACTAAGTATTTGTCATATATTTTATTTTTTGACTGGCTTGCACTCCATTCTGTTTTTTCGTTCACTAGTTGATTGGTTTACAGATTACCATGGGATCTGGCTTTTGTATTTGATCTCAATTAGGGTCCTGGCAGTAGTGTAGAAACAGCACGATGAATAATTGTTGGAAAGTTGTCACCAACAGATGCCATATGTTTTCTGGGTCTTTCCCAGGTGATTTGGTAAGACTCTTGACTACATTCAGATATTCATTTATCTGGTTATGTATGTATGTCAGTATAACTCCGAAACGTGTATGAATTAGGTATTTCAGCATTAGCGGAAGAAAATTGCTTGTGAAAGTTAATAGATGGTGCATGGGTAAAATTCTGCCTTTTTACATACAATGTTTGAAAGCTATTGGTATTCATTCTTTTTAAGCACTTAAAATCACATAGCCTTTCAGTGCTCTGGGCATCCTTGCTAGCCAAATGAATACAGGTATCTTCGCCAACTTAATTACGGACTCTTTGTTCTCGACTATAAATCAGTATTACCAAATCCCCGCATTCATTGTCGGTTTGAAAGGGTTGGGCACTTCACAGTTGCTGGAGGACGGCTGTGCTTGCTGGGAGGCCCCATGGGTCAGCAGCCTTGGGTCATGCCAGGCTGGTGGTGGAGAGGGCTGAAAGGGCAAGTTGGTGCCCACCAGCAATCGGCCAGTTCTGTGTCACCCTGCTCAGCAGAATCAGTGGGCACCCACAAGGAACAAAGAATTATTTCAGGATTACACAGGTCTGACAGCAACATTTGGCTTCCAGTGGAGTCATATGGATCCAACTGGCCGTATTTAAGCACTCGACTGATTCATACAAACTGCATTAGAGTATTCCTTTATTTTCTCCATATCCTGCAGATGTTCTTTTCAGACCTTGCAAATATAGTTAAACAAATATTAAGTAGGATGACTAGAGAAGAACTCCTACATTTTCAGGCCCTGTTTTCTTCTATCACAATAAACACCTTTTTGTCTCACTAATTGACAGCTTAAGCTCAAAACCAAACTGTTTTTCTGCTCTTATTATTTCTATAGAGTACCAATCTGACAGTAAGAACTTTTCTTTAATTCCCTACGTTACTTTCTTCACAGCTAGTTTATGCCCAGTTGTTTTCATGCATGTGTTGCAGATGTGCTGAGATTACTCCCGTGCCTCCCCTGTTTACTTTCTGGAGCTGGCAGACAGCAGTCCTTATCTTGCTAGCTAACCTCCTGCAAATGGGTAAAAGTATTTCTATGGCCTTCTCCCATTGGACTGACTCTGCATTTTTCAGACATCTCAGTAGCCATGTCAGCACCTATCCCAGTCGGTATTATTCTTTTCATGATCCAGGTATTCCAGATGAGATCTTAATGAGGCTTATTAAGCATTCAGAAACTGAAACGCCCCTTTGATTGCATGCTGGAATTGTATTTGGTTTCGGTTTGGGTTTTGGGGGTTGGTTTTTTTGATCATGGTTGCCTTACATTAACGGCACGAAGCTGTCTTGAGATCAATGTCTTCTTTCTCACTCTCCACTTCAGGGCATAATTTGTACTTTGTTTCTTCCTGTTTACTTTACTTATCAAAAAAAGAGAAATCTAATTCCTTCTGCAGGGTATCTGTTCATATCCTTTCCCGTCGATGCATCCCCAATTTGTGTAATTTATAAATCGCGTTACTATATATCTTGAGACAGATCACCAACGAAAACACTGTAGAAGACTAGTCCCAAAAGACATGATTTCTGAGTAATAAATAAATAAGCTCACACAGCTGCCTATGTGTTCTGGTATTCATTAGGCGAGAGGAATACATACTGAAATGCCTGGTCAACAAATGCTAAATGAATGACAGTCCACATTTGCATTATTTTCAGTGATGATGTCATACCAGTATCACTGATCTCTGAGTCATGAGCAACTGTTCTGGAATCCATCAAAATCACTAGTCAGGATATTAATACCAATAATTTAATGCTTTTCATTTAGCATCTGAATGGCCGCCGTTACAAAGGCAGGAACACTGAGGGAAGCCAAGAAAGGTGTTTTTCACAAAGCTGTAGAGCATCGATGAGATATGGGCAACATTAGTGACTCTGTCAAGTGTGCTTGTCAGCCTGCAAAACCGCTGTGACTGCAGATTACGTACCCCATATCTGAGTGCAACAACAGCAACAACAGCAACACCACCACCACCAACAACGACAGTAAAGATATTTGCTCAAAATGAAACTGGTTGTTGACCAGTGAAAAGAAGTCAAATGATCCTTGGCCACAGCCAAGGAAATCACCTCTCCCACTTGATCAAAGATTATTTACGAGCAAGCAGAAAGGCAAGTCTAATGATTGAAGATGATTGCTTTTTCCCAAGAATGCTTTCTTTGAAGGAACTTTGACCCTGTCCGCAGATAACCTTCCTTATGTTTCAGTTCTTAACCCCAGCTTCTGCACAGTCACAGCAAGCAGCATAGCTCTCAGAGCCTCCGAGAGTGATGTTTACTCCAGCTGCACAGCCTGAGTTTCCCAAGGAGTGACTAGGCAGTGGGCTAATGTCTTCTTAGTCATCCCTCAATCGTTGTGGCATAAGCAAATATGTTTTTCACATGTTTACATAATTATTTGCAAAGTAATCCACAAGATCTGTGAATGTTTTGCCAGAGTATTTCTACTAGATACTTCTATACAGATTAGTTGTGAAAGGGAAAGACGTTCTTCGTATCTGCTATCAGTAAAATGGGCCAATGCACAGAGCTGTGGTCTGTGAACATGAAACTGAATATTCAAGGAAGTTGTCTAGAGATCCTCTAAAGAACATATTCTGCTCACCCAGCGGTGGTTAGATGGATGAGCGCAGAGCCACTAAGCGCAGAGCCACTAAGATGATCAAGGGAGTGGAACATCTCCCTTATGAGGAAAGGCTGAGGGAGCTGGGTCTCTTTAGCTTGGAGAAAAGGAGGCTGAGGGGTGACCTCATCAATGTTTATAAACATGTTAAGGGTGAGCGTTGGGAAGATGAAGCCAGGCTCTTCTTGGTCTCACTAAGCGATAGGACAAGGGGCAACGGGTGCAAGCTGGAGCATAGGAGGTTCCGGGTTAATGTAAGAAAAAACTTTTTCACCGTGAGGGTGACAGAGCACTGGAACAGGCTGCCCAGAGAGGTTGTGGAGTCTCCTTCTCTGGAGACATTCAAAACCCGACTGGACGTGTTCCTGAGTGATGTGCTCTAGGTGGCCCTGCCTTGGCAGGGGGGGTTGGACTAGATGATCTTTCGAGGTCCCTTCCAACCCTTGTCATTCTGTGATTCTGTGATTCTGGTTGATAGTTCAAATAGCCAAACCAGAGAACATGACTGGTCCAATTTAAAGGGATAAAGTTTTCCTCATTTCAGTTTCTCATGTGAAGTTATCTTCCTCCTGCTTCATAGTTCACACAGGTGGCAACACATGACTATTTTCCAGTAGTTTTGTTTTCTAAGGAAAGAGTGAGTTGAGTAAATGAAAGTTGGCTTGCTGTGGATAAAGTCATGCGGTGGCAATTCTTCAGAAGGTGAAAGCAGAGAGAAAGAGCAGGGAAAGACTTATTTGCAGAAAAGATGGGATCATAGATGGTGTGGGAATGGACTCATCTCACCAGCCAGAAGGAAGAAAGTGGCTGGAGTTACTCTTTCCATAGGGTAAAAGAGAAGCAGGGTTTTAAGAGAAAAATGCCTTTGGAAATCACAGGGAGCAGCACCTGGATCTTGTAACGGACAGTTTAAGAGGGAACATTGGATGTGAGGGGAAAAGAATGACTTTGACATTGAATTGCTGTTTTATTTTAGTAGTCCAGATCTCAAAAAGGTGTGTCATGGTGTGTGGAAATTCTAGCAGCATTGCTCCAGTGGGGACTGTGGTGAGGAGGTGGAGCCTCCTGTGGGGTTGGCTTTGACAAGCAGTGTGTATTACCTCCATTAGATGTCAAAGTCTGTAACACTGGGGCAGTGCCTTGGCTGTTAATTGCATGGGTTGTTCCACTGAAAGCAAGCGTGGGAGCATTTTAAGGAGAGAATGATGAGAAGACTTTCTTCTCACTTCAAACACATTCTTTTCTCTTTTTCCATAGAGAAAAGCAATGTATCGTGCTATACACAAAGATCCAGACAGCAAAAAGGGGAAAAATATCTGGATTACTTCCTAACTGAGAGAGAAATCAGATTTATTGGCTGCTTCACAGAACTAACATTCATTTTCTTCTATCCAGATTAGTATCATTCACGTGTATGTGTACAGGAGAGCAAAATGACCACCTATTTAGTCAAATACATTTAACTTATCATCTTCATGTGAGAGGTCTACAGAGCATAGCTGGCTGATGGATGTTCAAGGATGTTTGATAACTGCTGTAAGCAATTCCTCTTCACTGCAGTGGCCAGCTGCACTTATTTTCACTCTTGTTGGTGCAGCCACGGCTGTTCTTGCAAGCCGTGGGGGCACCGTACCTGGTCCCACCTGCGACAGGGACCCCTGCGCAGCCTTGTCTTCATCTGTCCAAGGGCTCAGCCATTTCTTAATGCTTTTTCTCTGCAAACAAACTACTGTCGCTCCTCACCTCTGCGTGCCAGAGTATCTGGGATGTGAGAGCGCACGCTCTGATGGTGCCCACACAACTGTGTCTTTGGACCGTAAACACTGGTCTCAGCAGCAGCCGAGACTCTTATTTAAATGTTGCAAAGTGTTCAGGAGCGTGGCTTTTGCTTTGTTTGCTGAGCCGTATTTAAGAACAAACTTTCCGAGACCTTGAGGAACAGCTGAAATTGGCAGCCGCTCCTGCAGCGCGCCTCGCCTGTGGCACGCCATGGGTGCCGCAGCCTCGCCGGTTCGCAGGGCGCCTGGGGAGCCCAGCGGCAGAGGCAGACCGGGGGGGACAAAGGGCAGCGCTGCTGTTGGTTTTCCATGCTCAGCACCACAGTCACATGCTTCCCGCGGGCTTAACAGCATTGCATTATGAATGGAAAAGAGAATGGGGTTTTTTTCTATCTCTAAATGTAATTTTTTATATGTTTTAAAATAACTGTCTTCCTGGTTACCGCTTTAGGTAATACGTCAGTGTACCAAAAGCTATTGTCGTGCAGTGAACTCTCTCTATCACTTATCCGAGCCTATAAGCACATACTGTGTGACATCAGCAGCCCAATGACTCATACGCCAAGATACCATAGGTGTGTTCCTATATCCTGGAGATCAGAAAAATCCTACGCAGAAGACTTGGCTTGTTTTTCCTATCTTGTTATGGAAACTACGTGCATAGGCTCTAATAGCATTAAACAACTGTAAATGAAGCCTTTCTGCTTCTTATCAGAAGATAAACTGCCTGTTTAAAAAAGGTGGTGCCAAGCCTGGGAGAGCCTCTTAAAAGGGCACAGGCTGCTGATTGTAGCTGTCTGGGGAGAGATTTTGTATGTAAAATATTTTAATATAGTCACAGTGAACACCTGTGCTCCTGTTCTGAGGGAGACTCCAACCAGTCTGAAGCATCTGACACATATGCAGCTTGAACAAGCTCAGTGGTTTCATATATGGGAAAAAAGGCTTAAAAGAAAAAGGATACAGGCTGCGTATATGCAGGGTGGCACTACAGCTCCTCCCCCTTCTGCAAAAATAAATCTGTAGAGTATTTATAGGCAGTTTACAACTTTTGTCCCTGATAAAATTCAGCAGGCAGTTTTACTGAAAGCATTTAACGAAGAACTAGTTTCCTTCAATTCTCATTTATTCAAATAACTTCTTGCACATCCCATTCCAATAAGTATGTAGGGTTATGACTTCTGCCTGTGTGTCTCTTTGATCTCACTAATAACTTTTCCATGTAGTGCTTGGTTTAGTTCCTCTTCCATAGCATAGGGAGATGGAGGAGGCATCAGGGTGTCTGCTGAAGCAGGCTGGAATAATTCCACCCTAACAATATTGCAGGGAGAAAAACAGGGGGAAGAAAACTTGAAGGTTGAGTATTATTGGCAATAGGCCACCCCTCAAAAGGCTTGGTGGTTTAACAGAGAAAAGACTTGCTTGGTTTTCCAAAAACAGGGCAAAGAACCTTATAAAAACAGGCTCGCTCAAGAGGTTTCTGGAATTTTCTATTTCACATCAAAAAAAGAAAAAAAAACAACCCACAACCTTTCATATGGCATTTCAGTAATCCTGCTTTTATTCCCAGCTGGAACAGAGAAGGGCAGAGTCACGCACAAATTCAAAATAACGAGAGCATTACAGCAAGAGCATGCTGAATCTCACAGAAATGATCTGAACTTCAGGAAAAGTTTCAGAGAGGTGGCAGCAACCGAATTCCACTGTTACCTGAGCTCCTGAGTCTGTGCCCTTGTGCTCTACAGTGCCTTTGAGCTGTGAGCCACTGGAGCCTGTGGAAGCAGGAGGTGCTCTGTTTGGATTTGTATTTCCATGGCAATGCGGCTGAGTTGTTTGGTCTCTTTTCCTCAAGAGATCTGCAAAATCACTCGTCCACATAGAGCGAGTTGGTAGAAGGAATTGGGTTGGCATTCCTGTGGAAAATTCAGCCTTGTTGCAGCTTCATGGGTGGTTATGCTACTTGTAGGTATCATTCAAGTGTTTCATTGATATTTTCAATTACTAAGGATTTAGTGGGATTTTCTACTGATACTTTAACTGGTCAGTTGTCTCAACTGGTTCTTGTTTCTGTCAGATGCACTTTCTCATTTTTGTGATAGACTTGAACACAATTCCGAAGGTTCAGAAACTTAAAGTTTTTAACACTGAGATTTCTTGGTCTGAAAACCCTTTATAAGCCCTGCTAAATACTTGCGGGATAGGGCTTAGACTGGGAAACAAGCACCAGAGAGGCAGGGAAGACATTTGCAAGTCTCTAACCTTCAGAAGCCTGCTATCGATAGCTGTGTTGGGAGAGGCTTTACTGGGACCTATGGTTCTGTACACCTCTTGCCCCCACAAAGCAGATCTGAGGGAGGCAGAGGTGACCACAGGTTTGTCCCCATCTCTCAGCAGTTCAGTAGCACAGTTCTGAAAAGCCAAAGAAAGCCAGGAAAAAAATAAATAAATGTACCAGCTCGGTCCCATCCTTCAGCTTCAGGATACATTACATAAGTACAGTGATCATATAAGGCAGCAGAGTGCTCTTGCAGAAAGAGAGGTCATACCCGGGTATTCGTACTTCATCCAGGCGTTTAACCGGAACAGCCAACGGAGCGCGCCCGCTTCCTCGGCTGACTCAACGCAGAGTTACGCTCTTGCTGTGACCTACCCTGCTTTTCCTCACGGGCTGCTGCTGAGGTTTTCTAGGATCCCAAGTTAGGTATGCGTCTGCTCTGACACTTCCAGCTCTCGTACGGTAATTGCTGGTTGCGTGCGCTGAGTGCAAAGCTGCAGCGTGATGAATAGCTGAGATTAATCTGGGACGCTAACGTAGGAGCACGCTGGCTGTTGGAGCTGGCTTATTTCACCTAGAATCTCCTGATGTACCTCTTCTGGTCTGATATTGGAAGCAGTTTGGGCTTGACTAAAAACCGACAGATATCAGCAGAAAGCTTTCTGTGGGTTTCAGTGAATACGAAAGTCTATATGAGATTAAAACAAAGACATTTTAAACAATATAGAATATTTAGCTGCGAGCTTAAGGGCCTGAAATCCAGAAGCTGAGGGTGTGAGTCAGTTAAGGGATAATAAACAAGTCCTGTTTGTGCCTTGAATAATGATGTTGTACTCTATGGTGGCAGGGAGAACATGAGGAATGAGAAAAGCAAAATTATATCTGACGTGAAATGCCATGAGGGCAAGCATCACATACAATAGGTATGAGTAGAAAAATAGATTAACTGCCAGGAAGTCTCCATTTCTGGAACAAAAAGAATCACTTTTTTGTACAAAGGAATTACGAAATTACTTTTGGTTTAGAAATACTGGTGAATGGTCTAATCCCAGGCAAACTGTTTTATCCTTTGTTTTCCTGCACTCTCAGTTTTAAATAGAAAAGTATGAAAATTTATTCCTTTATGTCTGACACTAAATAATTCAACAAAATGCTGTAACTGCTGTGAGAGAAGATCCTGTGGACTACGATCTTGTAAAACTAGAGTGATGAGCTAACAACGAACTGCTTGCAGGACAGCATTGTATTTTCAGCATTTTGCTGCACATTTTGGGTGCTCACTGAGAACGCATTTAGTTCATTATCGGTATTTTTCCACAAGAAAAGACTTTATACAGGATTTTTTTTAAAGAAATCATAACTCAAAATTCCTCATGAGAGCGTAGTAACGGAGAAAATGTCAGTCAATGAGGGTGATGGCAGTTACATTTATATGAGTATATCTGATTTTTTAATAGAGTTGTTTTCTACAGCCATTGTCTTGGCTTTTTGTTCACCTCAATTGAGTTTTCACACAGAAATTGGTAATAATCAAGGTGGTGGTGGTGGGGGAATCCAAGATAATTTCAGTGTGATTTTTGTCAGAGATAGTCCTTCAGACTTTCTGCCTTGTGTCTTTTTACATAAACAGATTCTCTTGTACTTTTATCCTCTGGAATAGCATTTCTGTGTGATAAATGGAATATGGAAGAAGCCTCGTAGCCCTATTGGGTGATCAGAGCACCAGACTGTGCTGGATGCAGTATGCACATATAGCAAACCCACATTCCCAGCCCTGAATAAATTTCAGCTAGAGGTTACAAACACTTCCGTAAGCTGTAACTTTACTACAGAACCTAGTGCTGCTGACATCAATAGGGCCATGCTGTGGATGTTTGCACGTGAAGTTATGTAAAGGGCTTAGGACTTGCAGACACAGAAAAGGACCTGGTTTGGGTGTCCAAGTCACTACATGTACTAAGCGGAGTGTGCTGATTTGGGCAGCGTTTGTCCAAGGGCGATGTCGATCATAGAATCATAGAATCATTAAGGTTGGAAGAGACCTCAAGGATCATCCAGTCCAACCGTCCCCCCACCACCTATTACCCACTAAACCATGTCCTTCAGTACCACGTCTAACCGATGATCCATTTGCTTTTCTTTTCTGGAGAACCAAAAAGATGAACCCATTTGTTTCCTGTCAGAATTTCATCCCTGAATTTTCACACCTCTGGCACTCGCCACTCACCACTTAGGCCACCTTCAGGCCCCAGCCTCGCCAGTCATGAGATCCACTTGTTAGCAAATTATTGACTTCTTACCAGCTTGCATTAGCATGAGAATAAATTGCATTAGTCTTTTAAGGATCCTCGAGAGAAGTGATGTTCAGCCCTAAGTACTGATATTGGTGGTAAAATAGGGTAGCTAGAATGGTAAAAATGCACAATTAGACATCTGTAAAGGCGGAGTAAGTAATTTATCCAGTAAGCAGAAGTTCCTTCTTACTGCAGCAGTGACACAGTACTGTCTAAATACTTTTGCTCAAACCAGAGTTTTTCTGTTTAGTTGTACAGTAGATATTACATACATATGCAATATTTATTTTGCCTGTGTTCATGTATGGTTATATTTCTTTCAAAGTTTAAAATAATAAAGTCTCTCATATCTTGCTGTAGAAGTGACTACGAAGCAGCACTTTTATTTGATCAGATTACACTAAACTGTTGTGCTCATTTTGGTGAAAATATTATCAGATCATTTCCTGGATGCATCTAGTTCATACATAGTGGATTTTCAAAAAGTGTTTTTGAAGTTGTTTGTTTTGTTTGTAAGCAGTTCCCACTAAGTCAAATTCAAACCAAATCTTTTTTTTTTTTTTCCCAAGAAATGGTTTTCTGGGTAACAGTATATTTTGAATCTGGAGATTAGGCTAAAGGCTAAAGATCTGATTGCAGGACTTGATATATTCTGCTGTTAATGCAATTTGGCATTTTACAGTATTTTTTAAGCTGTTAAAAATTGAAACAGGACATAATACAATAAATTGCATCAAATGAGCTTACAGAAAATTTATGGGTGAACTTCATGAAGTATAATAGGAGAAAAATCTGCATTTTTAAACTGATCTTTGAACTGAAAATGGAGCCAGCTTTTAATGCACTCAAGTAGAGAAAGATAACATGGTAAAAAAATTTTATTTCTCCTTCTTAATAAACCTTGCTTCACTGATGCCTGTGCATGGCATCCTATTTTTAGCTGTCAGGAAAGCAATGAAGCATGTGCAGTGCAGTGGAATGCCCTGTTCCCGTGCCTGATTCTCCATATATAGGTACTGCCCTGCACTGTTCTCCCATGGCTCCCACTCTGAGGCCTTAACTTGCATCTTCTTGGCAGAACTGCTTCACCTGAGAGTTCTCCTCATGGTAAACACTCAGGCAGCTACTCCTTCATTGCACCCACCTTCCCATCAGGACCCGCCAAGGAAAAAATTTGCAAAAATCATGTGCAATGAATCTTCAGCCACGCTTTCCCCACCCTCCTCCTCTTCATCTTAGTGTTGGTACTAAGTCTAATTTTCTTTTCTTGTTATTTTTGGAAACAACTTTCAGACTTGAAAGACTGCCATGCTCAGGAGATGTGTTTTGGCTCTTCTGCCAGTTGCATTCTGTGGATGATTAGATCAAACCCAGTGGCTGCCAGATGACTAATCAGCTTGTTACAGAATAACAGGTCTCACTGGAGAATTAACAATGTCTTTATAGTCTCCCCTCAATGAGGTATCTGGAATTTTCTTAGCTAACAGGATAGATCAGTTTAAGATTTTCCAGTGCTACTTGAGTATGATTTATAAGAGAGCTTTAAAAAACAACAACAAAGCGCCTCAAAAATCTCCAGCATTTAAGTATTTTAATTTTACTTCAGGGTTAAAGGCCATCATTTAAAGAACACTGTGCCCTGCATTGTGTCATTTTATGCCTCTGTGTGTTAGTGGGGAATGGGAGCACTAGTGAAGAAGTACTTTGAAGCCGTGAATGCTGGACTTTGCACACTGGGAATTCAGAGCTCTCAGATAAAATTTATAGCTGACTGAGAATCAGATTAGTTGCAATGAATTGTAGAAGGATCTAAAGTTGTTGAGGGTCTGGGCAAGACCATGTGTGGATTTCGCAAACCAGCAAACCTGTTCTCTCTGCTCTCCTTCCAGCCATCTCAGGAGTTTTTCACAAAGGGATACTCTGTTGTGAAGCAGAAACTTGTGAGTATTCCTAAAAGACTTAAAATTTGGAAGCATTTGAAAAATGCAGAGAAAAACCTGTATTTCCAGTTAAAAGCATTGGAAACAATGGTGTTCTGTTCCCACTTTAATCTGTAGAGTTGAATATAAAGACGAGATTGAATTTGACTTTGATGAGTGTATTTGTATATATATGTGTATAATCAATCACATGAGGAAAATATATCCAGTAGGAAAATGTTCTTTAGCTTCAAAGTCACAGGCACTAGATCTAGAATCTGGGTGTTGACAAAATCCAACATGGTATACGACACAGATTTTTAAGTAAGGGCCATTAACAGCTGTTAGAATCTGCAAATAAAATAGAGCCTGTATTACCTTAAATCTTTTAAAAGATATGCTCCATCTCACGCCCAAGTCATTGCATCAGATGCTGAAGTTGCTCGAGGAAATTGTATTGCCTCTGACAAACTCTCAGAAGATTGGGCTTCTGGTATTGGTTCCTTTTGGCCTTTTGACCTAAGAAAGAAAAATGGGTGATTTACCTATAGTCACCGAGCACACGCAGGGGTGGAAGTACGGTTGGAGTGGTTGGAAGTGTGCTGCATAGAGCACTGTGGTAGTACAGTCTGAGACCTTTAGAAACCTACCATTTTCTTTCCTGAGCAGAGCTAAAACTTATGTAAAACTACATACCTCGAAGCAAAAGGAGGAGGATGACGCAGAGGTCACATGTTGAAATCAATGGTGCAGTTAGCTACTCCTGGTGAGAGCTGTTATTGGTGCTACACCCTTACCTTGATCCAGCCCAAGACTGGAAGATGCTGTTTGCATTTTTCATGTCCTGTGTTGAATTCAGATTGGTTTCATCACACCTCACTTCAGAAGTTAAAAATTAACTGTCTAAATCCAACCTGGTCATGCGGGTCTCCCTGTGCAGATAATGGAGAGAAAGGAGACACTACAGGTTTCGATCCCTGATTCAATCACAGGCACAAGCTTCCCTGCCCTGCTTCATTGTCGGGAGCACCTGGTTTTCCAGGATTTCTGTGCTGCAGTGGGGTGGGTGAGTACAGCCGATTAGGCATGATTAACCTTGCTTATCGTGCTGTTCAGAGTGTCCTCCTGCTCATAGGCCAATCTTCCCCTGATGCCAGGGCTGGACCTGCTGTTTCTATTGACACTTTATGCATGCTTTGTCTACAAAACGGGAGGCCAGGCAAGGCAAGGAAGTATGGAAAAATCCTTGACTGTTAGGAACGTATAAAAGGCAAAGGCTGGCACGTTCACCCACAAATCCAGGAAATAGCTGCATGGCTTTAGCTGCACTTGTTTTTGTGTTTGGGTCAATTCCAGTCATGATCTTGGCCAGGAACTGTGTCTGATTTTGACACATTTTTTGAGCCTCTGGAGTGTAAAATCAATATTTTAAATAATATTTATCTCTCTGTCACAGATATATGACCAAAACGACACCCACAAAATGTTACTTTCTGAAAACATAGGTTAGCAGCAATTAGATTTATTTAAACACTTTGAACAGCTGTACTAATGACTTATTCTAAATAAACCCCATATATCACACAGAGAAAACTCAATGTCTAGCTATGCCAAATTCAAGCCACTTTACATGCACGTTTTTCCTCTGTTTTTTATCTCAAAAGATTGTGGGAGAAAAGAAATGTATTTGGAAGTTTTCTTGTTAATAACTGGCATTATCATCTGAAGGGCACTGGCTGTTTGCATTTCTTTCTGATCACATAATGTATTTATATGATATCAATATTAACATGAGATTAGGTGGAAAAAAAGTGTTGCTGAATGACTTTAAGTGCAAATTGAATTGTTTGTACTAGAAGTGTATGAATAGCCGATTTGCTGTGGTGTTAAACTGGACTGCTGCGATAGGGGAGACATTAGCGGAGATCCGTATGTGAAACTCAGCCAGAGTCTGCATTTGCAAAGGTCTTTAACTCCCGCTGAGCGCAAACTGGACTGTGCTTTGAATGCGAATGTTAGAAAAACTCCAGACATTACTGCATGGTGGTAATATTACTAATTTAGATCCTAAAAAGGATTTAAGCATGCTCTAAACCAAATCATACCATGCAGTGTAGCAGACCTGGATACTCTGACCTTCAGTCCTGAGCACATATATCATATCACAATTGATACTCTGTCCTTAGAGCCCACAGAGACACTGATTGTCATTTAAGAGTTTGCTTTTCCTTTCCCACCCTAATGCTGCAATGCAAGTTGTAGCAGTGCGTTGTCATGTTTTTCATTTAATCGGTGTTAGGGAATGTGGAATTGAATCGGTGGTTTGTTTCTTTGACTCAATTAGTAGACCTAAATAGTCTTTTTGGCACAGAAGAGATTGCTAGTACTAATATGCTACACCATAGGGATTTAATTAGGCATTCTAGGAAGAGTGGCTAATTATCACTTTCTGGTTATTATCTGAAACAATGCCCTATGTATTGAATTCTGTCTGGATTCTGTTTGTTTAGTTGGTTTTGGCTTCAGTTTTAATAATAGAGAGACTAAGTCTCATTTAATGCTAATATTCAGGTAGGTTGGTTTACAGAGTAATGAAGTGATTCATAGTAAATGAGTATCAGGGTCACAATAGCATGTGCCTTATACTTGTCGTTCTTTAAAACACCTGATACTGGTGATGCTTTCCCTTTCAACTGGTGTCATGGGTAGGTGACTTTACTGGGTTCCTCAGCATTTGGTTCTGCTGATATTCAGTGTAGTTCTACCATTTTGCATTCCTACCAAAAGAAAAAGATGAAAAGGAATCTTGTAATTTTAAAGTATTTCACAAGTAACTTACTGCTTGACTTGATAAAACTACAAAAGATACAAACAGCCTATTCTGCACCATTTTAAAGACATTATTTTTCACTGTTTTGGGGTTCAGGCGATAAAATGTCATTCTGATTTTGAATGTTAGTTTTAGGTATCAAGTGTCTCTTGGAAGCCGGAGAACAAGAGCTAGGAAGAATTCTTGTATAAAACACAAGGGTAAATAAAAGTGGTGGTTAAGTCAATATTTCCTTTTATTTTTCTAATTTGTTCAGTCTATAAGCATAATCCATGAAAAACAGACAAAAATCTTGCTCTTCTCGCACAACAGTTCCAGTTACGATTATTCTGTATCAACAGGAAATTAGGATAAGAGAGCTGAGACTGATCATACAGATAAAATTTAGACCTATTCTGAGTAGAATTTCATTAAATAGCAGGCAGATGGAGATGAGGAGATCTTAAATTCATTTTAAAAGAATTCATTTTTAGTGACAAGGAAGCAGTATGGTACTACAAGTGTTCGTATTTAATTTCCTGTTCGGCAATGATAACCTGGAAGCACTCTATGGGGTTAGAGAAATCCTACTTTTGCATATGTTGGTTTCTAGCATTTAGGTTTGGCTTTGGTTGGTTGTTTCTCTCACTTTTTAACTCTAACGCTTGTGAAGGAACATTTTCTCTGGTGCTGCCAGAGCTGTACACCAAAGCCCACCCGCAGAAGAACCCTTGGACGGTAATCTTCACTTCTTGATGTCTGTACTCATGGAGGCATATGTATTTACAGCCTCGGACTGAAAGAGGGAAATTGCCTGTGATACATATCGCCTGTGTAGAGAAGAGAGGGAGTGAAAAATGAACTGCTTAAAGGAAATGTAAGGTGCAGCTATGGGGACTAGAACAAGATGGGGAACCTCTACATCTGGTGAGAAAATGGGTCTCAGATGCAGGCTACTAAGGAAAATAATACCCTGCTCTGAATTGACTATGTGGCTCAACGAGCTTAAATTTAAGTTTTGGTTGGCTTTTGAAGGAGTGATCTGACAAAACTGAGGGCTGCACAGGGGGCAAGGGAAAGCTTTTTTCCTTACTCTCCATCTGAGTCAGGTGACATGCCTATGTCACATTCCTCCCTGGCCAAAAAACTAGCTCTGTGGAAGCCAGGCTGGACCACGGACTTTCAGACAGCCAGAATTTGTTTCCCTGAGCTTCTGCTTCACTCCTCACATTTTTTTCTTTTCTTGCCTATAGCTTTCAGCCTGACCAGGGCACCTACCTGAGGCGGTGCTGCACCGTGGGGATGTCACGGGCTGGCTTTTGCCCCCTGCTCTGGGATATACTGCCTGCCGAGTGCTTGCAGTGAACAAACACAACAGGGACCTCTGAAGGGAGCCCTGAGGCTCTCCTGTATTATTAATCCTAAACCCAACTCATACGTGGATAAACTTTGAAAACAAACAAACAAACAGAAAAGTAATTTCCTTGGTTCTGCTTGAATTCTGCTTCCCAAAGGTGACAGAACATATGAAAGAGCCAGCAACACATGAAAAACGTCCTAGGGAGGAACAGAAATCTCCTTTAAAAGCTTTGCATTCAGCAAGTTGCTGTTTAGTTCCTGTGTGAACAATTAATCTTAAAACAAATGTTTGGCCAAGGGGGATTGAGCTCCAGGAGGTTTCATAGCTAACTAAGGTTGAATGAAAATACGCACTGCCTGACTTCTTCAGGCCAGTTTTTCTTTTTCACTGTCTCCATAAAAATAACTAAGACAAAGTATCTGTTACAATGACCCAGGTTTCGCCATTCAAACCTCCCTAAATTACAGGCTTTCCCTCAGAGACCATTTACAATGGGGTACATAATGCATGGCTGTGTTACACCCTACCACTCTTTGAATTCACTATAACTGGTTATTACTACGTTAAAATGTAGTGGTCTGGTTCAAAGGCTTTTCTATAAATAAATATCTTCCTAGCTGGGCAGATGACTGTCCCTACCAGCAACTCCTGTGTTACCGGCTCTCTAGCTTTTAGCTCTTCAGCTAGGCATGGCTTGGAGCTGTTTTGAAACGTCTGTGAATGGCTGGCAGCTGCAAGGTCTTGCAAAACCTGATTAGGGTCAGATTGCAAATCAATAATGTTGTTATTTTGCTGGTTCTTATTCTGGTTAGTATTTCAATGGGGGTATTTTTAAATTTTTTCTACACTTCCTGAGTTGTATTTCTTTTTAAGAGAGAGGGGAGGAGAGAACACATGTCTGTTCTGCTTGGGAGACAAAGGTTGTATGCTATGTTTGTGCTGTCATGGATGTCCTATCCAAACCGATGGAGAAGCTCCCACTGGCTGTAGGACAGCTGAGGTACCACCTCAGTAGCTGGTACATGCCACCATATCTTGTCTATGTTCTGGATTATGCTGTACACATGTGTACTGAGCCCCTGGAGGACTGTAAAAAGCGTAGCCAGGGAGTATAAAGCACCCGTGAGTGTTGCTGTGCTGTGCCCCAGCAGCCAGCAGAGCCCTCTGCTTTCCCTGCCCATCGGCAGCTCCACCTGGAGCAAGAGCTCAGCCACCCCTGAGAGCGTTTTCCAGTGGAGAGCGAATGCCGGCTTCCTTCACATGCTTGAAATCATGCTCGCTCCAAGCCTCCTGGGCCATCTTTGGATAAAACATAATTGATGCCCCTGCACTAGCAAAGATAAGTGAAACAAAAAGCCCTTTAATTGAACAAATTGACCGGGGCAATCCATTTAGACCGGGAGGCCTTTAGGGAAGAGGCTCGCTGGTGCTGTGTGTAGTAACTAATGAAACAGGGTTGTGATTACTGCAGGCTTCCCGGCTCTACAGTAATACAAATAATAAAGGGATATAGAAGTATAAATAATGTGTGGCACTGTTGGAAAACAGTGCTTTCCATCTGCAAGGCACTGTAAAAGAAAAAACCCAACTTAATTACTCATTCAAGTGCTAACTAGCAGTAGTGCTCACCTCATGGATCCAAACCCCATAAGCTGGCTCTCCACAAGACTATAAGTATTGAGAGATTCTTTAAAAAATATGTAGCACATGATTTGATGTTCAGGTTTTTGTGATGTTTGTTTGGTTTTTGTCTTCACGTCCTAGTTTTCAGGCTTTGTATTTTCAAGATTATGTCTGCAATGATGAGGAGGAGGAAGGGGGAAGCAAAAAATTTTTCTTAAATTGCATAACTCCAAGGGCTGAGTCTTTATTGAAGCATAAAATATTGCATTTAAATAACAAGAAAGAGAAGCCACATCATAGTTAGGGAAAGAATACAGTACTACCAGCTGTGTGAGATCAAAACTCATGAAGCATATCGTAGGAAATCATGGGATTGCTTTAAGATTTCATGAAAATCGAAATAATTGTTTCTTTTTTTTACTGCCTCAAGGTTTCTGCAGTCACTTTGGACTCTCAAGTGTCCTTTCATAACCATGAAAGCTGGCAATTTACCTCTTTTTAATGAAAGACACTTCCAGCAGAGGGTGCTTCTTGAAAAACATTGAATATCGAAAAAATTAGTGACACTGAGATCACCATGCTTTGGTGGCTTCAGGCTGCTCATTCTGGGCCTCTTTTCCCATAAATCATGCTGCCTTTCAAGTTGTTATGAAAGAATATGGTGGAAAAGAACCTACATTTTCTTAAGAAAACAAGTTATTTCTTCAAAGGATGCTGAGAAAAATCATATATCACAAGTCTTTAGCGGGCTAGACAGAAACTGTCAAATTGACACCAGAGTTCAACGAGAGAGACAAAAGCACAGCGGGGGTTTTTTAATTGAAATCTGAGTACAGTTCTGTATATTTCTTTCCCAGATTTTAACAGGCTGAGGTTTTTTAAATGCCAAGTAGGATCTTAGAGCTAGTGACATCAACTTCTAACATAGTAACTACTGTACTTCATTCCAGTTTGCATTGCTTCAGTGATGCTGCATAAACTACTGCAGGACAGGCAGCTTCCAAGGAACGGGAGATTTTAGCTGCCCCTAAATTACGGGAAATGTTGTGCTTATATGCCATAATAAAAGGGTATCCGTACAGGAGATGTTTCGGCAACTGCAATCTGCTGCTATTATAGCAGATACGGCTACACCAGGCGACCAATTTAAGTGAACAACATTAAAAACACAAAGCCAGACGGTCCTTGGGGAATTTTGACTCTTTTCTTCTGTAAGGACTAGTTTTCCCAGACATCCACGTCCCTCTCCCTCCTCTCTGACGTTTCGTTTTGATCTTGGTGAACCTGTCCCGGCTTATGGATGAAGTTTAAAACTCAGGACTTGACCACTTGTGGTCACTGAAAATCACAAGGCATTTGTGGTAAGAGCAGGGTTCCAGCTCCAGCGTCACGGACTCATTTTGCTGCGAATAGCGGCATTCTGGGGGCTTGTGTGCGGGACCCCTTCGGGTCAGGGGTCCAGGCTGCCTCGTCCTTACAAATGCAGGAGAGAGGGGAGGGAGTCTCAACCACCCACCCACCCACCTGGGGTGCTCCGCTGAGCATGGGACATGTGAATTTGACACAGCGATTGACAAAAGGTTCCCTCTGTGAGGGTGTGCATCCTGTGCTCGTAGCCACTAACATTTCCAGTTAAAAGGGAAGGAAAGGATCTGCCATGCTTACAAGCTCCTTAAAGAAACTTTAATTTCAATAACATCAACCAGAGCCTGTATTCAACAAATGGCACAATATTTTGTGACTAGGTTACCAGCAAAATATTTTTTTCCAGTATTGACACTGTCTGAAAGCCTGCATATGTTTGAACACGACACTGTTTTTGAAAAGTGATTTTGTGATTGTTTTCTTTTAATTTTAAAAATGAGGTGTGATTTTTTTTTTTCTGCTTATATTACCTACTTTAGCTTTACACATGAACAAAACTATTTCACTGTGCCCTCTCTGCATTGGTAAACATCTGGAAAATGGATTTTCTGACACAGAAATCTTCTAAAATGTCTAACTTCATGTGGCAATCATAACCATCATTAACTTTTAATATTTCTAATATACTACTGTGCTATATATTAAAAAATAATAATTTTCAAATCACTTATAAGGAGTTGATTTATTTGTCCATGAAAATGTGTAGGCATAGGAGAGAAATTTTATGCTAAAAAAATTACCTTGTTTTAAGTTGTGAATGAGAAAACAAAAGTGAGAAAACCTTAAAGAAATGTATGTTTTGACAGATATCTACAGATAATTCAGAAATACTTGACAGCATATTGTTCAAATTTCCAGAAATATCTCTGGGCTGGGACCAGATTTAAAGAATTTTCAGTCCCCAAAGAAAATTGTTTTTCCAGAATGTTATGGGTATGTGAAAAAAAAGATATTATTATAACAGTGACTGTCAATAAGAAAAAGCTAACTTATGTTGGTCCCTTAGGGAGAAAAAAGCCATATACTATGTGATTTTTCTACTGCGTTTAACAGGTGCGAGGAAGGTGCAATTCTGTATAGTTCCTCCTTCCTCAGAGATGCAAATATTTTTTCTTATTTTCTCTGCTTGTTTGGGTTTTTTTTTATTGCAGGATTATATTTTCATTACTGGAATTTCCTGCTTATACGGTGACATGCAAGCCAAGATTTTCTTGGCTGTTACCAAAGCACTTGATTTCTTGTTGGAGAAGCACAGAACAAATAGCAGTTAGAGGCTGGCGGTGGGCTCCTCACACCTTCTCATTACTTCCCTTCTGAATTTATCTCTCTTCAATACTGTGATGTCTGAAGAATGTCAGAGCTTTCCTAGTTTGAATTAGATGATTTTCTTCTTGTGAGATATACAATTTCTGGGTAAACAGACAAGTCGCTTTGTATCTGAGTTCTCTTTTCCTCTTCTGGATGAAAATTAGCTCCAGTAAGATCAAAGACAACTTCAGCAGCTCAGAGAAAAAGGTAGCGCTCCCCTTTTATTTTGTCCCATGTTTATTTTGCTGCCAGCTCTCTTTGGAAACAGCCCTTTTTGCCAAGGCTACAATCTTGCTAAACGAATTTGTGTTAATACTATGCCTTGTTTCCTTGTGCAAGTGGAACATGAAAGGTGGGAAATACTGAAGTGAAAAGAGAGCAGGAGATAAAAACCAGAGCAGTATCAAGAAAAAAGGGAAGAGTGGCCGAGGTACGTGCCACACATGCTTCAGCCCTTTGGCAGCATGTTAGCCCTTGAAAATGCTCCTGACAGACCTTCAGGCTCTCCCTGCAGCGATCCTTGCAGCCCTTCAGGCTTGACTCGGTGGATTTTGAGGAGCGAGTTTCACTGAGTGCGGTACCACAAACGGGATAAGTCAGGAGGGGTGAATGAGGCCTTGCGGGTGGCATCCAGAGCTTTGTGAGAGCAGGACAGGGAGTAAGTGGTGCCTCTGCTTCTGTCTCTGTTCCTGAACAGGATGCTGAAGTAGCTGAATTTGCTTCTGAGGGGCTTGACGCCAACTCCCGTTTCATGTGCCTCAGTGAGACTGAGAGCGCTACAAAAGCTTGGACCACTTCAGCCAGGTCCTCATCCTTCAGCCTGCTGCTAGCCAGAAAGTAATAAATTAGACATGGCTAAAGACGGGATTAGATGACAACTGACAACAGGAATCCTTTAGGATCCTTTGAAAGCTTAAAAGCATGCTAGTCACTGCTGAGGGCTTCAGAAGGACCTCGTCACTTTTTAAATCCTAAAGCCTGTGATAAATGCTAGCGTAAACTACATGCTTGCTCCATGTGGTAACTAGCTGAAAATCACGAAAAATGGAAGGTGGGCTAGTTCAGCCTCCTGCTTCAAGCAGGAGATTGCTCAGGACCATGCTGAGTCCGGTTTGAAATCTCTCGGGGATGGAGACTCAGCAGCTGATCTGGGCAGCCTGCCACATTGCTTGACCACCCTCGTGGCAAGGAATATGTTCAGTCAGGATTGTTTAATAGCTCAAAAATGTATTTCTCAACTAAAGAACTTTTATGTAAAATGCCTGCTTTCCAAGTATGACATTTTCTCAGAAAATGACAGTCTCAGAAAGATAGTTTACTTAAGGAGTAAAAAATAACTATTTTTAATCCAGTAGAAATCTCCTGGCCATGACTGTTAAATGGCTTTACACTTCCATGTTCTTCTAGGCATCAAGTTTTCTGGTCATCTTACAACAGCTATGATGCAATTCTTATTGTGTATATAGTCCTCATTTTAGGGGAAGGAAACAGGTCATGATGCCAGAGGCATGATCCATAGGTGGAAATGGGAACATAAAACACTCTAACAGGGAGCTGGTGGAGTCACCATCCCTGCGGGTGTTTAAGGGAAGGTTAGATGTGGTACTTAGGGACGTGGTTTAGTGGGTAATAGGTGGTGGGGGGACGGTTGGACTAGATGATCCTTGAGGTCACTTCCAACTTTAATGATTCTATTCTATTCTATTCTAACAAATCTCACAAGAGCTTCTGGCACCACTGTGAATTCAACTACTTTGGTTGTTGGCCTATACATTAATGCATGTATATGTGTAAATCTACACATATATACACATAAGGATGCACACTCACATATCCATAGATTTACAAACACATATTCACATACAAACATATATATACACTCGTATGTATGTGCATGTGTATGTGAAAACACACACACATAAAATGTATCTTTTTTTGAAAAAAAACCAAGCAACCACAAACCCCAACCCACAAGACAATTTGCAGCAGGCTGTGAGTAGAAACTTTGTTTTCTGACCTTTAGCATTATTTTCCCTACAACCTAGTCATCTGACTAGATGCCATGATACAGTTAATGATCTAACACCTGTAATGGCATGTGTGCTGACAGACGTGTTGCAGCTTCAGTCTCAGCTATTCCAGGACAGCTTATTTTGGGCAGTAAAGGCAACCTGGGCAGACCCTGAGGCTACCAAGATCATGGCCAGTGTCACTTGCCTGGAGGTAAGAGCAGGAGATGTTGCCAGGCAGGTGATGAAGCGATGCCTGGGCAGCGCAGTGCTCCACAGATCGGGGGAGGCTGTCTCTCCCACATTGGCGTGAGGGTTGTGGGAGATACTTTTGGTATGAATCACCTCGGCATAAAAATTGTCGGCCAAAGGGAATGTACTCAGAGAAGAGCCACATAATAATTTAGAGGTGTGAGTGTAATGACCTTGTGCAAATACCTACAGAAAATAAAGACATCTTTGGTGTCATGACAAACTTGGAAGTGTGCGGTGACATGAGAGAGTATAAATAGGAACACTAGGATGAAAACAGAATGCTGTTGGACTGAAAAGGCTCCTGATGCTGGGCACTGCTACCCAGGCAGCTCCCACCACTCTCTGCCACCACTCCTCCTTCTCCCATCCTCCCTCGCTTTGCAGTGCCAGCAGCATGTTTTAGGACTTGTCCATTCTGGGCTGAGGAACTGACCACCCTAATGACAAACATGCTTTTCTTTTTTTGTCTGTGTTTAACCTGATCGGTTTGCCCGCCTGGCCCGCCTGGGCAACCGCAGGAGCGGTTGTGCTGGCAGAGGTGGCAGAGAAGTATGAAGTGACGGGGGCAAACTCAGCCACACACGTGCACCCACACTGGGCTCTGCAGCTGTCTGCTGAGGAAGGTGGAAGCCTGCCTTGTGCAAAGGAGAAAAGGTTCTTGCACAGTGAGCAGAGAGCAGTCCTGTGCTGGAAGGATGGGGATGAGCATGTAGGTTCTGCTTCCATACTTTTCTTCTCTTAGTGCACAAGCTGCTTTGAGCTCCCTGACCACCACCCTGAAACTAGGATTTATTCTTGACTGAAGCACAATGAAAATAGCATCACCGCTTCCCAAGAAAACTCATGGCAATTTTATTAGTTCTATCTGATAAACAAATGAGTATGCATAATTTCTGTCCCGGTCTTTTCGCCGTTTCATTCAGAGAGCATGTGCCAGAAGCAGATGCTAGCCTTAAAGCACTACCTACCTATAACTCAATCTCAATCTCAGTCTTCCTCTTCAAGTTTTGCACAATGGAAACAAATCCTCATTTATCATCTATTGGTAGCTCAGTTGGACGTGGAACAAATTAAATTGATAAGGACTGCTTGAATTCTGAACAACAGTGTTTGCTCACTGTTTTAAAAAAGTTTTGCTATTCCACTGAAAATGCTTAGATTAACTGTCTTTATTCTTTCCATCCAGGCAAATCCTTTTATAAGGCTTATGAAACCCCATCCATTGGTCTGAAAACAGTCACAACTTTATTTCATGTGACCTGCAGCCCTACAATATCATAGCAGCCCAGGGAAGGTAAGTTGATAGTTATTTTGGTGGTGTTATTGGATAATTCTGATACACTGAAATACTAAAAAAAGAAAGTTCCTCACCTCTGCCTAAAAGGATAGGCAGTAACTTTCTGTAAAACTTGTCACTGACAACATGAAATAGCATTGCTGCTTGTCAAGAAAGCTGATGGAGTTTAGTTTCATAGTTGCACATTATAATCCAAGGGCAAAATTCCGAGTTTCTAGTGGGAATTAAAGCTATGTAACTATGAGCACCAGGTGGTCCCTAACAACAGAATCTGGACTATTGTTTTTTAGATTTATGTAGTGTTTTATGCCTATCCCAAATGCTGGCTGCTGGTAATTGCTGCTGCTATTGTTGCTTAAGGTCATCTATAAATGCAAAATGTTTCTCAGCGGGTACTTGAGAGCAGTAACCTAGATAAATATTTTCATTTACATAAACATTGTCTTAACATCTCAGAAACTGTAGTAAATAGTCTCAAATCCCAGAAGCCATCTAGACATTGCAAGAATTACATTGTTTTTTGAAAAAGATTGATGTACTGTATTATTTCATTGGTCGCAGTCCAACACAAGAGGGTGGACTGATGAAAGAGATGCTTAACACATCCAGGGTTTGTGTTGCTTTCTGTTTTCTAACTGTGTTAATAGATGAATTTCCATTTGTTTTTCAAATTTTTATGTACCCTTACGCAATAAAAGATAATCTAACTGGACAGGAGCAAACAGTGGAGACCAACTGGCTTTTAAAAGCAAACCCAAAGCCAAGAAACCTCTCTATAATTGCCACACAGTACTAAAAAGAAAGGAAATTACTTTCTGCCTACTTGAGAGCACAAACTGGTATTTTATTAAAAATGGATGCCCCTCAGAGCTCAGTAAGTTTGCGTGTGAGTAGCTGCAATCCTCTGTACTTTGTTGTACGTGCTCTCCATGGAGGAAATGTACTCCTACAAGACCTCTTGGATTCGGGCAGGTTCTTCACCCATGCAATGCTGCACACTGGCCTGTGCCAAAAACAACGGGGCTCCAGGCATCTCAGAGAGGGGAAAGCTAACAAAAAATACACTAAATATGGTGTGGGTTGTTTGCATTTGTTCTCTTTAACTAATATCTTGTGAGATCAAACAAGAAAGAGACCCTTTCCATACACACGCACTTTGACTCCAAGGATTTAGCTTTGTTTTGAAAAAGTGCACGTATGTGAACAGATCCAAAGAGGTCTTGGGTCACCGCTGAGGCGATCCCTGCTTGTTGCTTATACAGCATGAGCTGAGCACTGCTCGTTGCAGCTGGACAGGGCTGCTTCCTCCTCACTGTCCAGTCTGAAGCCTTGTAGACAACGAGGTTTAGGTGCAGTAGATGTGGCTGAATATCTATCGAGTACCGGTTCATCGACATGCTGTCTTCCAGGGTTGGCATACCAGCCTAAGAAAGAATGAAATAAACGTGAGAAGGTGCATATCCCCTACTCAGGATACTGATGTCCTGTTAGAAGAGAAATCCAGCATCCAGCCATGGATTGCCATTGCCTCTGCATGTATTTTCCAGACCTTGTGCTCTGTGTACATTTTGCAGCCACAGCATGAGCGTGTGTTGGAGCAAAGCCCTCTGAGCAATTGCATTGTTGCCGAGATCTGTTTATACTGAATCTCAACAGCTAATCCTTCTAATCCTCAAACAATTATTTTAGCCAATACTGTAGCTGTTCAGAATTAGCTGACAGTGTTTGTGTAGTTTACACTTAATTTAAAACACCATTGTCTTATTATGAGTCTCCCATATGACCAAATAACTTGACTCCATATGAACACATTAAGAATTCACTCTAAGTATGGGTCTGCAAGCACATTATGCGCAAGCATAATTTAGAACTGACTAATGGTGTTTGGTGTTCAGCTCAGGGCACTTGAAAGATAGTTTCCTTTCAGGAAGAATGTATCACCCTACAAAAATAAAGCTCCCTGATAAGGGGCTCAGATTTTGCATCTGATTTTCTTACAGTCAGGATTTTTCTGTACTCTGTCATGGGCCACAAACTGGGATTAAGCAGGGACCTTCAGGACTTAGAGGTGTCTTGGCTCTTCTCTTCATACTGGGCAGAAGTTCATTAGCTAGTATTTATCAGTTGTGATGTGATTACAGGTCTCAGGAGCCCAGATAACCATTTTATACATACGTATTTTACCAGCAGAAAGAAGAAACACACATTTCTTTTTGCTTTCTTAATCTGTAATATTAAGTGGATGGCTACTGACCTAAATCTCCTACAGTATTTTGAAGGATGTTGTTCTCTGTGCTTCGTTTCCTCTCTCTGTGTGGGAGTGTGGCAATTCCTGCCATCGACTGCACAAACTCCTGCCTCCCAATTATGATTTCACTGGTTTGAAAGCGCAGCTTGTGAGTTAGTGCCTGAACCTGCACCCGTCCACGAGCATGTAGCTTTCCCCAAAGCTGCTGGTCTTTCAGATTCCTCAGTTTAAACTGGGCTTTGCCCACTGACTAAGATGTTCAGACAATATAATTGTGAATATTCTGTGATTACCACAGGGTTTCCAAGAGGTTGGCTGTCCAGGTGCTAGAAGCTTATGTTTATATTAATATTAAAATGTTAGAAAATAGGTTAAATGCCCTGATGCTCTTTTAACCCTGGTTTTGTCACTGTCCCCAGCTAGTGATGGAGTTCAGGCCCAATTGCAAAGTTACACTAGTACAACTTGGTGTTGACAACACTGCCAAGTAAATAAACTTCATGGGATATAATCTACCTTTCACCAAGTTATTTCTATTAAATTCAATTTCCTACATCATTATATTGTAAAGAGAGAGGAATCTACTTATTCACGAATTGCTTTGAAGACTCTGAGTGCAGAGGCAGTGGATTACACTCATTTGATTGCTAAAGCTCAGCGGATAGAGAAAGCTCTTAATCATCCTTAAAAATATTTTACCAGCTTTTGTTTTATATAGTAGTCCTTCCAGGTATCTGACGTATTGTACAATGCAAACCAATAAATGAAATATTTAAAAAATATATAAAAATATTTTAAAAAATAGATATTTAAGCAGAATTAGCCTATGTGGGGCAAGAAAAACTGTAATTAAGTACAGAAAAAGGACAAAGAAAAAAGCATTTGTTTCAAAAAAAGGGACAGGGATTAAGACCTAGGAAGGTCCTACATTAAGTTTTTACAAGTTAAATAATCTTAGTCCTTTCTGTGTAGATGTAAGTGCCCATGCTTAGTGAGCAGCCGGGACAAGAGGATGTGCTGAAAGGGAGCCTAAGCAAAGAACAGTGTTTTCTTGCCCGTCATCTATTTGCACATGTCGACAGCCGTACTGAAAGCGTCCTCTGTCCGTGTCTCCACGCAGGGCGAGACACCCATCGCCGGTCCTTTTGGCTTCCCCGCAAGCAAGCTGGGAAGCGGAAAGCGAAACTGCTCAGGGCCAACCCACGCCAGAGAGGGGAGGCTGCTGCGCTGCAGTTTCATTTCCCGAGGCTCTCCCCGAGTGCCGCTGGATATCTGCACAAGGAAAGGCAGCTGGCTATTTTCAGATACCAGTTGTATTTTCTCCAGCCTGTTTCTGTGGCACACTTTATATCATCGCCTAATTTGAAAAAAAGGGTGACAAAGCGGGTTTAGGGGACAGCATGCTGAAGTGTAGAAACTCATTTGGGAGTGGTAAAATGCTTTTCAGCTTGAGGCTGTTGTGTTGTGTTATTTCAGAGATGAGCTGGTGCCTTATATTCCCAGCACTGCTTATCTGTTAGTGTCAAGCAAATATTCGGAAAGGCCTCTTGGGTCTGCTGTCTTGCTAACACACCACACATACAGCTCCAGGAGGCTATGGCCTGCTGAAACCACTTCTGTCTCATCGTCTGTGGCAACACCCCTGACCAAAATACTTAGATACTGATTCAGAAGCGTCACAACTAAAGGGCCATGTCACTCAACAAGTTTGTTACCTAAATTTGTCAGGCTTTCTTAGATTTGTTTGTCAGGCAGAATTATCTGTTGGGCTTTTTAGAATTACCCACATTAATACTTGTGATGGAGAGAGAAAAAGGAAAGTTAATTTATGACAGCAAAGAATCACTCGTGAAGGGGCACTGCTGTTCTGCACCCTGACACTGCCTATCTGTTCCAAAGGAAATTTTTCCAACTACAGTCAAGATGTTTGTACGTTTACTGAAATGTGTGGATGTTTATAAAGACTGAATTACCTCATGATTCTCATTTCTACAGTGTCAGTATATTCCTGCAATGAAAACAATTTCAGACACCCAATCTCTTTGACCCCTGTTACAAACTGCACTACTATGGGAAGGGGAAAACACTGGAGAGATGCTGCCTTGAAGGCGTCAAGAAGGCCAATGCAAGAGGAACTCTCTGATATGCCTCAAAATTCTCTTTGCTGCTTTGCTTATTCAAGAGGTACCTAAACCACAGGCTGAAGGCATAGAGCCCTCAGTGCATGGCAACACCATAGGCCCTTTCTGCTTTAGGATGAGAGAAGTTTAAGTAATTTGTTAAGGGACCAAACTCATCAATAGCCAGAGTTTTGGGCTTGCATAGGATGTGTGAAGTTACACCAAAGCCTGTTCTCTGCCTGGTGAGGAGCAGGAACGTATGGTCTCCAGCACTGAGGTTCAGGGCTCCTGGTGCCAGTCTATTGCCCTGGTCCAGGTGGTTTGTCCTCTCTTTTCTCACCATAAATGCACCTTGGACCTTCCTTTGCTTTTGAAGCTGGAGCACGAAGCTTCTGATGAGACGCTCCTTACTGAGCTCAGCCAGCTCTGCTGGTGACCACTACTTACCCAATGAGGACTGCTCAGCCCTGTGCCTTGAGAAGATCCTCACACTCTGTCCTGAACCCTTGCTTGGCAAAATCTCCCAGGGAACAGTAGGAGTTTTGACTGAATAAAGTTTCTCCGATCAAGTCACAAAAAAATGACGTTTGTTCCCTTGCGGTCATATGGAGCTTGTCTGATCATTGTAAAAATAAGAATTAAGACTGAAACTGAGAAAGAACAGGACACTAAATTATCATTGTAGTACACAGAAAAAAAACACCAAGTGTTCAGATTTCCATTGCAAAACCGCTCTTCTTATGCTACTGTTTTCACAATAGATCAGGCTGAAACTTGGCTCTGAATGGGAAAATGTGCCCCTTTGAGCAAATGAGCTTCTAGTCTGTACGCTTGTTTGTTAAACTTGGCAAGCACGGGAGCCTAAAGCCTTAATTAATGTCACTTGTGATATTAAGAGGCAAATAATAGAGCAGCAAGTCAGTTTGCAAAAGTGAAGACAAAAAGGCAATGGGGAGCATTAAAACAGTTGTGTCAGTTCCTATGGATTTCCCTAAGACTGACAAGCAACGCTTTGAAAAAGTGGGGAAAGGAGAAGGGAAAGGAGAAAGCAATTTTACCC
>VWZZ01003416.1:287888-299245 GCA_013399095.1 Psophia crepitans | reverse complement strand
CCCCCCCCCCCCGCTTTTTTTGTTTTGTTTGCAGAGTCTCAGGCTAATTGTCCCAAATAAACAGTTCATTTGACAGAGGAGGAAGTTAGGTCTATTAAGATGCTCAACAACTTTAGTGTTGAATTTATTGCAATGTTTGTTTTAAAACAGATCTGCACGTTTCATATAAAATACTTTCAGGTTTGAGATTGTTACTTTCCAAATCATCTAAGACTCGGCTGGTTTGTTACACATTTAAAATTGAGTTGGGTTTTGTTGAAAAGTTTATAAGCTCTTCTTCTGTTCTCTAAATAAAGCTGAGCATCCGAGTGAGAACTGAGGTTTCTGACTTGGCCTGAGTCTGTATCCTAAACTCTATCTAAGACAATAGAGAACTATGGACCCCTGGAATACAAAACTGATGATACTGTCACAGCACAAGGTGCTTCCTCATTTCTGACCTTCCTCGCACTGAGTCAGATGCAGTATTTGCCAAGCAGGGCTTAGTTCAGGTCAAATACAGCCATCTTTAGCTTTGAGAGAAGTGGCAAAGTCCGAATTTCCAACACAGAGGCTGTTGTCTACCTGATGATTTGTATTCCCTAAAACCCCATATAATCCTTCTCCATCTCCCAATTTTAAAAATGACCATAACTACAAACGCTCCAGGCTCTTTGACTGCCTGAGAATTTGGATCATAGAGGAAGTTAATGGGATTAACCGAGGGACAAGGGACTTACCCATGTGAGAAGAGGTTTAGGAAGGCTATCCCTTAACTCGGCAATGACGTTCTGCATGTGCGTCGGGAACCATTCCATTTGCATTACTCCTTCTCAGCTGCTCTATACTGTTGGACTTAAACAGGCTATTCTTGGAGAAAAGGAGTGCCTAAAATGGCAGTGGTTTTTGTGCTGGTCATTGCTTGGCTTTGTCAGAGCACTGGTGTACTGTCAGTCCTGGAATCCTGCTAAGCAGAAGCAGTTGTCCTCTTTTTAATCCCCCAGACATCTGGTCACACTGCAGCTACTGCTGTAGATCTGGCACCCACAGAAACTTTCAGGCTGAAATGTATAGTGTTTATTTTAGTATTTTAACAGTAGACCTTTCTCTCTGAAGGACTCTAAAAATTAAGAGGAAAATGTGGATTTTTCCTCAAGAGTCAGCATGAAATGTCTTAGAAAAGAAAGGCAGAAAAAAATCTGTATTTGACATAATGAAGTTTTGTAAAAGCAAAGCAAGAATGAATCAGAACCTTAACCAGGTGTAAGTATTACCGTACCAAGTGATCGCCTTATGCACTGATGTTAAAAAGCAAAACAGAGGAGTGTCTCTGATTTGGTGTCTGAGTCATTATTGTCTGTAGTACGAGCACAGCCACGCATTTTGCTGCCAACAGGTTTGGTTTTTTTAAATCTCTGAAGTGCTAGAGTACTACTATGTAAAAGCAAATATTAGTGTTTTAGGTAGATGGATCTATCTATCTAATAAGTTTCTGCTGTGCAAATATTTGTGTTACGTGAGATTTTAGGTATTTTAATTTTTTCATAAGGTTTTTTTTTAAAGTAACGTAGTGGGAATCAACTGTTCTGGTAGTATTAGATAAATGTAAACTAGTAAAAAGCCGGAGCCATGAGCTAAAATTGCCAGACACCTGGGTTCAGTTTGGGCAGTCCATGTTTCCGTACATCTCCGGGTGATGGTCGGATGTTGAAGGCGGAATGCAACCCAGTCCACTAACAAGGTGGCCGTACCTCGAGCATAGCTCAGAGGCAAGCTGGAAACTTCACTCCACCCTGAATGTTACTCTGGCCCATCTTCCCAGATGCAGAGGGGACAAATCACTGCTTGAGGCTTAGCTGAAGCCAGGCTCCTCATCGGGAGGCAGGGACAGCAGTTACATTCCCTAAGAGTTTACTCAAATTACTAGTGGATACCCATTATCTTGCAAAACTGGTCGACATTATTAATGCTGAAGTCTATGGGGATGCCAACAGGTATTTGACTGAACTGTGGAGGCAAAGGAGATTAAACTTTCAATATCCTCCAAATTCGTGTCTTGGCTACAATTCAGCCTCCAAGCAGACAGAGATGAATAACCTAACTGTTGGTCCTTTCCCCCTTTTGTTGTGGCAGCAGATACCACTGCTGTCAGCTGCGCAGGCAGCCTCGGCACCGACGCCGAGACAGTAAACAAGGGGAAAAGGTGTGGAGAATGGCTGAAATACAGCAGGCCTTGTACGGAACGATGCGATTGCCATGGTTTCCCAAGTAAGACGAGGAAGCGTCACACCAGGAGGAGGCAAGGGAAAAGAAGTAGGCGAGGCTTAGCAAGAACCTCCTTTTAAAGCAGAGCTTTGTGCAGATTTGTAGCACAACTCATTTCTTTAAAGAGTGATGTCACTTTGATAAGCCGCCTGGGAGAGGAGGAGGGTACTGAGATAGGCCTACCTGAGCAAAGCCCGTAGCTGGTCACCCATCTTGGTCTGGGGGCCATCACTGCTGCTGCATGGGCGCCTGCAGCCGGGTCCCAAGCGGGTGTCTGGCGCCAGCACCCCACGGTGTGATCCTCGCCTGGGCTGAAGCCGTTTCTGTAACACTTTGTTCAGTCGTTTTCAAGAAGCTGCTTTAAAATTGTTTCAGAAAACCAAAGTAAACACCCCTCTGGAGCGAGTGGTTTCACTCTCCTGGATCCCGGGGAGCACAGGGAGAAAGCGAAGGAGTTGGCTGCGGTGCAGAGGCTGCGGTGCGGCTGGCCAGGCGCTGGCCTCGTGTCGGCCCCCGGCCCTGCATCGCTTTGCAACTGAGAAGCCTGAAAAAAATCCTCAGCCAGACTCCACAGTCGTGGGATGGATGAAGAATTTGTTTGTCTGCCTAAAATCTGACAGAGTTACAAGCCCTGGGGTACATCTCTCTACAAGCTGATAAAGCCTCTATTTGATTTTTTTTCCCCCAAGGGATTATCCATACCATTAAGCAAATACACAGAGTCAACCTATTTATGTCTGATTATAGCTGTGCGTAGACCACCTGAAGCATGCAATAATTGATCTGAAGTGCATTTCTTGATGAGTCATTTATTGCATTTCTAAAATATAAAATACTTATGAGGGAAAAACCAACAACAAAATCCAAGAAAAATGGACAGTAGAGTTCTTTTTTTGTGCTGGCACTCTAATATACACAGTACGCCATTCTAACAGCCGGTCCAAAAGCTCCAGCTCCACCGAAAAGCTTTTAAGGCATTTTAGCTTTTTTTGATTAAAGACCGAGTACATTGATTTCTACTTCACAGCTCCTTATTAAAAAAAAAAAAAAGGAGAAGATATGATGCAAACATGTGGTTCTACAACCTTCATCATGACTGTCTCTGTTTTGGCATACTGTTTGATTTATGTGTTATCTTTTCCCATCTGTAAAGTATGTTGTTTCCTTTTCCACACACATTCATATTAGAGAAAACAGAAGGATGAAGTATGGCTTCGTGAGGCAGGATGTCAAGGCACAGTAAACATTAAAAAAAGAAAAAAAGGGAAGGATTTAGCAGAATAAAAGCGAGAGGTTGTTTTTTTTTGTCTTTGGTGACAATAAAAGGTTTTGACATATGGCCTCTGTCCATGGGAACAGAAATACTTACCCTGAAAAATCCCATAGAGGTCTGTGTGACCAATTTCAAGTCAGATGAAAAAAAAAAAAAAAATCCTCCAGAAAATAAGCAAATGAGCTGTTTGCAGTGCAACAAATGCCTACAGTACTAACATGAATTGTGAAATCATTGGCTGTGACTGATCAGAGTTCATTAAAAATAAATCTTGGCCCAGCAGTTTTAATAAACAGAATGAGCAATAAAGGCAGCAATGATTCGCTTTTTCTCATGCAGAAAACTGTCTGATTTTGCATTTTTCACTCAGCCAAAGGATTTCTGCTGAATAAAACTGATTCTGGCATCCTATGTAAAAATTCAGGTCTCACCTTTCTGGAGGTGAGGAGATGGGAGACAGCGGCTTTGTCAACCCTTCAGAGCCTTTCAAACTTAACTTTTTCTAGAATTTATTTTGGCATTTAAGACTTTGTGGGGGAAAAAAAAAAAAGAAAAATTGAAGCCACATTTTCTGTTCTGCCTGCCGAGGAAAGGTTGAGAACACAGGCACAAAAGCGGGCTCTGCTCGCTCCCATTGAGGACAACTCTGCCTGATGGTGGAAGGACCGCTCACGTGGAACCGACTATTACCTTGGCTGGAAAACTCACCATGGAGACCAAAGGCAAAGCAGTTTTGGAAACACAGATACTGTAATGGCATTATATATGCACCTCACCGGGCCAAGGAAGGAATGGATTAATGACCTGGCCTGGAAATGTGGTCTGCCTTTGACTCCACTCCACCACACGTGGAAGCTAAGAAAATTTGATGGAAAAGGCATAAGAGTAACCAGCAGTGTGCTGCTCAGAGATGCAAGCACCAAGGTGCTAATGCTGCCCCAGAAGATGGCTGCTGAAGTGCCCGAAGCTCCAGCCAGGGAGGGCTGGAGGGTTGCGCACCGGTGCAGGACACAGCCTGCCGTGGTGCTGCGGGTCTGATCTGGCACCTAAACCAGAAATCCAGTCAAGGTTTGCTGCTTGGTGGGTCAGGAAAAAGGGAGCAAGCGAGGCATAGGCACAGCGTGAGGGTGAAATGGTAACATTCTGCATTTTTGCTGTTATTTTAATTTGTTCCTCATACAACAGCAGCAGCAAATTGACAGACTCAGTCCCAGAACATAGTAGTACATCTTTGTTTATTTATGACACACACAACGCAAAACAAATACGTCATCTACTAACGCTAGCACTTCTCTGGCACTGGGACACAGAGCAGTGAGAGTGGGTGGACCTCGCTGGTAGGACAAAACTCCAGTTAAAGAAAAGCTGTCCAGAAAGCAACAAGCAAGAAGGGGAATGAAGATGGTCAGGATTATTCTTTCCCTCCCTGTCATCCCTGCTTCCTTCCCTGCCCCATTCCCTCCCCACTGCTGTCTCCACATAGTCCCAAGTCTGGTTGCACCCTTGAGGAGCAGCAATCCCTGTTAGAGCTCCTCTCCCCCTGCAGAAGTTTCATAGCTCAGGAAACCAGCTCCTGAGAATCAGGCAGTTCGTGGCAGCAAACATTTATCAGTAAAAATGCCATCAGCTGCAAGCTCCCCTGTTAAACTAAGCATACAGAACAACCTGAACGTTGGCCTGGCAGAGATGACTGCTGTAAGCCAGGATCACACAAGATCCGGTCAGCGTGTATCAGGCAAGTCCCACTTTTGGGTAGGGCTAATGTCAAATTCACTGGGGAGTCAGAGAGACAAAGGTGTAGTTGTCCTGGTCTAAAGCCCAACGGAGTGGGCGGAAAGTCACACACTGGTTTCAGTGTGCTTTGGATCGTATCTCTAAGTGGGGAGGAGCAGGCACAGAGTACTCTGTGAACCTGCCGTAGCAGCCCTGGATTTTGGGGAAATCTCTCTTTTAAATCAAAATGCTTTCTGTGCAAGTGCAAACTCAGCCTGCATGTGCAAGAAGGAGTGATGCCTGGAGGGGTATGGGTCATTTACCCCCTAAGGAAAGACACTCGCTGGAATAAATGGTTTTAATAAAGTAACAGTGTTTACTTTTCCTTTGCTGCAGCAGAACACAGAGCACCTTCATGAAAGGTCCTTGAGGTTAAATAAACTATACTTAGTCAAATACCTTGCAGTTAAATCCCAGGGTTGCTCCTGTGCGTGAGATCGGGTCTTTGTTATTTTCCTGCGTATAGTAACTTGTGCAGCTTATTTCTTTGCACCTTGTATCTCTAATTAAAAAAAGGCAAGTAAATGAGCAGCTGAAGTAAGATTGACACATGTCAGCAGACGTGTTAAGGGTTTGTATGTTCTGATGATCTCTCCTCATCACTGGGGTTTCTCACGTACATGGCGTTGGGTGCGAACTGATCCTACAAGCCTCTGGCACATGCCCAGAGGGGTACACCACACACGCTTATTTTCAAGACGTCTCTTTTGAAATTTGATTTTGCTCACTATTTTCATTCATTTTCTCACAACTGGCAACGTGATGACTAATAAATGAGGTTATGTCTTGTAGATTTGATAGTAGCAGCCTGCTGCAATAATTTCTGTCCTTTAAGCTAACCAGAGCAGGGTTTGGGGTTTTTTTTTGCCTGCAGTCCCTTTAGCTGTACAGCCTACTCCCTGAAATGTTCCCCCTCGTTTCAACTTGATAAAGAACCTTGTTTACTCATTTTATAGGCCTTAGATGAAGGACAATCCTGGTTTATCAAATCCAAGGAAGATTGTGGGGAGGGGAAAGCAGCACCACTCTGTTTTTCCACACAACCTGTTACGGTAACAAACACTCCCCCGCAATGTTTGCTGACAGATGTTCAAGGCTCAGAAAAATAAAAAAAAATTGCTTTCAGTTGATGGCTGTACCACCACTTTTGAAATAAGTGTTAGTTCCGGGCTCCTGAGTTCACGAGGGCAAAGAAACGGCAGGAGGAAAACAGATGAACTGGGTAACGATGGGGAAGAACAAAACAGCAAAATAAAACCTTGGTGCTGACAGAGCCGACAAACGTACTGTCTCCTGGGCGGCAGGGAAGAGAAAAGAAAAATAGAGCTGAATGTGAAAGAGCTGGAGCAGTGGCCTTCAAACGGCTGTATGTGTCTCTGAAGTTAAATCACCACGGAGGGGCAAACTTCCCACCAGGTCTTCTTGGACACTGAGTATTTAGTTACCACATAGGTGCCCTGACAGTGTCTGGGAGGAGCTGGGGATGGATATCCCTTCTCAGGGCACCGAGAGAGCATCTATGCGGCACGGGCCATGCCCAGGGAGGACAGGGACCTGTGCTTTTGTGGAGCCTGTGCAGGTGTTTGAGCACCGAGAAAAGTGTCCAAGGAGTCTGGGTGATGTCAGCAGGAGCTCTCAATTAGATGACCGAGTTTACCAGCCTGGGCTGTGGCTTGGGGCATAATCCTGCCCTGGAGGATAGAAATTCAGCATGCAAGGCCCGGATCATCATGAACAAATGTGCTGGGATGGACAAAATCACCGAGCTGTGTGAGTCCTGCTGATGCCAGTGGGAATCAGGCAAGCAACCAGTTTGAACGTGAGGTGCTGCATGAGAAGCAGCCTTCAGTTGCTTCTCAATTCCTGGTCCTCAGCTAGGAGTGGTTTTGCATCTGGCATAGCCTGCAATTTCTCTGAGGCTACTAAAGCTTATCCAGCTATAGCCCGAGCAACTGGAGCATGCTGGGGAGGATTAATCTAGAGCAGTGAGATTTCTTGTTGTTGCCAGTTTGTTTGGTTTTGGTTTTCTATTAGGATGACAGAGGTCTGAGTGTAGGAACTGGAAATCCTGGGAGTGTGTCCATTTCAACACACTGCTTGTTGGAAGGGATTTCTCTGGTTGTGGGCAGACTGTAACAACATGCGGATAATCCCTTTCTGTGTTCGCTTCCTCCTTCCCCTGTCCCAAGCAGGCAGGAGTGACTGGAAAGGCTATTCACAGTCTTTCTCAAAATTTCCCTTCCCTTGCCTTCCCTTCTTTCCCCTCATTTTGCCAGCTCAGATATCTATTAAACAGTGAAAAAAAAAGAGCTTATTTAATCTGAGGTTCAAAGTAAACTAGCTGTGCTATCACCTTGTACCTCCTATCGCTATCTTTTCTCACAGTGTGGGAGTACTTGTTTACTCTCTGTGAATGTTGCAGTTATTTGCATGTCTAGTTTTTTTTCAAAAAATGAATCAAAGCATTAATGATTTACCACCAAGCAGCATTCATTTTTGTAAAGTTGCATCCATACCCAAAACTGTTGTATGAGCTGTTTAAAGGTGCAGATATGTAGTTTCTATGCTGTTATTCTGGAAGCTGGATTAATTCAATAAATGTTAGCAACGTGAGGGGTTTTTTTTTTTCTTTTTTTTTTTTTTTCTATGCACAACACTTTTTACAAATACTGTTCCTTAAAAGACAGGGAAAATTTAGATGTTTTCCTTTTCTACTGATGAATCATCTGGCCACTTTGATAGACTGAACTAATGGGAATTCCAGTAGCCTGAGCTCTGTATACCAAAGAGAGAGGTGCGTAATGTGAGGGAGAGCGTATTGTGTGGGGTGCGTGCATCCTCCACACATGCATCCAGTTTGCACATATTAAAGCAACACTAGATAGGAGAGAAAAACTCTAGATGAGGAACCCTTCATCCCGTTTTCTCTGTGGCTGTGGAGGTAATTGTGATGAATGGTGCTAGAAAAGTTTTTGAGTTTTATGGAAGCACTTTGGCCCTACTTTTTTGTTAATTGAATCCTTAGCACTTTAGCAAAGGCAGCAATGTTTTCCCAGGGTGTACTGGAGGAAGAATGTCTCAAAATGGAAAAAATAAGTACAGTTTCCATGATTTATGCCATTTACTCTGCAAACATAATATGTAGAGCAGAACTTTGGCAGGTGTTAATCAGTATATTTTTCTTCGCACCAGTAGAGCTGCTTCAGCTTATACCAGCTGAGAATCTGGCTCCGTGTATTAAATAAAAAAGTGGGTCTGGCTTCCTGATCTTTTGTAGTAGACACACAAAACTATTCGTTATTGAACTGTGGGCTTGAAAAGCGATCTCACTTCTCAGTATTGGCAGCAGGCTGGAGAAATGGGGACATGGTGTGCTGAGCTCCTGGGTCGAAGAAATGTTTTCTTTCAAACCATAACGACCTTTTTGGCCATCTGAAGGAATATGTTCAAGCTTCCTTGGCAAGCAAAGGTGGGACACTAGCCAGTTACTACATGAAGGCTTTGAAGATAGAGGGACTAATAAAATGGGGGAAAAAAAATTGAAGAGGAAAATCTTTTTGTTCCCAGATGGGCAGTTAAGGGGTAACCATTCATCCCTCAGCTTTGGAAGCAGAAACACAAGTTGACCCAATACATCAAAATCAATACTTTTTTTCTTCTTTTTTTTTTTTTTTTTCCCTGTTCCATACCTCAGATGTTGTGTCTGGTTTTTACATGACCACAAGATTTTAAAATAGGTCCAGTTAGCTCCCGAGAGTGGCTTCAGGTGGTATTTCTGATCTGTAAATGGTTCTAGACAGAGCTCTTTTGAAGATAGTGTACACTACAGTGAGTAAATCAATTGCAAACCTGACCGATATTCCTGACCTAATGTAGGGAAGAGACAGGGCACAATTTTGGGGAAGAAGTCAGAGATTCCTGGGGGAGAACAGGAACATTGTTTTGGCAGAAATGATACAGATGCACATGGGTATTAGCAATAGAAACTGTCATTTGCAAACAGCTGCTATCAGAAAAAAAACAAGTGAAAAAGTAGGTAGAAGCTGGAGGGCAACTGAGGAGTTATAGAAACAAACTCCATTCAGTCAAGTCGATTACTCAGGATATGCACAGGCAAGTGATGGTTCTTATGCACTGAGACATGAAACAAGATCGTCATGATGGGAAGCTCCTGTGAAGATCTTAAGGTCACAAAAAAGTGAGCTTTATGTAACAAATTTTGGGGGAAAGGATATGAAAGCTTGATAGGTTTGAATGTCAAAGTCTGGTGTCCACTGACTGAATGCTTAGATGTCGCAATTGTTTGTTTTGGAAGGAACACACTTTTGAGTACAGAGCACACTATTTTAAAGTTTAGATCTCTCCTTAATAACCAATATTTTCTTACCCCAAAATTTTATTATATCAGAGTGATCTTTAAATGATATTTTCTGTTATTAGAGTTTGACCTAAACTCCTAAATAGATCTATTATGTCCAGCGACCTCATTCTTACCATGTTTTACAGGTCAGTGGTGAATTAAGCAGCCAGTTTCCTGCTAATTAATCCTATTTAGTTAAAGAACTGTTAGAGTGCATTATCTTATCTTTGTTAAAAGGAAGTTTTTACAGGATTGGCACTAGATTACTGTTCTGAATGACAACCTCCCATCCAACTTTGACATACAGTACACAAGCAGAAAGGTAGAAAAGCAGAAAAAGAGGTCGGCACACAAATGCTGTATTGTTCTTCAGTGTTTCCCCGTGACATGAATGACCAGAGTTATTCCAGCACCCAGATGGCTTTGAAATTACACAGCCCCAAAATCTCCCTGCCCGGACGGGCAATGTTTTGGTATGCAAGTCCAAGTATCGTGTCAGCAGCCCAAACCCCCAGTTGGTGTGGCTGCAGACAGGAGAGACAGACGAAGCCGGTGGTGTATTTGCATACATCGTCCTTGTTTTACTCCAGAATAGCGGTGGCCCAACAGAGCTGAAACCCGCTGTGCGGCAGAAAACCTCTATCAAAATAGCTGATACTGAGATTGCACAGCTTGCTATAATTGTGAGGCCCCAGAGGGGCCTTTTCTACATCAAGTTTTGAAATCAATGGGTTACGTTAGATATAATGGAAGGTGAGCCCTTGTGGAAAATACCCGTGAGTACAGAAAGGGTAGGGCACTCAATAACTGGAAACCGGATAGCAGAAATACATTTGTCAGTTCTAGCCCATATTGGGTGAGCTGTACAACCACCGATAGGTTTATAGCTGCTTCTCTTTAATATATTTTTTTTTCCTTCTCCTTTTTGCCTTTAACTGCTCACCACCATTATGCCTTTCACTACTTTATTGTTTGGTCTGAAGCGGACAGAGTCTCTGACAGGTAGGGTTCAGCCTGCCAACAGGCATATCTTGGGAGCAGGGCAGGGAGGGAGAGGAGGAAGGAGAAAAAGATGTTTATAAATGGCCTTATTTTTACTGATATTTACGTATCGCATGAAATTTGCAGAGCTACGTCTATGAAAAGTATACATGTGCTAGAACAGCCACTGGCATGGGGGAACAAGATTAGCTGCTCTGGTGACTGTTGAACAATGGATATACTTTCACCTGAGCTGCTTGAAATAACCCACCCATGTGGCTCCCGTGTCACCCCATCCAGTGTGCTTTTCTGCCACGAGCTACTAGCACCCTGGCACCGGCAGCGCCCGGCCACCCCGGCTGCAGTACCTGGCTTCAAACAGAGGTCGGGCAGATGGCACTTCCAGGATGCCGGCAGGAACAGGCAGGGGCTGTAATGATGGGTGTTCACTCTGCCTAGAGTGGGGAGGACCAGGATTGGGGGAAGCCCTTAAAAACTAGAGGATCAGAAGTGAAAACATCTATACAGAAAGCTTATGAAATCCTGGGTTCTCCCCTAGAGGCACTGAGACATTTTTTGTCTGCTGGATACCATCAATGCCGTACCTCGAGTCCTGTGTCCAGTTTTGGGCCCCTCACCACAAGAAAGACATCGAAGCCCTGGAGCGTGTCCAGAGAAGGGCAACGAAACTGGTGAAGGGACTGGAGCACAGGTCTTATGAGGAGC
>VWZZ01003416.1:240561-273589 GCA_013399095.1 Psophia crepitans | reverse complement strand
CCGCTCGCTTTTCCTCCTCTTTTGCTAGGCGCGGAGGGAGAGGGGCCCCGGGGGGGCGGTGAGGAGCCGGAGCGGTGCCATCCAGCCCGGGGAGGCGGCCGCCGCGCACCATGGCAGACGATGAGAAGGCCGGCGGCAGCCCCGGCGGGAGTTACGCGGGCGGCTGCGAGAGCGCGCACTGCAACGTGCTGAGCTGGGAGCAAGTGCAGCGGCTGGACCGCATCCTCAGCGAGACCATCCCCATCCACGGCCGCGGCAACTTCCCCACGCTGGCCATGCAGCCCCGCCAGATCGTCAAGGTGGTGCGGAGCCGGCTGGAGGAGAAGGGCATCGGCCTGCGGGACGTGCGGCTCAACGGCTCGGCCGCCAGCCACGTCCTGCACCAGGACAGCGGCCTGGGCTACAAGGACTTGGACCTCATCTTCTGCGCCGACCTCAAAGGGGAAGCGGAGTTTCAGACTGTGAAGGACGTGGTCTTGGACTGCCTCTTGGATTTCTTACCCGAGGGGGTGAACAAGGAGAAGATCACGCCGCTCACCCTCAAGGTAAACCTGCCCTGTGCCCGGGCGCCCGGAGCGGGCAGGTGTAAGCGCCTGCCTGCGGGCCGCGGGGCACCGTCCCCTCGGGGAATCGCGGGGTGCGCTGGGGGACGCGGCTCCCCTCCACACCCCGAGACCCACAGGGACCGTGAGCGATGCCCCCCCACACCCACGCCCTCTTATAACCGAGGAGGAGTTTGCGGTGAAGCGTCCTGGCCGGTGCTCCCCAGGGTTAATGAGCCCGTCCCCCCTCTCGCTCGCCGGATTTGCTGGGAGCGTTGGTTTACCCGGGGCGTGTGTGTGCCAGGCGCCGCGAGTCTGCCGGCGCGGCTCTGCGGCAGCTTGGCTTGCCGGACCCGCTTCCCGGGGTGCCGGCGGTGGGGGGACCTTAGGTGGTTTTCACACCTGCGAGAAGGAAACGCCGCCCGCAAGGCACGCTTGCTTGTGTGCCCAGTGCCCCAGCGGAGGGGCGTCTTCCCTCCTCTCGGGGACACTTCGCTCAAGTTAATTAGGCGGAATGCCAAATGCCTTGAAGAATTTTTTTAGAGGGATTTTTTTTTTTTTTTGGAATATGGGGCGGATTTGCGGAACCTGCGCTGAACGAGCAGGATTGAGGGAAGTGCACACTCGCCAAGTGTGTTTTGTGGGGAGGGGAAGGAGAAGTGGAAACTGATAGAGAGTCCTTATCTGGTTGTAGCGATGACCTTTCGTGTGCGGGTGCATGGGTGTTTGGCACGGGTGCCACGGGCTGCATGCAGGTGTGTTTGGAAGTGGCTGCAAGAAGCAGCCTTGCCGTATGTTCCCCTTACACGGCACAGTCCCGGCAGAACACCGTCCCCTATCATCCCCTTGCAATGACAGCACTCCAGGCTCTCACATTAAGCGTTTCTTCTCTGGTTTGTATCTGCAGGCTCCATGAAAGCTTTTATGAAACACACCAACGGGGTGGAGGTGGGGGGAGATGCAAAAAAAAAAACCAGCAAAGGGGCGATTTCTTGTCTTCATTTGCTCATTTTGTCTTTCCACTTATAGGAGGCTTATGTGCAGAAAATGGTAAAAGTATGCAATGATTCAGACCGATGGAGTCTCATCTCCCTGTCCAACAACAGTGGCAAAAATGTGGAGCTGAAATTTGTGGACTCTCTGAGGCGGCAGTTTGAATTCAGTGTCGATTCCTTTCAAATCAAGCTGGACTCCCTGCTGCTTTTTTATGAGTGCTCAGAGAATCCGATGACTGAAACTTTTCACCCGACTATCATTGGTGAGAGCGTCTATGGGGATTTCCAGGAAGCCTTTGATCACCTCTGCAACAAGATAATCGCTACGAGAAACCCAGAAGAAATCAGAGGAGGTGGTCTTCTGAAGTACTGCAACCTTTTGGTAAGGGGCTTTAGGGCTGCCTCCGAATCCGAGATTAAGTCCCTGCAGAGATACATGTGCTCGAGGTTTTTCATTGACTTCTCAGACATTGGAGAACAGCAGAGAAAGCTGGAGTCCTACTTGCAGAACCACTTTGTGGGATTAGAGGACCGCAAGTATGACTATCTCATGACCCTTCACGGTGTGGTGAATGAAAGCACAGTGTGCCTGATGGGACATGAGAGGAGACAGACTCTGAATCTGATCACCATGCTGGCCATCCGGGTCCTAGCCGAGCAAAATATCATCCCCAATGTGGCCAATGTCACCTGCTATTACCAGCCAGCCCCATACGTGGCAGATGCCAACTTCAGCAATTACTATATTGCCCAGGTTCAGACGGTGTTCCCTTGCCAGCAGCACACATATTCTACTTGGCTGCCCTGTAATTAAGGACCGAAATTAGTAGCCCCGGTGGGGAGAATGTTTTCTAAGACATAGGAAGGGGCGATGCGTCCCTTTGAAATGGGGTGTTTTGTGCAATGATGATCTGCTCTAGTTTTCAAGCTTAGGAAAAGCTTGTGGTTCTTCTAATAAATAATGGGAGCATGATCAAGAAAGAACCCCAAAACAATTGGATCCTACCCCAGAGCACAAGAGGCCTGTCATTAAAAGCAACCAGCTTCCCCTGAAATAAGTGAGGGAGGAATGCTTGATGACAATATGGGTTGGCAATATCTGCTCCCATAGCTTTGGCATAGAGAAGGTGGGAAAGCCTTATTTTCTTTTTATTTTTATTCTTACTCTAGAATGGGATCTGCAAAAGGGAGAATATGAAAGAAACAAAACAAAAAAAAACAACAAAAAGAAAAAAAATCACAAAAAACAATTCTATATATATTCAGGAGTTAAAAGTTAGAGGCATAAAGCAGAGATAAGCTGAATAAAAATGTATATTGGAATTACTGCATTTGGGGCTTGCAGCAAGTGCTGACTATGGATTGACGGTGTAGAATGTATAGCTTGCTTGACTAGAACGCTTTACCAGAAACAGCTTGCTCCAAATGAACAGTAGTGGATTGGTACAGTTACAAAACCAGAAACACGTACGATGACAAAGTCCATTATTTCCAGCTGTGTGCGTGCCTCACATTTTAAAAATGTGGGAATGNGAGACAGACTCTGAATCTGATCACCATGCTGGCCATCCGGGTCCTAGCCGAGCAAAATATCATCCCCAATGTGGCCAATGTCACCTGCTATTACCAGCCAGCCCCATACGTGGCAGATGCCAACTTCAGCAATTACTATATTGCCCAGGTTCAGACGGTGTTCCCTTGCCAGCAGCACACATATTCTACTTGGCTGCCCTGTAATTAAGGACCGAAATTAGTAGCCCCGGTGGGGAGAATGTTTTCTAAGACATAGGAAGGGGCGATGCGTCCCTTTGAAATGGGGTGTTTTGTGCAATGATGATCTGCTCTAGTTTTCAAGCTTAGGAAAAGCTTGTGGTTCTTCTAATAAATAATGGGAGCATGATCAAGAAAGAACCCCAAAACAATTGGATCCTACCCCAGAGCACAAGAGGCCTGTCATTAAAAGCAACCAGCTTCCCCTGAAATAAGTGAGGGAGGAATGCTTGATGACAATATGGGTTGGCAATATCTGCTCCCATAGCTTTGGCATAGAGAAGGTGGGAAAGCCTTATTTTCTTTTTATTTTTATTCTTACTCTAGAATGGGATCTGCAAAAGGGAGAATATGAAAGAAACAAAACAAAAAAAAACAACAAAAAGAAAAAAAATCACAAAAAACAATTCTATATATATTCAGGAGTTAAAAGTTAGAGGCATAAAGCAGAGAGAAGCTGAATAAAAATGTATATTGGAATTACTGCATTTGGGGCTTGCAGCAAGTGCTGACTATGGATTGACGGTGTAGAATGTATAGCTTGCTTGACTAGAACGCTTTACCAGAAACAGCTTGCTCCAAATGAACAGTAGTGGATTGGTACAGTTACAAAACCAGAAACACGTACGATGACAAAGTCCATTATTTCCAGCTGTGTGCGTGCCTCACATTTTAAAAATGTGGGAATGCAGGACAACCAGCTGTGGCAAACAGAATATACTCAAGGACCAAAGATTTCACAAATAAGTTATCCGAGCAAAGAAGATACAGNATATATATTATATATATATATTTTTATGCAAATATTAAACATCTTTGATCTGGTTGTCACACTGCATTTACAATTTCAGTACTGTACTTTATTTAAATGGAATCACTTTACATTGGAACAATAACTATTCACTTTCATTTCCTCTCCCGAAAGACCAGCGGGGGGAAAAAAAAAACCAACCTCCGCTGTTGTTTTCACTTCAGTGCCATCTCTGAAGGTGTTAAATTCTTTGTTGGGCTTTGAAAACNATATATATATATATAAAAGAAAAGAAAGATGTTGCTATATTTGTACACACCAACAGTAATCAAAAGTGCCTGATGCCTTCATAAAATTTGAAGTGAGAAAAAAATATAGTTTTGTGGTTTAACCATGCATTTTGTTTTATCAGGGACACAAGGATTAAAAACAAGAAAAAACCCATAAGCTTGTGAATAAGTGGTGGAGGAAATGCCCTATTTTTTTCCTTGGCAAATATCTGTATAGAGTTAATGTTATGTCGGTGTGCTATTATCCTAGGTACGTGTGTGTATGTGTGTATATATGTTTGTGTGTGTATATATGTACATGTTATAGGTGTATATCTATATATATACACACACAATATACATTAATGTGGTCTAGGAAAATGTAGCAATTAAGGAATGTTTAAATAAAGTACTATGTGTTTTCCAGTTTGCAACAGGATGTCATAGGACAGTGGGCACCTTGCAGTGAATTTTTAACCCACACCTGAGAAATTTGGAGTAAATAAACCGGTCAGGATTAAGGTGGGATTCAGATGTCTTTGGTTGCGAGAACAAGGATTACAGTAATTCAGTGGGTTGCTTGTGAGCCATAGTAATTCCACAGATGGAGAAACATATGACTAGCTGATTTTTTTTAAACTATTTTGTACTGTAATGCCATTTTGACATTTAACCCACTAATGTTGTGACTGCATACCTCCATGATGTGTAATTCAGTGGAACGTGGATCAAAGATAGGTTTATTTAAACCCCCTGACAGCTAAAGAATATTGTATTAGTTGGTGATTTGAACACTAATTGTTAATATTTAAAGGAGTATTTTTAATAGAATGCATTATGCATTCCAGGACCACTAGAATTTAGCAAATGTGAAATGAACCCTTTTTAAGAGTGTTGCACGATTGCTTAAAATTNAAGAAAAAAAAAAAAAGGGAATTCAGGCTTTTGAACGCAAACTGGCTGTGCCCTGCCTGGTTGCTGGAGGAGGCAGGGGCAGGGGAGAGGGCTGGTGTCCTGGCAGCGTGTTTTCCCTGCGGAGCGAGTAAGGTACATCTATTTCTGTCGCGCTTTGTACTTTTCACTCTGGAGGCAATTTAACAGGAACCCGATGTGTTTACTGAAGCACCTTCCCCGTGAGTCCTTCAGGAAACGCAGAAGCTGGTTCATTGCAGTTGCTGGCGTTGACTCGCAGCCCCGGTCCCTACCTTGGCTTCCTCCAGCGCTGGCCGCAGCCTCCGCTGGGCCGCTGGTCCCCCGGCGGTCCCCTCCAGCCCCCGGAGGGTCCGGGCTGGGTGCTCCTGGCCCGCCGTTTGCCCTGGCCTCCAGCTCCAACCCCTGGGAGGGTTTGTTAGCGGAAGCTACGGGGAGGGCTGGGGAAATAGGATCAGCTGGTGATGTGGTATGTCGTCTCTCACCGCAAGTATTTGCAGCAAATAAATGAGTCATCCGCTCTTTAAAAGGGTTTGAGAATCTATAGCTGTGCCACAACCGCAGAACGCTGATAGTACAAGACACGATGTAATTTTCCTTTGAAGGACCCTTTTTTCTTTTTTTCCATTGCTTGAAAGAAAGTTTTGATTTACTTCCTCTCGGCTCAAATTTTATCGTGTTTTTTTTTTTTTTTTAATGATTGACAGCAGCTAGTTACCTTATTAGTGCATGCAGCAGGGCTCTGAGCTAAACTGCACCTTTCGCCGTTTGCATTTTGATACATATATAATATGTTTTTATATATATTATATAGGTATTCTGGATCTGTTTTGCATATGTTAATGACCAAGTGGTGGAACTGATGGAGCTTTGTTTTATCTGTGACTGGTAGCTGAAAAGGTGCCTGGTGTTAGAGGTGGGAAGAAGGCATGAGTTCAGGCCAAGAGTAAAATAAGAACCCCTTTTCAAAGCTGGTTTATTTCTGTGGTTTGCACACCTTCCCCTCCATAAAGTCTGACTTTTCTTTTTTTTTAACCGTTTTTTTTCCCCCTCCTCTTCAGCACACTGGTACTTTTAAAGTTAACGACCGTGTTCTTGCTTTGTGGACTTCGTTTTTCCCATCCAATCAGATGTGAGGTTAGAACTTGTGCTAGGAGAGACAGTGCCCCTTTTAAAGAGTTGGGCTGATTAAAAACATTGACCTGATTACAGTAAAACTGTTTGTGCCACAGCTGAATTTGCTGCTAACCAACAGGGCGCTCGACTCGGTTAAATGTAGCAATCGTGAAACAACCGAGAGCTTTGAAATGGGATTTATTTTTTTTCCTTAGATGTAGCTGTCCTCCCAAATGCAAGAACATTTCTTCTAAAAATAGAAGGGCAATTAGAAAACCAAAAAGGTGATATTTTTCTAGTGTCTCTTATTGCACTTAAAATATTTTTTATCTTGCACAAAAGCCTTCGCACAAATCCTCTAAACACCTCTTAGTAAATGCTTGGTTTGCATCATGTCAGAAGCTCCCACCAGTTCAAAAAAAAAATAAAGCTTTTTTTTTTATTGAGAAAATGAAGTGTGTTAGATAAAACTGCACAGAAAAGGAAAAACTGTAATTGCATATTCAGCTCCTATTTGAATATATTCTTTTGTATGGTTTTCTTTATGCAGAGAGTTTCCCTTGCAAGGAAGAAAATCAGTGTACTGTTTTGCTGTTGTAATAATGGTTTGCTAACAAAATAAATAGTGAAAAAAAAAAAAAAGCCTGCAAATTTCAAGACAGCTTGGCTAAAGCACTGCAGGCTCCTGCAGTCTGTAGGAGTCTGTGCAGATTTGCTTTCCCTCAGATTTCCTTACAACTGTTGCCTTCTCTGCAAGGCATCCCGTTGCAGCAAACTGCTCCTTGGATTGCTCTTTTGGAACACTTTGACTATAGGCTTTGTCACAGACAGAAAAAGAGCTGATGGAAAACAGACTCTAGAGGGAACAGATTGTGAATTTTGTTTACAGCATCCAATATTTGGATTTTTTTTGTAAATAAAAAGAAGTTATTTTTTTCTATTGATTTGTGTCTGCTGTCTTCCATGTCTGAAATAGCTCTGGCCTGCTCCTACTGAATACCAAGTTCGCTTTCATTAAAAAGGGACAAGGGCAGCACTTTTCTGAGAAGCGCAGCGTTCGGCCGCTTTCCGATTGGAGCGCACGACACTTTGAAAAGCCCTGCCTCGTGCCAGCCAACTTTGACTGGCTGCACTCGGCTGCCGAGGAACCTCCCCAGCCGGTGCCAGAAATACTCGCCTCAGCGCTGGTCGGGCTCTGCGCGTGGTCCGAAATCCGAAAACCAAAACGGTGCCGCAGCAGCCCCACGCTCTTGCTGCCCTCCCAGTTTAGATCGCGGTACTGGAACTGGGGATCTTTTTGTGATGCCCGTGACTTGTGCATAGCAAACCACCGTGCTGGCAGTAACGTGAGGGTCCTGATGCCCTTGAGATGCGTTTGACAGGGGCCGCTGCCTCCACCTTACTGTTTTGGTAGGTGCCAGGAGCAACGGGGTGCTGCTCCCTGGGTGTGAAGGCAGGGCCAGCTCCAGCAGACGGGTGCTGCGGGTACCGCAGCTTGGGGAGATGCTGGGGAGCCGGGCTGCACATGCCCATTTGATTCAGCTGCTGAATCAGTCCAGTTCTTCCTGCAGATTCAACATTTACTCTCCTTACCTGCCCTACAAAGCTCTCCTTGTCAGCAGAGGTATTTGCTGTTTGCTGTGTTTACAGGGGAGATGCCTCTGTAATGAAGGCTAATTTCCTCAAAAGGCACTTCAAGGGAATATAAAATATTAATTTACAATGCTCGTGGCAATACTTTTTCAACCAGGGTGCCTCAGACTGACCCAAATTTGAAAAACATTGACTAAGACTCTGCAGTATGTAGCTCTTACTAGGCTCATTCATACACAGCGCCGGGTTTGGAAGGCTCGCACCGGCTGAGCGCGAGCGTGAATGTGCTTATTGTAATGATGAGTGAACCTGTATTCCCCTGTAAAAACAAACAAACAAACAAGCTGCTGGGACTGCTCGTTTTTCCAGTCGCAGGAGCAGCCCCCTTGCCGAACGCCAGGCGCCTTCTGCACAGTGCCTCTTTTGAAACCTGCCAGGCACGGGATGGGACCGTCGGCCAGCCTGGCTGGGAGAGGGGGATGCGCTCGGCATCCCTGCCCGTGCAGCATTGCCTTCCCTCCCACATTACTGCCAGGAAAGGGAGAGAGACGTGGCCTAATGTTTCCTCCTGTTATAAAATATTTTGAGCAGTCTGATGAAGGTGACTGCAATGCTCAAAGACACGGATGGAAATCGGGGGATTGGAAACCATCTAAACCCAAATACCTTGCTTGTCTCTCAAAATCAGATGCAAATGGATGCTCTTATGCTTTGGACTGTGTTAATTCCAATTTCTCTGCTTAAGTTTGGGGGGATTTTTTGAGCGATGAACACCAGTTGAGTATTCGGAGCATTGTGAGTCCGCCTTCTCAAACTGAGGAGGAGTATGATGGGGATAGAACCAGCTGAACACTGTGCTTTAGTAGGTTGTGTTTTTTAGGAGGGAGGACCATCCAAGTCTGTGGAGGAGGGAGGGCAAAAGCAAGGTGTGAGAATGGGAATCACTTCAGTGACAACACTGTGGAAAGCTGAAGGGTGTGTTGATAGATTGAAGTAGGAGGGGAAAAATGGCTCAAATCTTTAACTTGTGTTCACCCTGCTAAAATGAGTCTGATCAGGGAAGGTGTCACTTGTAAAGATAAGTAAGTCTACAGTTTCTCTTGGCCACAGCAGCAGATTTTTTTCTTTTTCTTTTTTTTGTGTGTGTGTGTGTGTTTAAAAAAAAAAAGAAGAATTCCCAGGAACTCGTTTGCCCAGGAATGAAGCTGAGTGCAGGCTAAACCAACCCTGCAACCTCTGTTAAAAGTATCTGCAGTCCCTGGAGGGCAATGGATTAATAATGCTGAATTCAGTACTACAAACCTGCTCTTGGGAAACCCCCCCCTGAAACCTCTGCAGACATTTCTGGAGCACAGTCGTGTGCCCCTTGTGTGTGTTTGTGTGGATCTGGTCATGCCTTCCTGAAACCGCCACTAAGCATACTCCTCCCTCTATTTCTATGTTTTTAGTAAAATTCAGTGCACACGGCCATACGCACTTGTGTAAAGCACCGTCTATAGCTATGCACCATGGCATTGGAGCTGATGTAGTTTTGCAGCAATCCCTCAGATATTTATAGAAGTGTGTCAGAAGCAACTCTGCACGTGGGACTCCAGTCTGCATGTAAGGAGCAGGAGCACAAAATCAAAATACGCACTTTAAGGAAAGACACTAAGTCTTCAAAGGTCTGATAAAACATGGTGAACAGACTCATCTCTTCAACACCTACACAGCTCTAGGCTATTCAGAATGATTAGTTTTCTGGCTGCACCATTTCACCCTTTCACGTGGCTGCTATTTCATCAGGATGCGCAATGCCAGGACATGCCAGAAAATTTTTCTTTTTGCATTGTTTTGGGCAAAAAAAACTATGTCCCAAATACACACCTAAATATTATGTGCAGAACACAGGTATTCTCCAGGGTAAAACTATCCCTTTGATTCTTGTAACGGCTTGGAGGGCATAAATTCCTGGTTTTCCAGTGGATCGTATGCCTAAAGATACTTTGCCTTCTGTTGGACTCGGGGGTGAACAACTCTTCTGGGGGAGCAACTTTCCCGATAATTAAATTTGTCTTCCTGAAAATAGAGAAATCCAGAACATCCGGTGCTTTTAAAAAATTAGATTTTCCAAATCTTACCTACCCAGGCTTTCTTCTCTCTGGCTTTCTGCAATGATTTTTTTCTCAGGGAATGTGTTCTTTAGAGGAGGGATGCTTGAGTGCTCTTGAGTCTGCAGTGGCAGCATGGCCTTCATCTCAGCTATGGTTCACTTGCTTGGGTCATTCCCTCAATCCAATATATCCGTAAAGTTTCTGCAGCACACTTTGACGTGGAAAAGCAATTGAAAGGAAAACTTTCCGTAATCACAACTGTTCTTCATCTAACTCATGCTTTGAGGAAAAAGTAAAGCCATAATATTTTTTTTTTTAAAATCATTTGTTCTTGAGTAATTTCTCTCACACTCTCACTTCTGGGTTGCTGTTCTGTGCTTGCTTCTCTGCTGCCTTCTCATCCTGATTTTTGCAGCAGAACCACCATGTGTGCTTCAGACTATCAGTACTCCTGCTAGTCCCTGGTGTTGGAGAGCCACTGATGTAAGGTCCGTGCCGCTAGATGGGTCATTAGGTGAGGTTCAGCAAACGCTGTGGAACATCTCTGTGTAAACAGGGGTCCTGGGTGTCCTGTGAAATGCTCTTCAGAATTACTTCAAACCAAGTTCTCCACTAGTAGTTAGTTCTCCACTAGTAGTTAGTTCTGCATGATAGGGGGAATTCTGCGTACAGGCTTGTACAAACAGTTACTTGGACACCTCAAGAAGTGCAGAATAACAGCTAAATGAATTAAAAATTTAGCAGAATAACAATCATGATTAAATCAAGGAAAACAATGCACTGTGAGGTACTTATTAAAAATGCCAAACCAGTAGAGAAGCTCTTCCTCAGTTTGAAGGCTTCTCTTTGGGTTGTGGTAGGTTGTTCACACTCTTTGCAAATGAGACGCTTGGCTTTGGGCTAAATTACCCACTGGAGAAGCATATACATCTCATGTTCCTCGCTTCGGGCTTTCTCATTTAAGAAAGAACAAATACATGATAGTTGTCTGCTTTGCGAGAGTGGTGTGAACTGTGACTTGACTGATTTATGTAAGTGCTGTTTACAAGTAAACCTATAAATGTCAGCTAGTGGTGGAAGTGAAACTAAGAGCTTGGGCCTTCCTTCTTGCCAGCTGTGAACTGATTTCTTGCCGTTTTTATGGAACTGTAAAATTGAATCACACATATTTTTTTTAGATTGAGCTTTCCGACATGCTTTTCATTTCTTCCCAACCCTCTCTCACCAATAATGTCAAGTATTTAAGGCAGGATTTTCTAGTCTGCCAAACTCTTCCTGTGCCAGTGTGAGCTCAAGTCATGGTCCCCTGTGGGGCCATGTGGAGGCATTCGTACTGTGTGCTAGATGCTTGGGTAGCAGCATCTGCTTTCTGGCAGCAATCGTGACTCTTAACATAGGCCACATTTCATAAAGTTATTAAAAAAGATCACAGAAGTCCTAGCAACTTTAAACTATCTAAATTTCACCCAAAACCCTACACAGCTGCAGGTTTGTCTCCAGGGTTTTACAGATGGTGCTTATCTCCTGCCATTCTCTGACCCCAGGAGGAATATCTGTATTTTGTATGCAAACAAGGAATGCAGCATCTCTCTTGGATCAGGCTATTGCTGTCACTTATATGAAACCAGCCCACTAGGACAGCAGAGCCTCTGCAGGGCTGGACCGGTGGCCATCCCAAAGGTAATCTCCTAAGAGAGACAAAAGGGCTTCAGGTGCTGGTGAGGAACTACTGGCAATCTTTCTGGGAAATGCACACCCAGTATTGGCTCAACACTGAACATGATATGTTTGTTTTCTGGAGTTTTGTGGACCTGGGCTATCACAGGTGCACATTACTGAGCAATACACAAGGAAGTACTCTTTAAACTGTGCTCCTTGGCTGACCAGAGGGTATTCTGTATAAGCAGAACAAAGATGTCTTGCAGATAGTCTCCTCTGCCAGGACCTCGTTCTTTGGACTCTGAAGGTATTTGCGTGGGAGTCTTTCCTATCAGGTGACGATCTTCCATCTTCCCAGAAATGCCCTGCCACAGCAGTGGGAACATTCATGAATGACAGGAAGCATCTGATGAAATTCTGGATGATGCACCAGACACCCGAGCGAAAGCCAGTGAGGCCAAGAGGAGAGTTATCCTTTGGCTTTGGCAGGCCTTTGGATTTGGCGGTAGCAGCTACCTCAGTGCTCAAGGAGGCACGCAGGAAACACACAGTGCAGATTTGGTAGCTGAGCTTGACCCCAGAATTACTTGCTAGTTCTTTGTTGTCAAATGTTTGCTCTGCAATAGCAACCAAAGGGCATGACCAGGTTAGGACCCATTGTACCAGGCACTGTGCAAACACCCCTGTACGAGTCCCTTCCCTTAGAGCTTCTCCGGGTGGGGATTTCAATGAGCTTATTCTTTTCCTTTAGCTGTTTCGCAGTACGTCAACTCGTTTGCTTAAGGCAAGCTCTTGCTTTTCTAAGAAATGGGATATACACTCAAAAAAATATGTCCCCAAAAAAAGCAATTTTCATGAAATCTTACTGAATTCTGTAAATTTGTTCCCTTGTAAGGACTGTCATGTCAAAATCTCAACTTGCCTTCATGAATAAGTGAACCCACCGGCTCTCCTAAAAGCTGTGTGCTTGATGTGATACATTTTTGTCACTGAGAACTGATACCAGACCTCTTTCTCTACAGTCAATGCAGAAACAGGTGCATTTCTCTCTCCCCCATCTTGAATTGCAATCACTTCAGGAGGTGAAACGAAACAACCATGGAGTAACATGCAGCAACATTGAATGGCTGCAGACCCAGAAGCTGCAAACATGCTGAAGAAGCTGAGCCCGTACTTTGCGTCTCTAAAATTGAGCTTCCTCAAAATGAGAGGCGGTCCTGACTGGGTGTATTGCTTTTTACTTCTATGAAGGTGATACCACACTTCCTTTTTTCGCTTGTTTGTTTGGTTTTTGGTTTTGGTTTGATGTGGGGTTTTTTTGAGCTAGGCTGGCTACCCGACAAATGCATCAGGCTCAGGTATTTTCTTAACAAGCAAAGATTAACTTCACCTTGCAGGGCTACCTGGATGAAACTACCTCCCCAAAATACTCACTGTCATCAATCCACAATGTTTCAGCTCTAAACTGACAGAAGGAAGTAATTATCCTGGGGTACACAGTCTCACTAAATGTGTATTACCTCCTGAATATATCAAATTGCAGTGTTCAGAAAAATCTTGATATGCTGAGGAGATTATAGACAAAAGTTCTTAGAAAGAGGGTTTAATGATGCCAAACCACTGTATATAATGAGGTCGAGGGGAAGGGACCCTAATAACAGCCCTTTCTGTAATTCAGTAGAATATAATTTGAAACTCATCTGTAGGCCTGTGTCACCCATGAGGGCCATGCACTGTGGTTATGGGACAGTTGGTGTTTCCATCATCATTCCCTGTTTCCAGGGTTTGTAGTTTGGCTGTAAAACACCAGTCAGAAACTCAGTGAGTCCACGTAAGGCTTACACGCACAAAAGGCAAGGAATTCAGAATTAGGGCTGGAACTTCCCGTTCTGCCCACCAGGCCATCACACTGTGCTGTGCTGCCCATCAGGAAGGACAATGGCCTGTGGTTGATCTCCATGCAGCTCTCCACAGTGCCTGGCTAATATGAGCNAAGTATAGTGTAGTGGATTGGTGAAAGTTTGGCTCATGTCTCTAATGTTGTGATAAATATTAGCAGACATTTTCCCTGAGAGCTTGGCAACAAATATAGGAACTTATTCAAATAAGAACTTTACTTAGTCTCTGAAAAGCATATGGATTTCTAAATGAATCCATTTGTTAGGTACAGTTTAAATAACATACCAAGAAAGACCAGAATGATAACTTTTTTTGAAAAGTATTTCAAATATTGCTCATTTTGGTTGAGCAGTAGACAGAAACATTCTTATTTGGAAAGGTTGGGATCAGATGTATTTATTTTGCACCAGTAATTTTAGATCTAGTTTTTCCTAGACATCGTAAAAGCAAAAAATTGGCAAATCTAAAAAAAAACCCAAAAAAACAAAAAGCCAAACCCACTGATTTCTTGGGAAGTGACTGCTTTGCTAATCAGAGGTCTGGCCAGCCCACCACAGAGAATGTCCTCGTACTGGTCTAAGCTGACTTTCCTGAAGACCAGTGATAGCTCATGGCTCAGGCTCCTTCCTATGTAGTATGGGGTTGATGTAATCTCTTCTTTCTTCTTTGGACAGATGAAAATGAAAAGCATGTGGGCTGGGTGAAGCCTCTGACCTGTCCTCTTGGGTCCAAACGAGATTTGCAATAGAGAGTACAGCTTGCTTTTTTGTTATTTACTTCTAGTCACCCCAAAGCTTCATGGGCAGAATCCATCCTCAGTGTCTACAGCCCTTGCAGGACACCAGTAAGAAGAGCCTGGAATGAGTGTGGCCAGGCAAAGGGTCACCACACAGCTGGTGCGGTAGTTGCGGTGCGCACCTAATTTGCTGAACGTGTACCGAGGAAAAGTGACTTATGAAATTTTTTTTACAGTAGAGCTGCATTATGCCAACTTTCTGCTTATGAAGGGGAGCTGGGTTTTGGTTGAGCTGTAGGATGAAGCCAAGTGTTACTTCTTGGGAATATGGGATATGGGATTTCATACACTGTTTATGATGGGAGCTAAGGTTGCCAGGGTTTTCAGGGCGGCCTACCTAGGCTCTTTTCTTATACTGAACATATCAGAAACTCCACTTTTTCTTCACGCCTGGCCCACACTGCACTCCAGCACTGCTCCTGTTGACCATAGTTCTCTCATGACGGCAGAGCAATTCAAACACATCTCCTTCCACCTTGGCACCCAGCTAGGGACTTCAAATAAACCAGAACATACCTTTGTATGCAGGGAAAGGGAGTGACCAAAGGAAATGGAGGTGGGCTGCCATGCTGCAGAGCCGAGGGTCTCGGACACTCTTGGGGGAGCAGCCCCTATCTGGAGTGAGGATTGTGAGGAAGTTGAGTGCTTGGCCAGGAAAGCATTTTTTGGTTCTGCGAGAAAACCTGAGAATGAGGATGGGGACAGGAAGTGGCTTAGGTTAGCACACTTGAAAATGAAGAGAGGGAATAGGGAAAAATTGGTACTGAAACAGGGGTCTAATGATAATTACACAAATCATTTTGTCTTACCTTTGAGGAATTTTATTCCATCTGAAACGGAACAAATTATTTTGAATGTCCTTCAGCTTTTGTAAAAAAATGAGGTCAATGTAGAAATAAAAAAATGTGATTTCCAGAATAATAATTATACTAAGTCTTCTGACATTTCATAGTCTAAATATTTATCTGGAGCTGTGTGGTAAATTTTTCGAAGTAGCAAATTTGTCTGGCAGCATGTGTGTGTGTACGTGTGCACACCTGTGGTTGTGCGCACATAAAGACCAGATAACGCCTTTTAAGATTTCGTTGCTGCTTTTAATTGTGTGATTTAAAAGGAAAGTTAGCTAAGGCGTATTCAGTCACAGTTTAGTGGCTTCTGTGCAAAACCAAGTCCTCTTCACGGGTTGTCTTGTGCTTGAAGGAAGGAAGCATGTGCCGATGAAGCCATCTTCAGAGGGACTTCCTCTGTTCATCACCAAAATCTGCAGAGTTAGCATATTGTCTGCAGAGTTAGCAAATAATAGCCTTTTCCGTCTCCGAGGGAAAGAGTCCCTGGAGGGCTGTGAGTGAAAACTCTTTGGGAAGTTCCTTTGCTGTTGTGTCCCTTTCTATTCACCTTGAAACCCATAAAATACAATTCGGCTCATATGTTTTGGGGGCAGAGCAAGAGCAAGTGTATGTTCCTCATTAATCTTTTATGCCCCAAACTTCTTCCCTATTTCCTCCTCCTATATTAATCCTATTTATTATCTCATTAATCTCCAGCGGCCTTCCTTTTTGCAGTAGGATGCCTGCATGAAACACCCTTTTTCTTTCTGTGCTAAATCCAAGATTTTTGATGCTGAAATTTAATTTTGTGTGTCAAATTGATTTTTTCCCCCTGTGTGCCTTTCATTCATAAACCCTTGATTATCTATGTTTAAGGAAAAAAAACAAACAAACCAACCACAAATATGAAAAATGTATCTCCAATAAATAATCTGGCACTGCTTCCATAAGAGAAAGTTAATCCCCACAGCCGTTATTATGTCTTCAGATTTTTTCTCTGACATTTATTAACTTTTCATGAAAGGCAGGGGGATTTCTTTCCCCAGCGGACACTTCCTGGCCTGCTTTACAGCGTCAAATTTTTGGCAATAATCCACAAAAGGATGTCTGTTGTCAGAGCCCCGCTGTCACAAAGACCTCCTGGAGATTTTTAGCTTCCTAGTAAGAAATCATTGTGTCTAGGGAAGCATTTCCAGGGAAGTACCTCAGGCTTTTGTCCCATCCCACACAGCGCTACAGACCTGCTGCCCACCAGCATTTTCCCTGCTGATGAGCCGGGTGGTCTGGGGAGCACACAGAAACCACCGCAAACCCTGAGAGTACCTGGCACCGCTGCTGGATTGCTCAGCTCCTCCCCGTCGTCCCAGTCTGTTGTTGGGAATATCTGAATCTGCTGGGGCACGATGGGATGGGGAGGAGGTGAAGTGGCAAAGGGCCTTTACATAGGCTGTTTCTAGGGCTGAGGGGGAGTGCTCAGTGCTATTAGTGTGTAACTCTAAAACTGTCAGTCTGCATAATCCCCTTATCAGAGAAAATGGGGTGGGAAGAGCCAGCAAGAGTGTTCTGCATCATCCCCTTGCCCAAAGGCAGGATCAGCTGTCCTTAAACTCTTCCTCACTGTGCACTCACAGCCAGAGCAAACAAATATCTCACATATTTCCTTGTAGCAAACCCTTCAAGTGGGGTGGGAGAAAACTGGTTCATGTTAGATCCTCTGCCACTCAAGTCCTCTGCCCTCCCTGGATGGTTGGGCAGCTGCGAGCAAATGTCCCATACCTCCTCGCTGGGACGAGGCAGAAGGAGATCATAATCCAAAGCTGACAGATGATTAGCGTTTCATATCTCAAACTAGTAGTGAACAATGTGTGCCGAGGATGGGTACAGGCAAGGGATTGCTATATCTCACCAGGGTCTGGCCAGAAAAGGGGGAAAGAGTGGAAAGATTTCTGTTTAAAAACTTTGTGCAGCAGATGCAGAGAGAAAGGATCTGCAGCGTGAAGACTTCTTCAAGCCAGCAGATCTGTTTGCCCCATGAAATTTTAGTGTTTCTGTGCCTTTGAGGTGGCTCAACACCAAAACTGGACAAGGCTGTTTTAAGGCTCAGGTATTTTTCTTAAGGCACTGAGAAAAAAATAATGGGAGAAGTGACATCAAACGTTGCCATGGCTTTGTTTCCTGATGCCTCTATCTTGTGACTCTTGCTGTGTAGCTATCTGCTTGGCATGGCTGCAACAATTAGCATCTGGCTACAAGGAGGGAGACCATGCACGTGTGCGGCGGCGTTGCAGCACATACCGCCTAGAGCTCATTCTTGCTCAGGAGAAGAGGATGAGGTGATGTAAAATCCAGAAGCAGAAGACTGAGCGAGGGAGGCCAGGTCTGGGGAAAGCTGCAGGGATGAGGCTTGGACTGATAACATCAAGGCGGCTCACTCCTTGTCTGGGTTTTTGTTCTTTCTTTTGAACCAAGTGTGTGAATTGGTGTATTGGAGGCTAATTCTGTCGGCTTGCTTCATGTGTACAGTTGCTGGAGATGGATATGGAAGGTTTGCTTCCTGCACTGTATCCTGCTTTTGAAACTGCTTTCCTATCTCCCCTGTATGGCTTTCCATATACGGTACTGTGGACCCCTTCTTAAAACGGTAGGTCCTCAGCTACGTCCCCTGTGTAGTCCTGTTCATTAGTTCCAAAACAGAATGTGGTAGTTCCCATCTCTTCCTTTCTCTCCCTCTCCTTGCACTACTTTTTGTCTTTCTGCCTTGAAATAATTTTTAGCCTCTTCTTGTCATGCCCACACTGCTTGGCACAGCTCAAGAACAAACCCTTGTCCTCCTGCTCTATTGCCATGTCCCTCAGAATGTCTCCTGATGGTTTTGGTGTGCCTAGCGGCTAAGTATTCCTCTCTGTTTTCGGAGGTCACAGCTGTCCCAAACAGAATTTGAGGTGGAGTTTTTTATTTTTGTTTGCTTGTTTGTTGGGGTTTTTTTCCCCACTTTTGCTCTGTTCTTCTGTGTTTCAGGGTGTTTGTTGCTGAAAAAGGCTGTGAAGAAAGAAAAATTATTAGGATCCTGTGAAGAACAAATTCACGCTACTACACTGAGGAGTGGGTGCAGTTTATGGGGTGCTGCAGAAACTCATCTGGGACATGCATTTCATGTTGCATTTTAACTCTTAGCTGTGCTGGGAGCCCTGGTCACTCAATGGACTTTGCTTTCTCCTTAGATGTTTGAGCAGAGTTCAAAACCTGCTATTTACTGAAACAGAATTAGTTCACTTCTGATATGCGTAACAGACATTTGATCTGTCATTCTGCTCACAGCCTTTGATTCCAAGAACTAATAGCCAACTACCTATTAAAAAAGAAAAAATAAGGCTGCAGAGTCCCATGATCTGTCAGAGCTGAACTAAAGGATGGAAACTGTTGGTAGGACATCTCTCATTCCCATAAAAGCTCTTCTCAAGATCTGAGCACTCTTTGCAGATGACCCTGGCTTTAGTAGAGGGAGCAGAAGACAGGATGAAGGAATGCCAGGTTTTTATTGATATGTGTTTAATTTTGAGAGCCTGTCCCAATCATGTGGCATCTGTAGTCCTGTCCTTTTTCTAGGAGGCTTGACGGAGACTGTCTTACAGTGTCCACTTTCCTTTGGCCTGGTTAATAGGTGGCAGTTCAGATTTTACCTGAACCATCCCTGTTTCCAGTCATTCTCCTCCTGTTAGCCTCTGGAGTCAGATTACCCTTTCATCACTTTTAACTCCCCAGAGATTTGTTCTCATCTTCAGGCCTTGGCTGCAAACAGTGCAGGTTATACATAAATTGTAATGAGAACCACAGAAGTTCACTCAGGGCAATACAAATGCAAAATTCAATAGGACATGAGACACCAAAAACCCTCACAAAAAACCCTTTGGGAGTTGCCCACTTGTCTGGAGCTTCTACCAATAAAGGATGGCTTAAATCCCCTATTCCTTTTCAAGCTGATTACTCGGCAAAATCTGTTAGCGCTTTGCTGTACTTTGTGTGAGGGAGTCTGAGCACCAGACTTTGTCACATCTGGAACTGCGTGTGCTATCCAGCAAATTCTTTTCCTCACAGTGAAAACTGAGCTAAAAATTTCCTTTAGCCAGCTGAGTGTACTGGAGAGTATGATATAATCCTGAGGTCTTACTGGTAAACTGATAATGGCAGCAGGTGGCGTTACGTAGGAAGATGTGAAAAACTGACTGAGCATCACTAAGAGCTGTAAGTATAGTAAGCAATGAGAAATCTGAAAGATAATAAACACAAAACTGAAAGTTGCACCGAGGCCAGTATTTGATTCTGTAAATCGAATCATACATGGTTGTAGGATTGCCTAGAAATAACAAGTAAGAGTAGCACGTTGATGAGACATTAGAATATCGCTAAAAGCAATCTCCATTTGCTGAAAAGCGAGGAGAACTCTATAGTAAGTAAAGTAGATCTGTAGGGCCAAACCCCATGATTTACCACTGGCTTCAGTGGGACCTAGACTTGTTTCTTGTTCTGTAATTGGAGCAATTAAAACCAGTTGTGGTAACAGCACAGTGCCCTCAGCTTCCTCTGCTTCATCTTTGCCAATGTTGGGTGTCCAGCATTCCAGGGCACGATTACTTGCAGACTCTTAGTAATTTCAGCCCCTCCAAGATGTCCACAGTTTCTATTGAGACAAAAAAAAATTAAATGTCTGCAAGCAGCCCTGCATTCCAGATCTCAGTGTGTTTGGTGCACAATTGTTTCTGTTAAGTTGCCACAATAGTTTTGTGTTCTTCTAGCCTCCGAGTAGTATGCACTTAATTTCACCGCTCTTGCTAACCAGGAGTTGGCAGAATCCAAATACGTGACCCAAAAACGTACTGATGTCAATTGGTTTTGACTGCTGGTTACAAAGTAGTATTGCTGGTTGGACTCCAGCTCTTACAACGGTCATGCAGTATAGAGTGCATTGCTCCCTTACGTGAGATCAGAACATCTGGCATTTCTTCTGAGACTGTTGGGAAATAAAATCAAAGCAGCGCATGAATCTGTGGCCTTTCTTCTGGTGATTTATTGGGTGACATACTGGCTTTCACCTGCCTCAAGGATGGATGTGAGAATGTTTGGATTTGACTTGCCATCTCAAAATCTGGATCTTTATCTAGGGTTTATCTAAATATCTGAATCTTAACCATACCCCAAAGATTCTGTATTCTTTCTCTTTCCTTGAGATCTCAGTGACCTTAAAATCCTGCTATGAAGAAAGGAAGAAAACAGAAAAGCAATCAGATTTTATATGTTTCCCTAGGAGAGTCTTTTTAAAAAGTAGTATTTTAAGCCTGAATTTTCCAGTGATGTGCTCCACTGCAGTACCTAAAGTTCCACATTCTGAGACACTGAAATATAAAGCTGAAGACTGCTCGTATAGACATGTTTTTCCACATTAATCACAGGGTAAAGATATCGGGCTTCAATTCAGATTATGACAGTATCTAATGTCTTTTCCACATACACCGTCAAACTAGGAGAAGACTTCCTCTCTCATTTTCATGGGAATTTTGTGAATTCCAGTATGTATATTTTTCCAGCTGTAGTATTTTACTTGCAATTGGAAGTTGCCAAATGAAATATCACCTTTCTTATGGAAAAGTTGCTAATACTAAATCTTAGAAACATAGTTTTCTTTCAAGTACTCAGGTTAGATAGTCTCTACGCATAAAGCAGTGCCCTGTAATGCTCTGAAATAATTCTCTATAGGTGTCAACACCTGGATCTTGGCTTGTTTATTCATACAGAAATCTGCTGAAGGACAGAGTGGAGTGGGTTACATCTTTAGTCTAAGGTCATTTGAGGTAAATCTTTCCTTTGTAAATATCTTCCGACAAAAAATAGTTTGGTTAGAGCAGCCACCTGTTTTCCTTGGGAAGGACTGAATAAAAGCAACTACTGCTACATTCGCAGGGTTGACTATTTGTGCTCTGGTCCAAAACTGCATCTGATGAAGCAGGGGACAAGAGAAGATCATGGCCTATATAATATACTATACACACTATATGCACTAATATTCTGGTTCTAGAAAATGTTTTTTACAAACCCACAAAGAATAACCTAGCTAAAATAAATACTCTTATTTTGCATTAAGCATCTTCCTTCCCCAGTGAATCTACAAGCGTGAGATTCTTGACATCTGGCCTCTCCTGTGTTCCCATTGTAGGGTTTTCTCTCCTTTTCCAGCTCCTATTGTCCCACAGCCGTAACTCAGCCTTGCCTTCTCTCCTTGCCTGAACCCTCTGGCTATGCTGACAAAGAAGTGATGGTTTTTCCCACTTGCCAGGCTGTTCAGCTGGTCCAGTCTTGGCTCCCTACAGCTTAGAGTCTTGCAGATTTCAGAGGTTGGTTGCTGCAGCCCGCCATGAAGCGGGGTATTGCCCCCAGAAGCAGGAGTCTCAAGCCAAAAGCAGTTCCGTTCCTGAGATGCTCGATGCAGAGATTCAGCCTGTCACAAGGGTGAAAAAAGAGTGTGTACACTGCCACCATGGGAACTGCACCTCCACCAAACCAGTGGCAGCCCAGGCTGAGTTGAACCGCATGTCACCTCCTAAGCTAAGCAGTGAAAGACCCAGTCCAGAGGTTCTGCTGAATAAGGCATACTGCATGGTGATGACTAATGGTTTTCAGCATTGACGTGATGCTGGTAAGCATTAAAAAGTGATGGGCACAGTGAAGTGGACAGGCTTTGTTTAACCAGAGGAACTAGTCTGAGGGTTTGTGACTGCTTAGGAAGAGTGTGGTTTTCCTCTGGGTTCAAGCTGGGCTATTTGGTTTCATTCAGCAGAGCAGATGCTCTCAGATGTGCTCTGCCATTGTCTGAGAAGCAATAACTGTAAGAAGTTGAGAGTTTCGAAGGTTGGGTGTCTTCTTGACAATGAAATGCGTTCCCAACAATGAAATGCAATTCCCGTTGACAAACTCCACTGCCAAAGGTAGAAAAAATAATGTCAGATTTCCTATTTTATAGCTGTTTCAGCACAGAAGCACTTTCCATCCATGACTTCTCCAGATGGCAGATATTTTTTGCTCATTCTGTGCAGCATGTATGTATATATACATATGCAGCAGCTTTTATTCTCATTGGCCACATCTCTAATTCTTCAAGCTTCAAATTTGCTAAGCATGCACAGCACAGGCTCTCCAAATGCTCTTTGTTTTTTTCCTGAGATTTTGCGAAGTGTGCACACAGAGCAGAGAAATTTGACAGGATTTCATCACCACCATATGTAGCTACTACATGCAACGTGAAATTTAGTAAGTAATCATACCTACCAGTTTTCATTCTGATATATATACACACACACACAAATCCTGAACAGAGAGGTTTTGATAAATCTTTGAAGACTGTACCTCACTTGTTTTTCTCCCTCTCAGTTTCCTGACTAAAGACCCATTTACCATGAAAGTTACAATTTCGTCAGTTGCCCTCTGCAAGGATAATCAACTTTTTTTCCACCTCCTTTTGCCTACAGAAGAAAAAGAAATACCCAAACGGGCACTTCGCTTTGCCCATAAAGCTGGCCAGTCATATTTTGTTTATTAATCCCTGTGCTGTTGCTGGCCTCTGTTTAAATATTTCAGAATTTTACATGATCAGCAACTTGGACAAGATCTAATGGACTTCAAAAGGATTATATTAAATGCTAAGAATAAGATAATGTCTCATTTAAACAAACAAAGAAGGCAATTTTAGAGACCTTTTGCTATGACATAAAGCATCTTTGACTATTTTGGAATGAAAAGCAATCCCTAAATATAAGACTTTCAAAACAGATAATCTAAAACTCCAAAATAAGCTCACCCCTCCTATTGGAAACAGTATCTGTCTTTGCTCAAGCTAGACAATTTCGTAAGTCATCTTCATTTTTTGAAAAAGACATCCTAGAATGGTTGGCAAATCTGGTGATCGGATGGAAAGAATTTCTGGATGTTCAGCCAGTCTGATCTATGTTTTGACATTTTATGCAAGAGAATAAAAGCTCTCTTCCCCCCACCATTACTCCAGGCTGCTATTACAAATCATTTCGTGCAGATCTGGTTACACTCTCACAGAAAAGTCATCAATGTATTGGAAGGAGGCAAAGAGAGAAAACTGTTTCTTTTTTTGCAAAACTTCTGGAGACACGGTGCAGGTGGTGTGCCATGGATCCAGTCAGCAGTCCAGCTCTGTGCTGCGAAGCCCTCACTAACGGCTGTGACTGTTATTCTGGAAGTCCAAATAACTCCAGTCCTATCTAACTTGTCCCTGGAAGATCAGGGAAGTACATCCCCACATTAGGTAGCTCTGGGAATGGTGGACGCGTTGAACAGTCTAACTAAAAAAGAAGTAGAAAGATGTCACATGCCCTTCTAGAGACATTTCAGAAACTGCTTGTTTAGGTGAGCTCTTAGGAAGTCTGTTGGGTGAGAGACTTGGGGTGGGAAGAGTGTTTTGTTCAAGCAGTGTTTTGTAGTATTCTCGTCTCTGGAAATACACACATTTAGGGTCGGGTTTTTTTTTTTAGAAAACTTCATAGCAGTGGGACCCATGATTCAATACATGAACCTGAAATTTTTGGTGCCATCATGGTTAGTGACTCTCCTTCTGATGCCTTCTCTGCTAGCTTCTGACTTACCTTGCTGTAAGACCCGTGAACTGGCTGCAGTGAGATGTGACAAAAGCCCATTGTGCACTTCATAAACTGCACAGTGTCTTGGGGGAAAAAAAGATCCCTTTTCTCAATTTGTTTTCACCTCCAATTTTTGAGGTGAAATTGTATGAGTTGGAGATAGCTGATCCTGTCAGACTCAAGACTGAGGCTCTTAGTCACAACTTGGGTGTCACACCCAGCCCACAAAGAACAGCTTGGTCCTTTTGACAGATGGAGGGAATGTGGAGAAACAGAGTGGGAAGCAGCAGATGTTCCTGGGTGCCGAACAGCCCTGACTCCTTGCAGCTGAGGGAAAATCCATGATGCTGAGGGCATTGCCAAGTTGGGTACCTTGGAGGTACCACACCTCAGCCTCATTGGCACTGCCCGATGAATGCAGTGCATGGATGCAAACATTTGTACATTCATTCTCCACTGCCTTGTGTGGTCTTCCCACTCTGTACTCACAGCTCTCTCCTCCTCAAGATTTAAATGCTGCTGACTCTCCTCTTCTGACTTCTTTTTCCACTTGGCCTCTTAAAAATGCTAGTTGAAGATCTTTCCTCTATGTCATGCAGGTTTGATTATATTTTAGGAAAAAAATAATGACAGGGTGATCTCCACTCCCAAATCTCCAAAAAGACCCCACATGGATCCTGCCTTTCCCTCTGCAGAGCTGAGAGTACCTCCCAGCTATGCACCCTGATGCATGTGGTTATACTATCCATCATAGTGTAACCACACTAGTAGACACTCAGACTTCAGCCAAGTCCTCACACTAAAGGAAAGAGACTGCTAATTAAGAGGAAAAAATGCTTTTATGTATTTTAGTGCTTCTTGGGTCAAAAGTTTTAAGGACCAACTCAACAAGGCTTTTCTATTTTCACAAATAACTTAAAAGTAGCTGTACTAAAACTTGCATACCAATTATTTAAAACATGAATTTGGTTACTGTCATGGTTTACAAGACTCCTGTCTGGGTCTAAACATCTTAGAGTAACAGAAGCAAAAAGGCACTTGGATGTCTTTGATAGCCTGTGTTCTCTTACAGAGGTTTTTCCATCTGTTAATGAAAGGAATATGTGCCGGTTTAGATAAATGAGGTAGTTTAGATAGGCTTTGGTTAAGGTAACCATACATTACATCCAAACATATAATTCGACTGAGTTGGTAACATGACCTTTTATAGAAATATCAAGATTTTTGTAGATATGGTTCTGATTAATTGTAAAGCAAATATCAGATTAATATAGGCTCATTGTTTTTTTAAGTGTGGGTTGTTTGAAAGGAATGTCTAAGGTTGACTTAAGCAGACCAAAAAAGGGTGATAGAGAAAAAGTAATAAAGCTTGCATTCGTTAGCATTCAGTATTTTATTTTTTTTTATTGCCCAATCTTGAAAAGGACTAACAAAGCAGCTAGAAGGGGCCTTAATACTGAAGGCCATCACTTCTTCCAGGCATATCTGCAGTCTTCTGCTTCTCCAGAGGAACAACTGTCTCTCTCATGTCTTTTCTTGATCTGCTGCTGTTCTTCTTGCACTGCTGCAAAGGGTTTGCCTTCATCTCCATTCCTGGGAGAGCTTTCTCATCCTCAGGCTGAAGAAACCCCACCTCCAGGCCCCAGGGACCTTGGAAGCCCTCTGAGGGACATCTGGAGCAACAAAGCAGAAGAAGTCACATTGTCTCATTCCCTTTTCTTGGGGCTCATAGCAGCAGAGAGAGCACCCCTTCAGAAGGGGTGGAGGTAGGAGAGAGGTTGAGGACAGGAAGAAAGTGCTCAGAAGACTCATAGACTTCAACAAAATTATTGTCAGTGCTGGGGAGATTGAATATGTGAGCAGCTAGTGCCAGCTGTGGAGGCCAGGCTTATGGTAAGATACTGGCTGGGCACTTCTGCAGCACAGTGTCAATGGCGTGGAGGGGACTTTGGCATGATGTAGTGATGCTGGGGGAGCCATCTTGGAGGTGAATCCACCTCCATTAGCTCTTCCTCGTCTTCGGGTGGATCCACCTTCATTGACTGCACACCATCAGCTACGTAAGTGATGGCCATCGCTACCACTCAGCTTATTGTGCTTCCCCTCTGACACAGCTGCCTCTTCCTCCATACCTCCTGCAGTTGCTTGTCTGCCTGCCCATGCAGAGGTGGACAGCTGCTCACTTTGCTGCCATGGGACCTATTTCTTCCAACCGTTATAGAGTTTGAGGGCCCATAAGCTCAGTGAATGTAGGCCAGCTGCTGGGGGCCTGGTATTTGTAAGGTCCAGAACAAAAGGCTCATGACATCAGGGCACCATTGTGATTGCTATGCAATTAAACATATACAGCTATTCTGGCAGCTAGGGGGCCTATGGCCTTAAAGGTACCCTACTGTGGGAGCAGGAGGAGGGTTGGGGTGGGGGGGAAGCTGAGAGCCTCTTTCCTAGGGATCACTCCTGTGTCCATCTCTAATGGAGGGACATTTCAGGGACAGGGCCTGAGATGTGGACAAAGATATTGCGACATAGGCCAGAGTTGTTTGGACATTACCCACCCAGACTTTTCAGCATTTTAATAGCCAAGGGATTGCTAAAAATCTGTATGAGCCAGATAGAGACTGTCCACTGACTTAGGTGGAATTTGGATCATGCCCAAAGCAAGTGGGTCCTTACAGAGCTCAGGGAGGAGAGGCGAAAACTTTGCAAGGTCTAACTGGTCCAGAGAAGTGAGGATTGCTCAGCTGACATCCCTCTGGAATGAGCACATGGCTATTTCAGGAAAAGGAATCTGTTATTTCCACTCCTGAACATTTATTTGGGTCAGGGTGGGAAAATCTGATTTACTTGTCAAAGTCCCACTGGGGTTGCAAAAATATAAATACTGCTATTATTATATGTGTCTTCTGAAAAGTTATTAGCGACTGTGTTTGTTACATTTGGCCTCTCGGAGGGCGTTATTCTCTTTCTACCCCCTCCCCTAAATTCACATGCTTACACTGAATACAAGTCCTGCTGGGACCCTTAAAACTGCTGCAGAGAGATGGAGCCAGAGGGATCCTGTACCCAGCTCCTGGCATGGCTTCTCGCGGCACGGCCTGCAGAGAGAAAATGTCTTTCCACACTGTTGGTCCCACCTGGCCAAGCCACTGCACAGACCACTGCACACAACACAGTGGTGTGATGCTTTCCCAGCGCTAAAACTACATCATCTGCTCAGGGACTCGTTTCACGCTTCATCTACCAAGGAAGTGAGTTGTTCACAGCATCATCCTTGGACCCTTACCTCCAACAGGAGCAGGCCTTGTATTTCATCCAGGCAGTCTTTTGCAGTGACTCCTGTCAAGTGTGAAGGACAGGTATCCCTTCAAGGAAGAACTTGAAAATTTCCAAAGCAAATGGACCGATATTGAAGGAGGTATCCAGTGTCTGAGGGAATTAGCTGTGTTGGAGGTGAGCTATAACAACCTGGGTAACACTCAGGCATCCAAAGACCCAGATGAAATCTGGTGCACACAGTCCATGTGGTGAAAGTTTGTATGAAACACACTGACGTCATACACCCACACTTTGGCAGCAATGAGCTGGACAGACATGGAAGCACCAACTATAGATGAAATGACCAGACAACTCAGAGAATATGAAGATAGTCTTACTTCCTCCATGTGGGCCTGTGCCTCAGCTATAGACAGACTGACCCAAAAAATGTCTGAGCAGCCTAGAAGGATAGATCTTCCTCATGCACTCCAACCAAGATCTCAGCTATTAAGCCTTTTTTCTGTTCAAGGGAAAGGGTACTGGTGGTATACACCACGTGCAATCCTGGGTTCTTCCTGTGTGACCAGGAGAAGGACATGAGGAAGTGGGATATTTGAACCTATTTGGAGACTTGAAGCTCGGGTACAGGAACTGTAAGGAAAAACAGCAGTGAAAAAGCATCTGTTCAGGAAAATTACTGCTCCAATGTCAGTTGGGCAGAATAGAAGGGCTGATCATACTTTTGACCCTGATGAAGGGACTTGTGTTTTGCAGTTACGAAAATCAAGTAATGAAGACTCTGACCAGGAATAGAGGTACCCTGCCTTTTGCCAGGCAGAGGAAAGGAACAACTGGGCTTACTGGACTGTGTGGATTCAATGGCCTGGCACATCAGCCCCATGGGAATGTAAAGCTCTAGTGGACCATGGTGCACAGTGTACTCTAATACCATCACATTACAAAGAGGCAGAACCCATCTGTATTTCTGGAGTGATGAGAGGATCCCACGAACTGTCTGTGTTGGAAGCTGAGGTAAGCCTAACTGGGAATGAGTGGTAAAAGTATCGTATTGTGACTAGTTTGAAGGCTCCACGTATCCTTTGTATAGATTACCTCAGGACAGGGTACTTCAAAGACCCGAAAGGATATTGGTGGGCTTTTGGTATAAATGCCCTCAGTACAGAGAAGGCTAAACAGCTTTCTAGCTTGCCTGGTCTCTCAGAGGTTCCATCTGTGGTGGGGTTGCTGTGGGTTAAAGAACAGCAGGTGCCAATATCTTCCATGACAGAGCACTGGTGACAATATTGCACCAGTTCAGACTCTCTGGTTCCCATTCATAAGCTGATTCGATGACTGGAGACTCATTCATCCTCTAGTAGTCCCATATGACTTGTGCAAAAATCTAACCAAAAGTGGGGGCTAGCAGTGGACAAACTCAAACTGCTGAATGCTACCGTACCAGATGTGCTAGAAAGCCATATCCTGGAATACATCAAAAGAAGCATGGCCAGCAGGTCGATGTAGGTGATTCTGCCCCTCTACTCTGCTCTGGTGAGATGCTACCTGGAGTACTGCATCCAGCTCTGGGATTCCCAGCATAAGAAGGACACAGACCTCTGGGGTCCAGAGGAAGACCGCAGAGATAATCAGAGCGCTGGAGCACCTCTCCTGTGAAGACTGGCTGAGAGAGTTTGGGTTGTTCAGCCTGGAGAAGAGAAGGCTCTGGGGGCACCTTACTGCAGCCTTTCAATACTTAAAGGAGACTTGCAAGAAAGATGGGGACAGACTTTTTAGTACGCCCTGTTGCAATAGGACAAGGGGTAATGGTTTTAATCTAAAAGAGGAGAGATTCAAACTAGATATAAGGAAGACATTTTTTACCATGAGGATGGTGAAACACTGGAGCAGGTTGCCCAGAGAGGTGGTAGATGACCCAACCCTGGAAACATTCGAGGTCAGGCTGGACAAAGCTCTGAGCAACCTGATCGAGTTGAAGATGTCCCTGCTCATTGCAGGGGAGGTTAACAGATCCTAACACCTTTTGCAGACTTTCCTAATTCATTCTGCTTCATGCAGTCTTTGCAAGGGATCTCAGGGTCAGTTTACTGCTTGTTTGGAAGCAAGAACAAAAATGCAGAAATGCAGACTCCCTTTGAATTATGCTGTCTTCCCACTGGGTGCCTGTGTACCTTCATGCTTCATTTGGAGTCCTGTGTGTCCAGAGGGAACAGGAGTACGGGCAGGGTTGCAGATGACATGTTACTTGTTTAGATGACAGATTCTTCTTGCCAGGTGTGAGCCTGCAATGGGGGTTCCCTGGCTGACTTCAGCAGGAAGCACATGGACCAGTGAGGCCATGACCTCAGCATGTATTTGAGAGCAAAAGCCACGATGGGAACGCTGAACAACATACTGCCAGAGTTTTGCCATTACCTGCAGCACATCATGGCACTACTCATTGCCGCTGCAGTGGAATGGGTCTTGGAGGAAAAAACCTAAGCCCCTCAAACGTTAGCAGGAATTGCAGTGTGCTACCTCCTGGCATTTTCAGTTATCTTCTTGAAGTCTGCGAAATATGTTCCAACTAGCTGCAATGTATCTACTATGAGAATTAAGGTGTAATTCTGACCCTGGTCTTCCTGACTGGTGTGACTCCAAAAATGTATAGTGAGTAGAGCCACCAAGTAATGATGCATAAGATGTGGCGTGCCAGTGGCACAACTTCTTTGCAGACACCTACCTAAGAGCGTTAGAAAGCCAGACACAGCAGTTTTCCAGTCCTTTTTCCCCTGAGAGCAGTGTCAGAAGAGAGTGCAGGACCTCTGGTTGTCTGTGTAGGAGCAGCCAGGAAGGGCTGGATCGACAGAGGTAATTACAGGGAATGAAAGCAACTGTGTGATTTTGTCTGACAAAGGGATACATTTGATTTCCTTTCTTTACACACATTTGTTCATTTCTGTTTTGTCTGCAGCCCTGGTTTTCTGCTCCTTCCCTTAGTTCATGCATTTCACATCTGCTTCTTTGCTGATTTGGTGCTGTGTAACTAACTTTACTTCTGATTTTGGTCTTAGGAGTTTTGGGCCTGATTTTGAAAGGATGTCTACAGGCTTGGACATATTTAATGGTGTTTTCAAAAGCATTAAATGGTTATGAAAATCTACTGAGGGCCTGACAGTCTTCAGTCACTCAAATCCTAATGGAAATTCAGCCCTTCTATGACAAATGGTTTGCTATGTAATAAAAAGCAGCATGTTAGTCTTGATTAAACTATAAGATAAATTACATGCTCTGGAAAAATGAGAACTTTGATATTTCATCATTGACCTCTATTCTTGATTAAAATGTGCGAAGTTAGAGAGCCTTCAGGAAAGGCTACCCTCGTTACTCAGCTCAGTGGCAAAGCAGTGGACTATTTAACAATAATCTCCCATATCTCATATTAATATTTATCTGGTTTAGGGCAGAAAGCAGAGCAGAGAACAATTTGTGTCTGCCTGGGAATGCAGAGGTAGAGTGAAGTTAGCTTGGGTGCTACACTGGGAAGGGATTGTGGCTGCTTAACTTTTATGGGTATAAGGTGGTAATCAAGCAATACTGTGGGGAAAAATATTCTGAATGTGTGCAGGCATCAAGTGAGCTTGTTATAACTGGAAATGTGCTCCTGCCAAAAGGCTGGTGGCCGCAGGTAAAAATCTTCATTCCCATTCAGTTGTGCTTTTGGAGTTGCTGTGGCTTGGCTGCTTCGCGGTGCTTGAAGTCATTCCCCACTCCCTCAAAATCTGCTAGCCCAGTGGTTTGGGGGGTGTCCCCTTGCTTTCAGCTGGCTGGACTGGCTGGAAGGAGCTGGGCTGATCCCCTAGGCCAGAGCTTGGGGGCTGCGGGCATAGCCCGGGCTGCCCACTCCAGGCAGCACAGCGCTTTGTGCCTCTACCTAATTTACCCCTTACCCTGTGGTTCACCTGGCTCAACCGGATCGACCTGAAAGTTTGGCATCCAGTCACCCCCGTGCCTTCTCTAACCTATGAAGGGAAACAGGTGTCTACAGAGGCAACCCAATCCTTTCCAGGAGGGCAGGTGAGATCAGGGAGAGGACACAGAGCTGGAGGTTTCTGCATGTCTCCCCTTTGGCTACAGAGACCCTTGTTGTGCAGCTGAGACTACACATTTGACTTTTAGGTAGCTAAAATAGTGAGATGAATCTAGTCCTCTGACGATTTTTTTCATCGGTTATGTTGGGACTGCTTGAACCCTAATACTTGCTTATTTGAGCAATGTTTCATGTTAATCATGTCTTAATTTCTGCTTCACAGATGATTCCTCTTTTGCTAACCTGCCATAAAGTACTTTGGGTTCTTTGGAGTAAAGTTGGACTTTTTTATTTGCTATTTCCAAGGTCTATTTTCAATTCATAGGATACTTTGGCCCCCCCATTTCAGATTGAATTTAAGTACCCAGCTCTTCTGTGTCATTATGACACCTCCTCCCTGCTACTTGGGTACCTACATACCCACCTCCGGCATTACTTAGACAGCTCTAATAACACTTGACTTTGCATAAAGTTGTTACGCTAAACAGAGATGATTACCTGAATTGGGACAGAGGAGAAGAGGAGGCTGTAATGGATGCACTGAGCATTTGATCCTGCTTGGCAATAATTGGAAGAATGGTGCAGATCAAGAGTCAGGCTACCAGATTGCAGCTCCTGTGTGGGTGCGTTATCCTTCCTCCTCCTACACTGCTTGAATCAGCCCTTGTCAGATTCCTCTGGGAGTCTGAAGGTGTGTTTATGCTGGAGGAGAAAAGCTGGCTCTGCCTGCCCAGGCTCTGGCAGAAAAGGCTCAGGGAAGATGGTCAGAGTGAAGGTAGGTGTGCAGTTGTGGTGCGAGGTCCAGCTTTTAGAGAACAAAATAGAAGTTTATGTTGTCTCTGGATGTCAGACAATCAAAGCAGATGTCAAACACTAGTATCACCAGTTGAACCGAGCTGTCATCCACTGACTACAGTCAGGCTTGTGGAGTGATTGAAGATACGGAGCACATTGCAAGAGCCTAATCCAGCCAGACACAGCAGCCGGACCTGTATCCATACAAAGAGTTTAAGACCTCCAAAGCCAGCAGAAATGGGAGACGTTTTCCCAGACTGATGCCTGTTTGCAGAGGAACAGCAAGGGATCCAGTAACAAGCTATGTGTGTAATTCTGGTTTTAAGAGTCAGTCACACTTTCTGAAGGGCAGCAGGTAAAATAACTGTTGCACTGCCTATCTTTTGCTCGCTTGCTGCAGTTTTATAAATATTCAAGCAGTAACCACAGAATCATAGAATCATTAAGGTTGGAAGAGACCTCAAGGATCATCTAGTCCAACCGTCTCCCTACCACCTATTACCCACTAAACCACGTCCTTCAGTACCACATCCAACCTTTCTTTAAACACCCCCAGGGACGGTGACTCTACCACCTCCCTGGGCAACCCGTTCCAATGCCCAACCACCCTTTCCCAGAAGAAATTTCTCTTCATCTCCAACCTGAACCTCCCCTGGTGCAACTTGCAGCCGTTCCCCCTTGTCCTGTCACTGGTTATCTGTGAGAAGAGGCCAACCTCCAGCTCACCACAACTTCCTTTCAGGTAGCTGTAGAGGGCAATAAGGTCTGCCCTGAGCCTCCTCTTCTCCAGACTAAACAAGCCCAGTTCCCTCAACCGCTCCTCATCAGACCTGTGCTCCAGCCCCTTCACCAGTTTCGTTGCCCTTCTCTGGACACGCTCCAGGGCCTCGATGTCTTTCTTGTGGTGAGGGGCCCAAAACTGGACACAGTACTCGAGGTGTGGCCTCACCAGGGCTGAGTACAGGGGGACGATCACCTCCCTGCTCCTGCTGGCCAC
>VWZZ01003416.1:184393-240302 GCA_013399095.1 Psophia crepitans | reverse complement strand
TGGATTTGACTCCATTCACCACCACTCTCTGGGCCCGGCCATCCAGCCAGTTTTGAACCCAGCGAAGAGTATACCTGTCCAGGCCATGGGCCACCAGCTTCTCCAGCAGAATGCTGTGGGAGACCGTGCCAAAGGTTTTGCTGAAGCCTAGGTAGACTATATCAACAGCCTTTCCCTCATCCACCAAGTGGGTCACCTGGTTACAGAAAGAGATGAGGTTGGTCAGGCAGGACTTGCCTTTCACGAACCCATGATGGCTGGGCCTGATCCCCCAGTTGTCACAGACATGGCACATGATTGCCCTCAAGATGACTTGCTCCGTGACCTTCCCTGGCACCGAGGTCAGGCTAACAGGCCTGTAGTTCCCCGGATCCTCCTTACGACCCTTCTTATGGATGGGTGTCACATTAGCAAGCCTCCAGTCATCTGGGATATCTCTGGTTGACCATGACCGCTGATAGATGATGGAGAGCAGCTCGGCAATCACATCCGCCAGCTCCCTCAGCACCCTCGGGTGGATCCCATCCGGCCCCATGGACTTGTGGCAGTCCAGGTGGAGTGCAAACAGGAGGACATACATAGTTTGACTGTCTTGAAGCTTGAAAATATTTTTAATTTGTTGCTGACATAGTCCCGCAACTTTTGTTTAGTGTCTGAGCAGATGGTTCCTAGTGTGAGTGAGGGGTACAGATCAATCCCTGGTTGATATACTGATATCAGACCTTGGCCAGGAGTTTGGGGCACTGCTGTGAAGTTTACTATTCTTTTTCATGCTTGTCCGAATAAGTGTGTGTCAGGTCTTTGATTCACGAAACAGCATTGTAGAGCGGAGCTGAAACATGCAAGGGGTGCAATTCCCAGGTGAGTAATAGGTCCACTGAGCACGGTGAGAAATATCACCCTCTGAGGTTTGCCAGAGCAGCCAGTGCTTGTCAGCTATTGCTGTTCACTATGGTGGCATGCACAAAAATAGAAATGATAGTCATGTGGATAACTTGCGTGGAGTGGCCTGGGATTTCCTTCACCAGCCCATAAATTCAGGAAGTTCTCGGGTCATGGTAATATAATTATTCTAATATTGGTTTTATTTGGCATAGACATACTAGTAACACAAGCAGCTCAAATTCCTTCAGCAGTTAGTAGTCCATTCAGCATCTGGTTAGCAAACATAATGAAAAAAATACAGTTTAATACAGACCTCAGTTAAAACTCAGGGAGGATAAGGATGTAGGTGAGAATGCAAGTTGTTGAAGGACCCTGGAGGCAGGACCCTGTGTATACAGCGAAACTCAGATGGGAACAGTTTTATCCTTCAGGTTGGAAGCTACAGCAACATATTGTGTTTGCCTGAATACCACTTCATATACTAACTAAAGAAAGAAAACCAAATACTATGGAAATCTTTTTTTTTTTATTAGTTACAAAAACAGTTGCAAAGAAGTACTACAGTTTCAGAGTCAAGATAACATGATTCTTAGTTTCATAGACTTTGACCCAGGACGTGAGTAGAAGTGAATGTCAGCAGATAAGTCGGTAAAGGGAGATGTTTTAAAAGACTTTTGTGGAGTACAAACTATTAGAGGAAATACCAGAAGATGAAAGGCATAAATAAATGAAACAAATCTGTATGTCTGTAGATATGTCAATGAGGAAAACCATCATTGGTCTTTTAGGTATTGTAAATAGCATTTTGCTACAGTGGAAGGTTTGTATGAGAATGAAAACAGAATGTATTTTCATTATTTGTCCCAGCCTGTAGACATCGACTCAGTTTCGAGCACGGTCCACTACCTTTTGTTAAAAGTTCCAGTTTTTCACAGAAAAAAAAATAAGACGGTCTTCCCCAGCAATAGCTTCTTCCTTGAAGAGTGAGATGCTTTGTCAAAGCACAATTGTTTTTGTTTTTCTTGGCCTCAATAGACCATGATGGGATGGTGCCATCAGTGAGTCAGAAAGCTCACAAAGAGGTAGTTTGGAGTTAATGTATATGCTGTTTAATGTATGTAATACTATAATGCATTACAGTTTTTAAGAAAAAGTTCTCACAGTTTCTGTAGTCTCCGTGGGCGTGACTAAGATAATTAAATAGCTTAATGGGAGTTTGTACGTCTATGGTGCGGTGTCTTGCAACATCCTGAAAAAGTCCCCATCTTCCGCAGGGCACAGACCGCCTCTTCAGCTCACAGCAGAGCACTGTCTGAAAGAGATGATTGCCCAAGGGTAGGACAGGGCCTGTGCCAAAGAGGAAGAAGCTGGCCCAGAGAGCTCTCACATGGTGCACTGGGGCTGGCGCCAGTCCTGCGGCAGTAGACAGCAGTGGGAACGAAAGCCAGAGTGCAGGATCCTGAGAACGTAGCCCGTGAATCCCACCCAGGGGACCAACAGCAGATCCTCCGCAGCCAAACCCAACAGACCCTGGGACTGCAGATTGTCTTGACAACAGATAGATATACATGTTTGCCCTCAGTCTGAAGTCTGGTCTCAGTCCTTGTCAAATCCCCAAAAATGCTGCCTTCTGCCAGCAAGCATTACTACTGTTTTATCTGGATCGAACCAAGCGTATCGGACTTTCATCCAGACACTGGGGGCCACTCTGGAGTTACACTGGAATTACACCAATGTTACTGAGATCAGAGTCTGGCAGTGGGTGAACAAAACCAGAAATAGCCGCATATCATGAAAAGGAGATACAGGAATTTGTCATGAACTGTGATGTGACAGGAAAAATAAGAAGGTTCATGGGGGTAGACAGACTTAAAATATATTTTGCCTTTTATTTAAAGACTTTTATGACTGGTGTAATATAATGCATAAAATATGTATTTATTTCTGCTTATTACATGAGCTGTTACATATAATGACAAAAGGGAGCCCAAGCTTTCCAGATTAAAAACCTGTGTATATCAAGGGTACACAACAGATACTTTTGGAAGAATGTTACAACACCAAAGTTTTTTCTTCTGCTTCCCTGAAGATCTGCAGGATAAAAGGATGGCATGGTCCAGCTGATATGTACCAGAGTAGAACCCATGGACTGAGTACCTCAGACCTTGTGTACTTCAAGCCAGGACAAGAAATAAACTACTTATATTTCTGCAAGGTAAATGCAGATCAAACTACACATTGGCAAAGATTTCTTAGTTTAGCTTTAGGCCTTTTAGAGTAAGATGCAGAAATTAGAAAAGAAGGTAAAAATAGGGTTTAAAGTTTATTTTAAGAAAGAAAAATTGCATATCGAAGGATAAGAGAGAGCTCTCAAATGCACAGAGACAGTTTTTGAAACTAATCCAAAAATAAGAGCAGATTAGATTGTATTACTCTGCCAAAGGGACAAGTTCATTTGCTGTTGGACAAAGGACTCAATTCATTAAAAATTACTTAGGTGGATACTGATATTTTTGATATTTCATCCTTTACAGTGGAGTCAAGATGGTGATTTTCTACTTGATTTGAAAGTGAAAAAGGCGCTTTTGTGGCTGCATAGAAGATACATGAGAAGGCCAAATTAAAACATAAAGCAAATAGCCTTTTTAATTGCACTAGACTGTTTCAGCCCAATATCCAGAGGATGTTCAGTGACAGAGCTTGAGTGGGAATTGGTCTGGGCCAGAAGTGGCTTTTTCTTCTCCACTCTCGTGATTGCAAATGACTGTCCTTGCATTCATAAGAAAATGCAAGAGGATTGTGAGAATAAGAGCCCTATGCCTGCTTTGAAAAAAACATTCTGTTTTCAATCTCAGGGAGTGCCAGGGAGTGCGCGACGTTGTTCTAGGGATGCTGCCGTGGCTCAAAGTCACTCCTGGGGCTATAAAGCTCTATGTAAATTCCCACCTCTATTATCTCCAGTCTTTTCTCCTGGTCGGTAATTGTGTCAGTTGTGCCAAACCATGGCTTCCTTTGCCTTTTGCGTTAGTGGCAAAAATGGAAAGGAATATCAGGTGATTTTCCTGTATCTGGGTGTGTCCCATTTAACACCTTTATGGATGACCTGGAGGAGGCTGCTGCTTGATAAACCACATATTCCACAGAGGTAGATTTGATTATGCTGGCTTTAACTGCAAACTCCCTGTATACCAGCCATCCCTCTGCCTTGGTCTTCAAGTTTCTCAGGACGGAGAATAGTTTTTGAGCCAGATCCCCAACACGAATGCCACCACGAGTCCAAATTGTAGGTATTCAAAACTGGCACTCAGTTGTGACCTCACTGTAGGGACACAGACATTTCAAAGGTCTGTGGTTTCACCGTGTTTTCTACATGCTGGAATTTGTCTGGGATATAAAGTCTAAGGAGACATACTAACAGACATGAGAGTCCCTGCCCAACTACAGATGGCCAGTTCCCTCTCCTGATAGATATTCTCAGAACATGCCTACAGAAAAAGGCTTCTGATAAAAAGCAGGAGGCAGAAGTAGGGCCAATAATTTTGCCACATACCCTTCCCAGAAGTATAAGTTAGATCCAAGTATCTAAACACAACCGTAATAAAAATAATAGAAAACAAAACGATCATAGCAGAGGTAATCATAATGAGAGCAACCTACAGAAATTGCTGCTGTGTCCCCTGCTCACCCTCACAAATCCTAAAAACCAGCACTACCACTTTTTTAGCGTGTGTGATGACATTCAGATGTGGTTCTGCACTCTTGTCTCCTTTGACAACCATTCCTTCCTTCCTTCCTTATTTTTAGTTTATACTAACTTACTAATGTAAAATTAATCTCTTACAGAAGCATTCCTTCAGCTTGACTGTTTCTAGTGCTAGCCCTTTAAATTTGGTCATCACACCTGGAGACACCCTGAAAACAGCTAATTATAGATTTCTCCCTTCACTTCTTACAGCTGGCTGCCTTGGTTCCTTTTACTGTCCTCTCCATCTGCTTCCTCAGTCTCTGGGAGGTAGCCTGTTCTTGTAAGTCTTTCTGAAATAGCGTTCTGTAATGTGTCTGTAATGCTGTGCCCATTTAGAGAGCTTAATATCTGTATAACTATGCATGCAAAATCATGGGTGTTAGTAGGCTTTCCTCAGCCTGTGGTGCTGCGTGGTGGATTAACTACTGAGCTCTATAAACTATGTTATTCATCTGTAGGCAAAGAAGTAAAAATAGTCTATGAAATGTGAAGATGCGAGTTAGTTGAAGAAGAATTGTTAGTAAAGGTTTGTGTAGGCACAGAGGGAAGCTCTAGATTTCCTTCAGGTTGGTGGGGACAACAGTGTGAGGTGAATATGGAAAGTAAACAGAGTCTGTAACTTGGGGAGGGCCGTGAAAGGTAAGAAAAAATTACATGAAGAAAATAATTCTATAAGCTATCAAAATTCTGAAAAAACTTCAAAATTGTGAAATTCAGCCAAAGTGAACATCAAGAATAAAAAAGAAAACAATGAAAACCCTTTTCCAAATGTATTGAACAGATCAACGATTGGAAAACTACCAATATGGTTAAAAAAATCCTCTGATGGGCAAGAAGCTAAGAAATGAGAAAATAATGTCTTATTTTCCAGTCAGCATTCTTAAATTTCTCTAGTGAGCAGTAAGTGTTTGCTGATCCAGATTGTCTATGAAGTAATACAGATACATTTTGGTTGCTAGAATTAATGTCTGATGAGGCTTTGGCAGCAGGATCTGGGGCTGAATGCATATCCCTGCTCAGGGATGCTAGGAAGGTTTATGTAGTTCGGTCATAAAAATGACTGATTTGCTTGGTAAGAGACATTCAATATCACGACTGAGACTTCAGGTTTGATATGCCAAGTGGAGGTACTTCTTGGTTCCTTTGCGATTAGTCTCTTGCATAGTAAAGACTAATCCCCACTTCACCGGATCAGGCCCTACGTTGTCTTGTGGTAGGGAAAGCTATAACTGAAAATATTGTTCCTGTTTGATGAAAAATAAATTCCATCCTGCTAAGAGTCACTACAGCTTTAGAGTCAGCAGCAGTTGGAAAGGATTAATTACCTTTATAGTCCTCTTGGTGTATCAAGCATCCTAGGAAGTCCTGAAGATTAACTTAGAGCAGAAGCTCCTCTGAGAAGTACTGGCATTTTCTGTCTCAGCCCTACCCGTTCCACCAAAACCCAAACAGTGCCGTTAATTTTACGTCTGGAAAATATTATTCTGGCTGTTCATGCGACCTGCAAGGATGTTTTGTGCCTAAGTAGATGAAGGAGCTAGACTGAAGTACTCAGGAAAAAAATGGATTGCATTAAGTAAAATGTGCCCAAAATTTTTGTGTTCTATCCATTAATTGCTAAGTAGTAATAACATCTGTGGTAAGGATGTATTATTTTTCCCAGTTTCCAGTGGCAGAGCTCAAATTTTTTCCTAATTCTTCAGTGCTGACTTCTGCAATTCAGATTCTTAGATACTGTACTGAAAAATGAATTCTCAGTCTTATGTATCTACATTTCCTAGTATGACAATTGCAGTCAAGACTGTCTTTACCGTATGTGCCAACAGATCGATGAAAGATGTCTCAATGAAAGCTTTGTCCTCTTATCTGCACAATCTGTTGTGCAACTCAGAGCGCTCACTGAATCCAGTTAGAGTCTCCTGCATATTAGATCAAGGGATTTGGTTGTTGCATTTTTTAAATTTTTTTTTATTATTATTATTTTTTCCTTTTATATAGTCCTTCTGTTGATCCAGACTGCTGCTTTGAGACACAGGGTTTCCATCCCTTGTATGACAGGTGGTGCTGCAGAGTCAACAAGTTTGTAAACTTCCTGTGTAATTTTCTAAGAGTTTAGTAACAATATTAGAGGAATCCTGTGGAGTGCAGGTTGCAGAAAAACAACACAACGGTCCAGAGATGTTTTAGTTGGTGGGGAAATACTAGGCTTTTGGACGATTTGTCCCAGTGAAGAATTTGGGGCATGCAGTTCATCTCCCAGGTGAGCTGGTATGATGGGCTTGTCTTATCCAGGAGATCAGAACAGGTGATCACAATCATCCCTCTTGGCTGAGGGATATGTCAAGATGTAGCTAAATGGCATGACTGAAGAGCTGAAAGGAAATGAGCCTGCTGGGACTTCTGAATCTAAAATAAGGATCAGTGATTAAATTGCTGCTTCATGTGTATTTTGAGGCAGGGGTAAGTTTAAGATACCTGGAAGCTGTTCAGTGATCCAACTGGATGTCACTTCAAGCCTTTTACGCAGCTGGCAACCTGTAGAGCTGGGATTATTCTAGGTAAAGTGAGATTATAAATACTCAATAATAAAAAATGCTGCATAATATTTTCTTCGTTGATACCCCTTCTCCCTCATTTATGTTCTCAATCTGTAACTTCCACTCATATGGATGTCTTCCAACTCATGGGGTTCCTCTAAATTAACTTCAGCACAACCAGCAACATGATTAAAGGTCTTCACTAGTCTTCAGTCTGTGTATGACCTAAAGTTGTTTAGCTGTTTAAATTTTGCACTGTGGTTTAAAGTTATCAAGCTGCATAATTACTTTCTCTGGCTTCCTTCAGTCTTTCAAAAATAACATTATTTATTTATTTGCCAAACAAATGAGGTGTGGTAAGGACTTAGTGAGACAGGGAAGGCTGAGTCAGTCTTATCCACTTAGAAGTAACATTAAAAACTGTTATATAAAGTGGATTCTTTGAAACCAGACCTCTGTCTCTGTGCTCAGAGACAGTAGGTGCTGAAAGAAATTTTCATTTCCATTTTACATCAAAATAACTTCACTGAAGCAACTAGAGAGTACTACTTTTCCTTTCATTCCTTTTCTACCCCATGTTAAATCTATAATGGTTAAATAGTTCTGCGCATGGCTTATGTTCCCATCTCTCACCAGATTGGTATGTGTGAACTGGTGAGAAGGCTGGGATATTCTCATTTGGTCTGTGCATGGAGATTCTGTTTTGCATATAATATTTTTCCTCCTCTGGATACTTACACCTCTCGGAAGAGCCTTCCTCTCTGTGTTTTAATTCCCTGATGTTTCTTAAGCTGATGCTGGAAATCAAAGGCAGAGAAAAAAGAACAAGCACCTAGAGACGTGAATAAGGATTGAGCCTGATGCAATTGGCTTTCCTTTCCATGGCTTCCTTATTGAATCCTAATGAAAAGTATTACTAGGAAGGTGAGGGAAGGAAGGTCTATCTTAAAATCACAGAATCAATAAGGTTGGAAGAGACCTCAAGGATCATCTAGTCCAACCATCCCTCCACCACCTATTACCCACTAAACCATGTCCCTAAGTACCACATCCAACCTTTCTTTAAATACCCGCAGGGATGGTGACTCCACCACCTCCCTGGGCAACCTGTTCCAATGCCTGACCACCCTTTCCCAGAAGAAATTTCTCTTCGTCTCCAACCTGAACCTCCCCTGGCGCAACTTGCAGCAGTTCCCTTTTGTCCTGTCACTAGTTATCTGCGAGAAGAGGCCGACCCCCAGCTCACCATGACTTCCTTTCAGGTAGTTGTAGATGGCAATAAGGTCTGCCCTGAGCCTCCTCTTCTCCAGACTAAACAAGCCCAGTTCCTTCAGCCGCTCCTCATCAGACGTGTGCTCCAGCCCCTTCACCAGTTTCGTTGCCCTTCTCTGGACATGCTCCAGGACTTTGATGTCTTTCTTGTGGTGAGGGGCCCAAAACTGGACACAGTACTCGAGGTGCGGCCTCACCAGGGCTGAGTACAGGGGGACGATCACCTCCCTGCTCCTGCTGGCCACACTATTCCTGATACAGGCCAGGATGCCATTGGCCTTCTTGGCCACCTGGGCACACTGCCAGCTCATGTCCAGGCGAGCATCAACCAACACCCCCAGGTCCTTTTCCTCTGCACAGCTATGAATTACTCTTAGATGTAGAAGCTGGACTCATATAACACAATCTTCTGGTGCTCCTGTCCTTGATTTCTGTAATATTTAAAATTTATCACAGTATCTGAAAATGAGTGATTACTAACATGACACTGGCAAAGAATCAGCAGACCAAGTATGGATAGAGGCTATATTAATTTTCACATGTCCTACTGAACTTCACTCCTGAGTTTGACGTGAGTATTATTCCAGACCTGAGACACTCCTTACAGCAAAAGCTGAGATTCTATAAGAAGTGCTGTTTAAATCAAGATTATTTTTGCTTTTTTTGTATTTGATCCAAGATCTGAGGGGGGGGGGGAAAGAAGCTTCTAGAAACTCAAATGCCAAGTTGGTGATTATTCTATTTCTCCTTGAAAAGGATGCCAAATTCTTCCGTCACACAAACTTTCTGTGCTGCTTTTTCTACACCATTTCTTGCAGCCTATATATGTTATGGCAGAGATCCAAATTACTTCAGTAAGAGCAGGCCCAAGAGAGGGAGGGTGGAGTGAAAGGTTACAAGTTCAACAAGAAGCAATTCAAATCAAATTGAATCAGAGCAGCTTAAAATAGTTATTTAACATAACTGTGTTGTTTTAAATGAATCACCCTGAGTAATAATCCATTGATTCCCAGGATGACTTCTTATTCCCTACCTTCGCAGGAGCTTTGATGTCTTAAAATCTGATAGGTAAAGCATACAAGAAGTTTCAGCTGAATAGTGTCACTGAGTTTGTGAAAAATGAGGGGAAAGACTATGTGCAAGCCACAGAAAGAGGACCCTGCAAGTAGATGCTGGAATAGAGAACAAAATATATTGTTTATCTCCCTTGAGTATTAGCTGCACCATTCCCCTGTCTAACATCTAGCCATCGCAGAGGCCAGTTCATTGTCTGTCCATCTCTGTCATGAAAGGCAAGGTCCATGTAGGGTTCCTGCATTTAGCATCTGCTGCCTTCCTCCACGGACAGAGTAAATGCCTTCGCAAAGTAACCTAAACTGTCTGTTAAACGTAGGAGACATTAAAAGCTGCAACACAGAAGAAAGCTAGGAGGAAAATTTGCATTTGTAAGTCTCACACATGCGTTGAAGAGCATTAAGCATTGTATCTGCTTCTGCAAATATATAAATCAGCCTCTCTTTTTAAATAATAAGTGCTAGGACATTCTTATTCTGTCCCTGTAAAAAGATAAGCAGCAGTTTTAGAAGCGAGCACTTTCGATGAGCAGGCTGGCCCTGCCAAGCTCTCGCTGTTCACAGCGTTCGTTGTGGGTCAGTGGGTTGTACTGTGGCAGCACCTCTTGCCGTGGGCTGTGTCCGCATCTGGCTGGAGAGGAGTGCTTTCCCTCAGGGGAAAATTGCTTCGTGTGTCTTTTGTTCATTCACACAGCAACTTTTTTTCTGGGAAGCTGCAGGGAAAACTTGAAAGAGTATCTCTGTGTTTTGTAATGCTTTCTTGTTCTGATGACTGGGACCATATTCAGATGACATGTAATATGTACCTAAATTAGACCTTCTGATACTTAAGTGAGACTCCAACATCTTTACAACTGTTGAGAATCTCAAGTATTGGCATGTGTTCAACAGGAGATCTGAGCTGCTCATTGCGCTCGTGAACTTTGATGCTGTGGCAGGCAAGATGAATGTGCCTCATGAACCCACAGTTGTGTTCGTACAGGGATTGCTGGCTCTCATGCTTGGCTCTCATGTGTTGACTGCTTTTTTCTGATGCCTTCTGGGTTTTGGCCAACTAAAACTGTAAAGTTAATTTCATGCTTTTTCCTGGAAGCAATATAACAAGTGAAAGGTGGACAAGCTTTGGGGTCAGACTGATTTGGGGGTGGGATAAGGCCATCTGTCTGTGACACTGTAGCCTGTTCAAGCTTTGCCAGTGGGACTGCAGTGCTAATGTTCATACACAGTGACAGGGGAGACTGTGATGGTTGTGGCCATGTCCCATTGATGTGATTTAGGGCAGACTTTAGAGGGTAGAGAGCTCCTAAAAATCTTTCAGGATCAATTACTTTCAGGATAAATTACAGGACTGATTACAGCTGAGTTGGAGGGAGGAGAATAGAGAAGAGTGAGAGGGTTGATGAGCCTCATGTGTGTTTCTTTCACATCAGCAGATGTAAAACATGTACTATTAAGCTGTGAGAGGTCCAGTGTTAATGCAGGGTCAGAGACAGAAACAGAGAATGAAAAATTATTTACAGTTTGCAGAGAAACTGAGACCCTGCCCCATTTGACTTGATGTAGGCTGAGAACAGGAGTTCTCTTCCAAGTCCCACTCTCCCCAGCCTCCCCTGAAGTGTTATGCATGAGCTAGAGGTGAGAAATCTACCTCTGGCAGTGTCAGGTGTGAGCAGATGTCAGTGTCATCTGCTTCTGTGATCTGAGGCCGGAGCTTCTCACAGCAATGTTCTCTCTAAAGCTTATCATGGTAAAAGGACAATGTTTGTTCAGTTTAGACTATGCTGGGACTGCTGCTAAGAAGGAATTAAAATTAGAAATCTGTGAAAGTATTCTGCACTCAGTATTTTTTTTCTTTTTTTAAATATTCCTGCCTAGAGTTTATTTTAGTCTCTTTGCATTTTTGCACACACGAATCTAAATAACCTTTAAAGAGTGCTTTCTTATCAAATGTTTAAACTGGTATCTTGCACTGCACTGTCAGTCTGAGTTCCAGTTGCAGCTTTTGGTATAAAGAGGGTCTTTGAGTTGGAGCAGACAGGTAATACATACCATTTCTTATGCTCTGGCCTTTCATCAAAATGTAATTAAGAGCCTATTAATAGTAAGTCAGTAAAACTGTTTTTACTTTGAAGCAAAAAGAAGACACACAATGGGACAGTCAACCTTTCCCATTACAGGACTTCAAACCTTAGTAAAACCTTAGGCAGACTCTACTCAAGTTAGTTTGAAGCCCTATATGGTCTGATGGGCATCTGTCTTCTCAGTTTACTTATTATTGAAGTATGTGTAAAATTTTAAATATTAGGTATGGAAAGGTGGTAATAGCAGAAATTTGTACAGAGACAATAGATTTTAGAGTTACTCTTACAGTAGAGGTATCGGAATGCATACCTTCATCATAAATTAGACAAAAAATTAGAGCATTTATTTAATTCTTAAAAACATATATTCCTGATCATAATGAACATGTGCTGAAAATGGATTCTAATACTGCATCTGAAGACTATTTTTTCATGACTTGGACTCATTTATTATTTCATTTTTTGTTACTGCTCCTAACTTTTTCTTAGATTCTGGACATGCTGTTAGTTACTTGTTATTTCCTTGACTTATTTCATCGTTCTGCAGAGTAATTTTTTTGTCAAGAAACCTGCTCTGAGATGACCTACATTATGCAATTTAAGTATCATTTTGATTAATACGCTAGAATTGTCATTGGTAATGCCAACCCCAAAAAGATATTTTTCACTTCTTTTTCATCTGTTTTTTAGAGTTTCCAGTGTTATTCTTTCTGCTGTTTTGGCTCTTGGTGAGGAAAAAATAAATGAATCTCTCTTTCTCAAGTAAGCCTTTAGGGAATCTCATAGTATATTTGGCAAGATTTTAGGGGATTTGTTTTTATCCATGGATTTCTTGATCTCTTCACTTATGAACTCACCAAATTTGAAGTCTTAAATCCTTGGAAAGGAGTTTTGCCAGAAAATGTCAATATTAATAGAGAGTGAAATGGGCACAGAGGAAAATTCATGAATTCTGTCGATACCAGCAGCTATTATCTGTGTTGCCAGGAGTGAGTAAATTAGTTTTTTAGGACTGTTTTGTTTTGTGGCTTTTTTGTTTTGTTTTGTTGTTGGTGGTGGTTTGTTTTTTTTTTTTTACTCTTGAAATGATTAGGAAAATACATATTTGCTCTCTGCCAGATTCCAGTGATGCCAAATACCTGATCAGGTGAAATCAATATATTCAGATTTTGATACCTAACATTGGGCTTGATTTTTCAGAGGTTAAGTGTCCTGTGGCTTCTAGTGGTTTTACACTGGGGGAAAAAAAAAAAAGGGATTTATATGTTTCCATAGGATTACATATTGCCCCATTAAGGATGGCATGTAACAGTAAATGCTACCATTTTATGATACTCTCCTGAACTGTCATTCGTGCTGGCTGCACATCTATAAGCTCATTTTTGTAGATGCTAGCAGGGGCTGGGGTTCTGTGTGTTTTTGTTAGTCAAAGCTTGCACCTAGTGTGACATCTGTTCATTTCCAAACCGCAAAACTTTCCTCCTTGTATCTAGTTTGATCTACTAGTTGAGAAAAGACATTTCTTTTCAGTGGTTGCAACATCTGTAATCTTAACATCATAGGCTAAACAAAAAAGCCTCGGTAAAACCCACGGTAGCTTTGCTCAGCAGAGGTCTTTGGAGAAGGTTCAGGCCACCTATTTGAGGTGCTGGAGACAGAAGGATGGGGAACGACTGGTTTGGAGGACAGCTGAGGACTGCTGCAATGCTGCTTGATCCTCACTTAACTCTGGTGATGTACTTCGCAGTCTTGCATTCACAGAGGTGTCTCAGGCATTTTGCTTCTTCAGAATTCCCTAGAAAAGTCTTGGTTAGGCAGCTCAGCCAGAAAGGGTAGCATTTGAAAGGTTTGGTTTCTCTGATTATGTGTGCATTTTCCATAAGACAAGTTGCTAGCGTAAAAAACAAAACCAAAAAACAATCACCCACAAAAACCCCTAACAAAACCCCCAAACCCCACAAAACCCCCCAAAATATTCAAAATTTAAGGAAGCACAATTCAGGTTTGTCCTTTTCCATTGAGCGTCATAACCTCTATGCAACAGAGGGCATGGTATTTTAACCTTCTGGTGGAATGAACCTCAGCTTTGTGGCTGAGCTCTGGCTGATCCCTTAAAAAAAGGAATAGAAAACATATCAACGAAGGATAGCCTAATCACTAGGAAGGTCTATTGGGAGATAGATGATACAGGTTTGAACATCCTCAGGCTGGCAGAATTTGAAACCAGTGTTACCATTTCATGCCTGAACAAACGCTTTAACCACTGTGATGCAGTAAAGGCAGCATTGCCACCTCTTTCTCCCTTGGTCATGGTTCTGTATCAGCTGTGATCATAGAATCCCAGAATGGTTTGGACTGGAAGGGACCTTGGAGATCATCTGGTTCCAACCCCCAACAGTTGTTCTTTCCTTCTCCACCAACACTGTAACACTGTCATAGAAGGCCACCAAATTTGTTAGGCACAATTTGACCTTAGTGAAGCCATGTTGGCTGTCACCAGTCGCCTGCTTATTTTCCATATGTCTGAGCATAGCTTCCAAGAGTATCTGCTCCATGATCTTGCGTGGCACAGAGGTGAAACTGATTGACCTGTAGCTCCTTAGGTCTTTCTTTTTTCTTTTTTTTAAAAATGAGGGTTATGTTTCCCCTTTTCCAGTCAGCTGGAACTTCACCGAATTGCCACGACTTCTCAAATATGATAGAGAGTGGCTTGGCCACTTCATTCATGAGTTCCCTCAGGACCTGCAAATGCATCTCATCGGGTCTCATGGACTTGTGCACCTTCAGGTTCCCTAGATATTCTTGAACTTGATCTCCTACAGTGGGTGTTCTTCATTCTCCCAGTCCCTGCCTTTGCCTTCTGTGACTTGTGGCTACAGCCCTTGCTGATAAAAACTGCAGCAAAAAAATCATTGAGTACCTCAGCCTTTTCCATATTCCGGGTAACCATGTGTTCCATTTCATTCCAGAGGGGGCCTGCATTTTTCTTAGTCTTCCCGTTATCACTGACGTACCCATAGAAGCTTTTCTTGTTGCCCTTGATGTTTCTGGACAGGTTTAATTCTGTAAAGGCTTTAGCTTTCCTAACCTGATCCCTGGCTGCTCGGACAGTTTCTCTGTATTCCTTCCAGGCTACCTGCTCTTGCCTCCACCCTCTGTAGGTTTCCTTTTTGTCTTTGAGTTTGCCCAGGAGGTCCTTGTTCATCCATGTAAGTCTCCTGGCATTTTTGCCTGACTTCCTCTTTGCTGGGATGCATTGCTCCTGAGCTTGGAGGAGGTGACTCTTGAATACTAACCATGATGCACCCTAGTCCCAGGTGATTGAAAATTCATATGGACCTGATTTGGGCTTCAGGGAGTTCAGATGTTGTCAAAGTATCTGCCATTTTCCTCCTGCGTGTCCCTCGGTAACACTTTCCATGTCAAGCCATTTGTGAATATCCTTCAGACAGCACAGGGGTCCTGTATGCTTTTGTACAGACTGGGGTCCATGTTTTAAGTACTGCAATAAATGCTTGCTTTAGTGGGCCTGAATCTTGTTCCTTGGGATATGTTTAACTTTAGCAAAAGTGACCAGAGAAGACCCCTTCTGTATAAGATGTGAACTTTGATGTGGGCCCTCAGGTAGTCGCTGCTCCCAGTGAAACACAAATGCTGTCTAAGCCACATCTGATTCTGTATGTATTTGTTAGATGTAAAAGTTTGCCTTGCTAAGGTTTGAATATTATATATTATTTTTTATTTAATTTTAATTTTTATTTTCCTTTTTTTTTTAACAATGGGTGCTTTGTGGTTTAGTAGGGGGGTGTGTGTGTTGTTTTGTTTTGTTTCAGGAAAGAGGGTTTTTTTCTGTTGAAAAGTGTAGTAAGCTTCCATGTTCTCAGAGGTAAATGTTTTGTTCCAAGAATTTATGGGCTCTTCTGGCTCTCTCTGAGCTGGAAGGTGCTGGTAGTGAAACTGTTGTTTATCCTGTAGGAAGTCTGCAGTTTTTTGTTTGTTTTTGTTTGCTGAGACAATAAAAGTCTGCGTAAGAGCCCTACGCCAGCAAATCTGTGCAGACAAAATCCATGAGCCAGTATGTACAAGCTGACTTGTGTATTCTCTAGAATCCACATCAGTTTGTCAGCAACTTGCATGGATCACTTGGTTTCTGACTAAGCTGTAGATATGGAATATGAAAGCAGAAGCTCAGGGATATGATGCAAGCAGTGAGTCTACGGGTAAGAAAAATTAATTGCTGAGTGTACTGCATGCATGGTTCTACAGTCCAGGATACAACATGCTTTTATGGTATTTGTGCTACCTACATAAATGCTAGCACAGTCAGGGAAAACATACAGACAAGTTAAAAATAGCATCTGGGAATTTACGGTAAGACCTTTTTTGTTACTTAAAAGGTGTTTTTTTTCTGAGTAAAAAAAAATACACATTCTTAAAACATCTTATGTTGCCTCAGTGGCTCTGACTTGCTGCCTTCTCCTTTGAATGTTTCCAGGAGCTTCAATCAATGTATGTTGCACTTCTAAAAATAAAATGCAGCATTGTTTGTTTGGATTAGATATTAGGAAAAATTTCTTCACTGACAGGGTTATCAAGCACTGGAACAGGCTGCCCAGGGAAATGGTTAAGTCACCATCCCTGGAGGTATTTAAAGTATGTGTAGATGTGGTGCTTAGGGATGTGAGTTAGTGGTGGGCTTGGCAGTGGTAGGTCATGCCTATGCAGATTTTATTGAGGAAAAGGAATAGATTTTTAGAAGCAGTAATTGAAATTAAAAGTGTAACAGAATAATATTTCTTTAGTAGAAATAAGCCACTTGACAAACAGAAATAACTGTTGTTGCAGCAGGAACATAGCTCTATAACTTATTGGAAATACAGCAAAGCTGTGAGGTCTTTGAACTTCCTTGAGTACAGCTTTCAAGCACAGGTTAATTCTGTCTTTTCCAATTCATGCCTGAATTACTCCATTCAATGGAATTGTTTTGTATGCAGCTTGACAAATATGACTAGTTTTCAACCATTTCTGTGAGAGCTTAACAACATGACCTGACATGTGTCAATGTCAGAACGATATGCTGGTTGAGAAAACTTAAAATTCGCCTACAACTCAGAAGTGCTGTGTTAGCAACAGAGTAGCTTGCACAGAGAAGCACAGCAACCAGGCATAGAACTCTTTATGGTCCAGTTCTATTTTTGTTTGTTCTGGTTTTTTTTGTGTGTGGGGTTTTTTTTTTGGTCTATATGAATCCCAGTTTCCTTATTTGATATTATTTTCCTCCCTCCTTTCTGTCTTGCTTCATAACGTTAAATTGGAGGATGGAATCAGTGGGCTCATCTACCGAGATAATCAAACAATGGGGCGTCCTCCTTTCAAGAGGAGAATGCTCATGCATACGGACTGTCAGATTAGCCTGTCTGCCTTCACGCTGAGGGCATGCTCTCCCGGCGATAGTTTGCATTCAGGTTTGTTGGGGCATGAATAGAGTGACTTCACTGATGGGAAGATGGCCTCAGTCAGTGGGTAGACTGTAACAAAGCCAGAATCTCCATGTAGGATTACCAGCCTTGAGACAGCACAGTCATAAGCAGAAGGTGTTCATCTGCCTTAACTGGGTCTAGAAGTCAGGTATGGCAGAAGAGGGCTTTGTCATTCACTATTAGCCTGACTGTCCCTTTGCATCTTTCTTTGTTTTCTTAGTGTTGCATGATACAGATGTTTTTGCATTCTGCAAATGGTGTTACAGGCTTTGGGAATGCATGTAGTTACATGCAGTGATTTATGAGGGTAATGATGACTGCAACAATTGTGACAGATTACTGGTGCTGAAGCCTATCATGGAAAAGTTATGTGGAGCTCAGACCAGTGGGAAGAACTGAGGGGGATACTTGTGAGGATGAGAATTGTGACCACGAAACAGTGGGTTATAAGGACCTATGCAGCTGAATTCATGCTGTCAGACTTTGGGCAGATTCATGCTTCTGCAGACTTGGGGCAGATGTTGTAGCTTACTGATATGGTTTCTTTTTGCTCTTTGTGAATTTAGTATCCACTTTCTTTAGCAACTTAGTTTATGCAGCTGGGTGAGCCTAGGCTGTTCTGTGACCCTATATGCTTCTGAGGTCATGCCATACAGCAGGTGTGGAAAAAAAATAATCAGGTAGTGCAGATATGAAAATCAGGTGGTTGTTTTCCAACAGCTCTTGAATGCTTAAGAAAAAGCAGAGGTGGAAATCTTCTCTGCAGACTTTCCTGTTTCCACTGACATCATGAAAGGTTTGCCCTTGAGACATTATCCTGTTGTGGAACAAATGTCGCTACTTCAGGATCATGTTGGTGCCAACTTGCTGTTCAGTTTAGCTGAACAGGATTTGTTTTTAAAATTTTTTTAATTTTTTTTTTAAATGTGTGTATAGGGTATTTATCATAAAGCATTTGTAGCTTCCTTCCTTGAAGCTTATTTTAGCCCATGACTCAGGCACTATAAACACTGGTACTTGTAGAGCTCCTGCATAGTGTGTCTGCTGCCCCAACCTGTATTTAAATTGTCTTAATGAATAGCTTGCTGCTATCATGGGAAGTTGATTGCCCCATCCAGTTCACAGTGCAGAAAGTAGGGAAAAGAAGCAACACTGATGCAAATTTTTGCTATGCTTCTCTGGCAGTAGATTGTTGTTTGGGAATAATATGGCAGCTACTTTCCTTGAAAGAACAACAATACTTGGTTGGACTGAGAGGGGGCCGAGTCTAGTTGGAGGCCTGTGACTAGTGGAGTCCCTCAGGGGTCGGTGCTGGGTCCGGTACTATACAATATCTTCATCAGCGACCTTGATGAGGGAACGGAGTGTACCCTCAGCAAGTTTGCTGATGACGCTAAACTGAGAGGAGTGGCTGACACACCGGAGGGTTGTGCTGCCATTCAGCGGGACCTAGATAGGCTGGAGAGCTGGGCGGGGAGGAACCTGATGAGATTCAACAAGGACAAGTGTAAGGTCTTGCACCTGGGAAAGAAGAATCCCATGTGCCAGTACAGGTTGGGGACCGAGCTGCTGGAGAGCAGCGTAGGGGAAAGGGACCTGGGGGTCCTGGTGGACAGGGGGGATGACCATGAGTCAGCAATGTGCCCTGGTGGCCAGGAAGGCCAATGGCATCCTGGGGTGCATTAGAAGGGCTGTGGTCAGTAGGTCGAGGGAGGTCCTCCTCCCCCTCTATTCTGCATTGGTGAGGCCGCATCTGGAGTATTGCGTCCAGTTCTGGGCCCCTCAGCTCAAGAAGGACAGGGAACTGCTAGAGAGAGTCCAGCGCAGAGCCACTAAGATGATCAAGGGAGTGGAACATCTCCCTTATGAGGAAAGGCTGAAGGAGCTGGGTCTCTTTAGCTTGGAGAAGAGGCGGCTGATGGGTGACCTCATCAATGTTTATAAATATGTTAAGGGTGAGTGTCGGGAAGATGGAGCCAGGCTCTTCTTGGCCTCACTAAGAGATAGGACAAGGGGCAATGAGTGTAAATTGGAGCATAGGAGGTTCCGGGTTAACGTAAGGAAAAACTTTTTCACCGTGAGGGTGACAGAGCACTGGAACAGGCTGCCCAGAGAGGTTGTGGAGTCTCCTTCTCTGGAGACATTCAAAACCCGACTGGACGTGTTCCTGAGTGATGTGCTCTAGGTGGCCCTGCCTTGGCAAGGGGGGTTGGACTAGATGATCTTTCGAGGTCCCTTCCAACCCTTGTGATACTGTGTTCCAACCCTGTGGTAGGAAACGGGTCTCCTAAGGGGTTTCTTACCCATCAGTGAGTAAGGAAATGTGTGCAAATAGAAAGATATAGGAGACTTGGTGGTGTGTGTTCTTTTCTATCTATTCCTTTTCTAGAGGGAATTTCTGTCCTCTACAGAACAAATATCTCAGAGCCACAGGAGTAGCTGTTGTCTCGAAAGTGTTGTGGTGACAATATAGCTTTCTCATAGACTGATGAAGAGTTGGACCGTTATGGTGCAGTGCTACTCTCTCTCCTCTGGCACTTTCTAAAACAGTGACCTGAAGGCAAAGCTTAAGATGGCTGATGAGAGAAGGGGTAGTGCCTTGCTAGCTTAGGTCTTACACTCATGAAGGAGAAACCATCAGAAGACATCCACTAGCCAGAGCCTTGAGCAGTGTCACCAAGAGTTCCCTCAAGTACTACCTTCATACAACAAATTAGTGGGTTTTCTCAAGCAAGATTAGGGTATGAAGAAAGAAATCATGTTGTTCTTGAAGAGTTAATGGAGTTGAGCCTTATGTGCCAGCTTTGTCCTCTTGCGGCACAACAAGCAGCAGCTTTTATTGTGATTTGTCTTGCCAAGAGGATCAAGGAACTGAAAGCTGATGGCAGCAGCAGGAGGAAGTGGAAACTCTGGTCATGTGTGACCTCTGAGAATACAAGGTATGGTAGCCATAGAGCTGGTTTCCCAGTCATAGCAGTCGTGCTGTTTAACGGAGTTTAGAGAGATACTGGCAATGACGTTTTGCCTCTGAACAGCTATCATAGTGGCTTCGTTAGTGTGACTTCTTGCTGGCTGCTGATGCACTGCTCTATGCTATTACCCAAGTGTTTTGCCACATAGGGCTATTGCTTACTACATGCAACTATTCTCCTTAATGTCTAGGCTTTTGAATTATTTTAAAGCTAGATGACAGCATGCACAAGACTTCTTTCTGTACATGTGTTTCTTTGCCTTTTAGTTTGGTACTCGTCTTGTTGCCAAGGGGATGTCTTATTATGCTGCTCTGCCAGTGCATGACTCTCTGATTGATTCATTGGGAAACTGCAAGCTCAACTTGCTGTATCATTTGCACAACTAACAATCACAGCCTAAAAATAAACTGGTTTCCTGACAGAATGAGGTCACCCTTTAGAGTGGTTGCCTCTTTCCACCTGGATCAAAAGTGCTTGGAGAGGTGTTCCAAGTAAAAATTAACAGTAATTGAGCAACAGAGTTTCCATTTCAGCACAGCAGATAGAGTTACTAAAACAGACATACAAGAGCTCATTAGCAAAGTAAAAGGCCTTGACATACTCTGTCACAAGACAGTGAAATTGCTCTGCAGTGAGCTGTGCCAGCCTGGGTTCAGTTGCGAGGGAGCGCTGCCAGTGTATCTGAAGGAGGTTGCTTCTTGCTGGGTGTGCTCAAGGAAGGATTCTTGCTGGCAGATGACCTTGCAGAGATGTGCTGCGTTTGTGCATCCTTCAGTCCCTAGCTCTTTTACCTCTCAGACTTTAACCCCATGACTTTTCTGGTTATGCTGAGTCTGCAGGGAAACTTACTGCCCGTCTGCAACTGCTTTTTAGCAGAGGCCCTGAAGATAGATCATATTGGCAAAATCTAGTGTAACAAGGAATGAGTTTAGTTCAATTAATGAATTGGAAGTTTTCTTTTCCTCCTTTTTTTTTTTTTCTCCTCTGCATAGTCTCCTGTTAAAAGTCTAGTTAACTGACACAGACTTATGGGATATACAAAGAGTGATCTAACTTTTGGCTGCTACTAACAGATCATGAAATACGATACAAGCTTATCTGAACCATCAAGCGAAAGCATTTGTCTCTTGCACTGTATATTTTCCATTCACATGGACTCCATAGTAATAGCAACAGGCTCCTTTGCTACTCTCCCACTGTTTATTTTCCTTTGCTTGATAACAGCAATGCTGCTTCATGCTATGAGCTGCTGATGAAAAGTTGAGTGGGAAAATTGTCCTTCCTCTTTGAATAGTGCCTTCTGTTTCACATCTAACAACTAGAAGCTACAGAAGTCAGGATTGTTAAGTAGTCTGACAGTCAGCATGAAGGAATGAAGTGCTGAGGAGACTGAATGGAAATGAAGGCAAGGCAGGCAGCAACGCAACAGCAGTAATAGCAGGGAACCTTGTAATTCTGCATTGCCTGTTGCCAAATGTGTCTTCTCTGCAAATATCCATGATGTCTGAGGCTTGTCAGAGTTTGCCACCCATAGTCACATCTTTCTATGAATGAGACTTCCTATTTTGTTTTATTTAAATGTTTAGTAAAGAATAAAATTTGGTTTCTTGCCTTAAATAGCTTTTATTGCTGATACACTCCATTGCTGTAAGTTAGGCAACCTAACTGGTTTGAATGTGTTTTGGTCATGATTTCAAATATTCAAGTTCTGGTTTTATTGGTATTGAAAATTCTACTATGTGTGTAGGGATATTTTACGTGTTTGTGTATGTATAAAAACTTTTTATGGTTTAGGAACATAAAACTCCAGGAACTCAATGAACAATTAAATTGCAATAGGCAATGTTTCCTAGCATATTTGGAGTATGAACTATATTTTGCTTTAATGAAATTCTAATAAGAAATTGCTTTCTTCAAGGTGTGTAGGGCATCAATTATATATAAAAAAAAATAATCTAGGACATCATCACTTTTGAAAATAATCATTCAGTAATTGCTGGCACACCCTATTGAACTTTTATGTCCCAGCAGCGTCAATTGAAAATTGAACGTTGCTACCCATTGTGGGAACTTTAAAATGTACACAAGACATATAATCTATAAGCAATTTCTAGAAAAGTATAAATTACCATTTCCCAGAATTATTGTAGAATTTGTCTTGTATGCATTATAGAATTACCACACTGAAAAGAAACTGCTCATTTGACCTTGGTTAGCTTCTGCTATACTGGATGTGTGTACCAGGTCGAGATTGTGTGTTCAAGGCCTGTTGTTAAAAAAAGTTTGCTGTCATGCTATGTGTGCATCACCTGCTTGTAGGTCACAGCCCCAAGTCTGCTCTATTCTGTTTTGGGACTTCATTGGTGGGGCCCTGGAATAATAATGTAAAAGAAGCTCTGCTTCCATTTACCTGAAATTATACACTGTACTCTGATCAACTTTGTGGCCCTCCTCTGGACTCGCTCCAGCATGAGCTGGCAACATGAGTTGCATGCCAACATGAGTTGGCAGTGTGTGCTCACAGCCCAGAAAGTCAACCGTGTCCTGGGCTGCATCAAAAACAGTGTGGCCAGCAGGTTGAGGGAGGTGATTCTGTCCCTCTGCTCTTCTCTTGTGAGACCTCACCTGCAGTACTGCACCTAGCTCTGGGGTCCTCAGCAGAGGAAAGACGTGGAGCTGTTGGAGCAAGTCCAGAGGAGGGCCACAAAGCTGATCAGAGGGCTGAAGCACCTCTTCTAAGAGGACAGGCTGAGGGAGTTGGGATTATTCAGCCTGGAGAAGAGAAGGCTCCAGGGAGACCTAATTGCAGCCTTCCAGTACCTTAAGGGGGCCTAGAGGAAAGACAGAGAGGAGCTGCTTACAAGAGCTTGTGGTGAATAGGACAAGGGAGAATGGTTTTACACTAAGAGAGAGGAGATTTAGATTGGACATTAGGAAGAAATTCTTTCCTGTGAGGGTGGTGAGGCACTGGAACAGGTTGCTCAGAGAAGCTGTGGAGGCTCCATGCCTGGAAGAGTTCAAGGCCAGATTGGATGAGGCTTTGGGCAACCTGGTCTAGTGTAAGGTGTTGCTGCCCATGGCAGGAGGGTTGGAACTAGATGATCTTTGTTGTCCCTTCCAACCCTAACCATTCTACAATTCTATGAACTTTTCAAAAACCCAAAGAGTCTCTATATGGAGCTTCTTTGCATTTCAAAAAACCCAAAGAGTCTCTATATGGAGCTTCTTTGCATTTCAATGTGTGGTACTTGCGATGGTGATCTTGGTTGAACAATGTTGATATGAGTCATAAGCTGCCATTTGCCTCTAGTCATAATTTTTCAAATGCATGCCTTTGTAGTCATATACACTACAGAAATGCAATGATGATATGATTTGTCCCTAGTGCTCTTCTATAAATTCAGTTCCACATGACTAGGGCACTATATCCTTCATATCCTGTTACTTTGATGTAACCCAAAGTATTTAAGTTGGTTCTGGCTAGTTTTTCATTGGTGTATTCATTGGAGGCAGAAAATATGCATGGTTATCCACTGTAGACTAAACTCGTATATGAGTTAAAGTTTTGGTATATGCTAGCGTAATTGCTTTGATGTTGCTTTTCCTAGTAATACATATTGAAACTGTTGATAAAATGTATTCAGTGCTTGATGAGTTAAAGCTGTTAAGTGTTTACTGGTATCTGAAAGATGCAAGAAAAATGCCAACAGAGTGTGGATTTGGATTTGTTTTTCTTCCTTTCATTTCAAAGCAATTTCCTATTTATAATTGCTTTTCACTTGCATCTGATTTCCCATATAACAGTGTCATGAATTGGACTGTTGGTGGGTATATGTCATCTTCTAACTTTGGTCCCTTCAGGGTATAGTTTATAATTTTTACATTATCCAATTTTACTAAAACGTAACACTGCTAAAACTGTATTCTAAACTGACTCTTGCAGGTATATTTCTTTGTTTCTTTCATATCTATAGAAGGTCACTCTTCATAGGATCCTAGGATGGTTTGGGTTGGAAGGGACCTCAAAGACCACCTAGTTCCAACCCCCCTGCCATGGACAGGGACACCCTCCACTAGACCAGGTTGCCCAAAGCCTCATCTAACCTGGCCTCGAACACTTCCAGGGATGGGGCCTCCACAACCTCTCATGGTTGTATTCAGTCTCTGAACACACACTACAGAGCCTGGCATTCCACTGTAACAGTAATATGTAGTTTGAACTATCTTTTCAGAAATCTATATAAACATCTGATAAATATGTATGCTTCTTGATAAATATATACTCTATCCTTTGAATTCAGTGGGTAGGCTGATTATGTAGCATTTCTCAGTTTAAGATGGGGTTTAAAAATATTGCAGTAAATCTGCTGCCAGCTGTCCAGTTTCTGCTTCATATAGCAAGCAGTTCATGTATAACTAATGAGACCAAAGGTGGGTTGAAAATAAAAGAAGAAGGTAGAAAGAAGAGACAACCTATTATCACTCCTTTCAATGATATTATATTGAGTTTTGACCTTGTTAGAGCTCTCCTAAGTTACGCAGGACCGTGTGTTAAGGAAGCAGAAATAAAGAGGATTGGGATGGCAGGAACCTGTGGTGTCCTAAACTGCCAACACCCAAACTCTGTCTTGTCAGTAAAGCCAGCTCACAACTCCTTAGCAGGGAAAGTGAAAGTCAAAGGTGGCGTTGTGGAAAAGGGGATCTGTGAAGCCATAAGGAGATGATAAAGAGAGGCTAAGGTGTACAGCAGGTGGAAGAAGAAACTTGAGGAAGGTGGGACTGTGATGGGACAGAAGAGAGTCCCCTTATTAACAGTGCACCCTCACCAAACCTAGCAGTGGAGTATGGCAGTTGGACCTAATCTAGTCTCCGAGAGTCATTCTTCCCTTTGGCTGACAATTGTCACCCTCCCTGTCCATTAACAACAAAGGTGTTGCAGTTAGAACAGATGAGTTCAGGATTTAGTATGGCTGAGAAAACTGGATAACACCCCTTCCCTTGGTGCTGTCATCTCAGAGCTGTGTGTCCAGAGCCTAGCTCAACATTGGGGAATATTTTCCATTGTGGATAGAAGTCAACCACTGGGAATCATAAAGTTATCTGAATTTTTAAAATTTGGATTTTTAATCTTTGGATTTTCCTTCTGTTTAAAAAAAAAAAAAAAAAAAAAAGAATTGCTGAGGGGAATTGAAGGAGCTGTTCCAGGAATCTTTTTAGGATTTCTTCTCTCTGTGAGATACATTCAAACAAGTAGATTACAGTGCTTGTGGGCCTGAAGGAAATAGAAGCAACTAGTGATTTGGGGTGAGAAAAATTAGTGCCACAGAGAAGAATTGTGTGATAACGAGTGATGTGTTAAAGCAAAACAGCCTGTGTCAAAGCAGACAGTAGAGGTACAATCACCACATTACGTTGGTGGAAAACATAAACTTGACAAGAGCAAAGAGAGGTGATAACTAGTGTAAACTGACAGTCACAGACTGCTTATTCCTGGACACGTTAGCATGGCAGACCACAGCAGGTGATATCTGAGGTCATCTGACACCTCACCCGGGGCTTCATATTAGTATTTTGAGGGTACATGAAGAGTTAAAGTCTACTACATTACTGAACTCAGAGGGGTCACAATTTGTAATATTTTAGAGCACTTGCTCAAAGTATGGGAAACCTAGGAAACCATGTAATCAGTTTTATAAGATAGGTGCTGATTATTATAGCTCGTGTCTTGTTCATAGCATAATATGTCATACAGCGAAAGGGTTCCAGTATCTATGGGGAAATGAAACAGCCTTGTTATTCTGAACTGGCAACTTTGAGAGGGGGCAGTGTCAATTATAGGATATTATCTGTACCTACGTCTAGTTCCTGATGTCTTTCCATCTTCTGGGGTTTGTTGAGCAACAGGAGAGAGACAGGACAGAAAAATCGTTCATTTACCAACCCACTCAGAAATTTCTCTGGAGCTGAATTACCTCCTTTTTCAGTGCCACCTCTAAAAAGTCATGAGAAGGTCCAGATGGGTTTTTGCAATGCAAGAATAAAGTGGAAAACAATATAAAGACCAGAGCAAGTAGCAGTCAATAGCAAAATAAATGAAAAGGTGTGTGCATTTTTCTGGGAAGAACAACGTATCATGGCACTTATGGTATTAAAACCGCTTTTTAGTGGAGTTTTTTTCCTGTGTGGTGGCTTTTGGTGGTTTGGTGTTTTGGTTTTTTTTTTTTTTTTAGGTGGAGGGGAGAGGAACTGGAGAGGTTGATATAATAGATTATTGATTTGGGAGCTTTTGCGCAGAACAAGATAGCACATTTTAGTGCCCCACCTCTCTACTTCAGCATGCAGGCAGCAGAAGTCTGCTGAGGAAACCGAGACTAATTGTCATGCCAGTGATTTCTATTTAATATATGTAACAGGGTTTTACTAGGGGGAAAAAAAGAAGGCTACAAAGGAACACACCCCGATATGAGTAACTTGTCAAAAGTAGGTCAGCCAAGTTTACACTTCATACTTTGACCAGTGCAGAAAACAAGTGTGATGCGCTCTCAGTAAACATGCGAACATAGTATTCCGGGACCTAAAGCTACTTCACGCTTCTCTTTGGAGACTTACATAGAACTGTGTCTACTATTTTAAGGTGCATTCTTTTTATTTATATGTAAATAATCTTTTCCTGACACTTTTAATGGAAGAAATTCCAGTGTGGACCTTTTAAATAAAACAGAGCGACAAAATAATATGCATTGCATATGGGATGAATAACTTATTCAGAACTATTCAGACTCTCAGACGCACAATGAGGGGGATTCCTACATATTGGAGGATGATTTCTCAGTCTCTGATTCCCACTTTGCTTGTATTCAGCTGTTATTTTGTTTGGATTTTTGCTTCCAAACTGTAATTTTGTTGGCATCCCAATGTCTGCATTTAAGTGTCTCTGTCATCAAGGAATCCAAGTAAAACTGGTTTCCTTTTATTGTTTCTTGAAAAATTCTGTCAGTGATGCCTTGTCTTATGTTTTTCAGTGCATCAATCACACCCTCATTTCACATTATATTGAGCCTATTTGTTTGCAATAATCCATCGGCAGCAGTCAAGGCTGTGAATGAATTTTTGTGTCTTTGTATTGATATGGGACTGGAAAGGCAAAATGAAGGCAACTTCAGCACGAGAGCTGCTCATTCAGTCAAAATAGCTTATATGGACCAGCTGCCAACATCCTGTCACTTTGACTAAATTCACGCCAATGAAACTGCTGCTTTCTTACAACTCAGAGCAAAATGCTGAATTTGAAAACCATTGAATTCTGGATAAATAAAGGTCTAGATCTGATTTATGTGGCTGGAAGTCTTCTCCCTCTGTGAGCAGGCTTCTAGTAAAAGGAAAGTGTGTTGTTTGTGAACAGAATGTTCAAATGCTTGGAGTCCTTTAAAGAATTTATAGCAGAAGTTATGGTCAAAGGAGAATTGGCTAATATAGCTGGTTTTCCTAATGCAGTTGACATACATGTGCCTGAAAATTAAAGTATCTGAGTTTATACAATATAAGAGCTAATGTCCTTAAAGGATAAAAACTTGCTGAAAGCTAGGATAATATGAAAAGTCAGAGCATTATTGGGACCTTAAAGAACTTGTGCTCGGATCTGAAGTGCTTGATATTTTAGTGACTAGTTTGAATAGTAGTGAAATGTCAAAATTTGCTAATGACACCAAAATGGTTTAGAATAGTAAAGGCTGAGTGAAGAGAGTCACAGAAGCATCTGCTGATACCAAAGTATAAATTAACAACTGAAGTTTGATCCAGTTAAAGTTAAAACAAGTTGGAGGGAGAAATAATCTAAATCCTGAGTGTTCTGTGCTGGCCTCTGGGCCAATTTGTATTCGTCTCTGGGAATAGGATCTTGGGCCAGAAAAAGTCTACAAAAGCATTACTTCATTGCTTCCCAGGAAGGTCGGGGAAAAAGCAAACTGTGCTAGAAGAATCAGAAATTGGAGTACAAAATATATAAATCAGTTTCTTCTACTTATGAAATACTTTTTTTTTTTTTTTTTTTTTTGCATTTTGGGTTGTCTGGTTCTGTTATGACTGGAAAAGAAAGAGGGAAACAAGGATGACCCGGGATCAGAAGTTTTCAACCTGGAGAGAGATCACAGAAGACCATACAGATGTAAGTACTATGTGGAAGATGAACCTGGAACAACTGTTCATGGCCTTACTCACTAGAGGAGCTGGGAAGCATTGTGTGAACTTGGCACAGGAGGTAATACTCCACTGAGTGTGCAATAACTCTGCAGAACTCCTTACCATGGGACACCGTAGATATCATTTTATGTTACAAATTTAATCAAGGAAATTCACAGAAGAAAATCCATTTTGGAGTTAAATTCAAGGAGGAAGCTTTTGTGCCAGGAAGCACTTGAGGCTTGATGACGGTTCCGGTGGAATATGATACGCTTTCTGCCCTCTCAGTGTCTTTCTCAGACATTGACAGATTATGGGCCCGTTGGGCCTGACCTGGTATATGTGTTAAGTAAAGGTGAAGAACAAATTTTATTTTATTTTTCTTTGCTTAAAGATTTGCATTTTTGTAGCTTTCATTGTGTTTTGAGATACAGCAGGACAACAAAATCTTTGCCAATATGCCTTAGTCCTACAACAAAAAGCATGTGTATTTCTTTCTTGTCTGTCAACGACAATGTACTTCACCAGATCTAGGTGGCTCAGAGAGGAAAAATGAAGCAGCTGGGGGGGGCAGGCAGAGAGAGAAGGCTTTTTTTAATGTCTTTTTATCTTCATAAAATACTGTGTTAAAAACAAAACAAAACAAGCTTGAGTAAGGTAATTGTTTTCCCATGTATTTTACAGAGATTTCCCAGAATATTCTTTTAGAATACTCTGACCATTCCTGCCTTTCACATCCAAGAAATTTAATTTTGTTTTGTTTTTAAGAATTTGGGGAGATGGGGAGAGTAGAGTTATAAATCAATGTTATAAACCTGATGTCCCAGCTCTGAAGTTTATTTCACTAGTCTGTAATGCTGTTGATAGCAAAGGGAACTCAAGGAGATCATGGAACAGAAGGAAATGCTTTGTCAAGCAATATAAAACTTCTTTATAAAGAAGAACCTCTCTGTTCTTCCGGAGATAGCTCACATGAATAATCTGCATTAGAACTGTGACCTGTTGACTGAAGCAATAGCTAGCTTGTTTGAAAGTGCAAACATCCCACGTAATGCTTATCAAAACAGTTGGGTTTAGGCTAATTTTACTTCCCTCCTCCTTTCTTATGCACTGTCATATGGAAGGGGAATAACAGATGACTGTGAATGAAGTGGTAACTTGGAACTCTACTTGAACTGGAAAAACTGGGAGTACGTGTAATTTGGGTATATAACACTGCTTATTCACACACAAATGAGCAGTAAATGAATAGCTTACCCTAATAATAACTCATAGGAATGAATAGTTCTTCAGTTAGCATGCTTTTTTCTTTTTATTCCACTGAGGAAAACCAGGAAGCCTTTATGTCTGTTACAAATATTTAAATAAAGCAAGGGGGAAAATGTTTGTGGTGGTTGTTTTTTTTTTTTTCTTCTTCTAGAATTTTTGGGCACTTTTTTGCCATCAGATGTGTCTAAAAGTAAAATCTTTAGTGTTTTAATTAGTGCAAGATTAGTAGTTCTGTAGGAAATTAATTTTATGGCTGTTTGTTGATACAGAATGTGTAAAAATGAAAGCTACTAAAATGATGATAACAGCAGCTTACATTCAAATCATGATCTATCAAATTAGTGGCTCTTGAAGATCCACAGCCTGATTTAGTTTTCTGGAATGTCCTTACTATGAGATAGAAGATAGAAGTTAGAGGACCTGGATCTCTGGTCAACATCAGCAAGCAGTGAGGCCAGTGTAAGAACTACTCTATATGATCCCACAGTAAATACATAAAGAATCAAGTTCGGACTTTGAGAGAGTTGATGTTATCTCCCACCAAAATGTAGCCCAGCCAATAAATCATTAAGGTTATTCTCTGGGGCCTGTCCAATCTCAGTGTGGTTTTTTGGTGGCAAGTTTGCAGCCATCAAACGAATGTCCTGTATTACGTTCCTTTTAACATGGCCAGCAGAGGAGGTTAAAAGCATCTTTTCTGTTAAAAGTGTCTCACAAATGATCTTAGAGTGCAATGGGGAAACAAGATTGTGAGAGTCCCAGACATGATTCTTACTAAGTGACATGTGTAATTTTGAGCAAGGGCTCTCTGCTGGCTTCATCTTCTTTGAGCTGGGAGGCAGCAATTGTGTCTTCCAGATGCATGCAAAAAGATGTCAGGCCTGTGGTAAACACTGACCTGTAAAACCATCTCAATTTAATGTATATCTCCTATTGTAAAGTACTGGAGTTCTTTTGCTGATCTTGTCTAACCATAAAACAGCATGTTTAAATTGCGAGGTCTGTTCTAATGAATTACTAATAAGCTATCATGTTTCTATGTGACACCAGGGGAAAAATGTAATCTTCAGAAAACACCTTTAATATAAAGTGCATTAAGATAACATGCATGGGATATATAAATGAGATACCTTATATGAATACAAGGGATATATGACTTAGATTTTGATTGGAATAAGAATCCAGAAACCTGTTTTCCATGTTAAAACTAGATGGTGACAACTAAAAGGTGTATAGTGCCTGCTTGTCAGGTCACAAGTCCAAAAGTATGTCTCCAACCTACCTAAGTCTGTTTTCTTTGCTTTGTGCCCCTTCTTCCACCTGACAGTGGCCTTCTGCTGATGGCCTGCTGAAACTTCTGGCTTCTGGATTTCCAGGCCGTATTCATTAGATACATTCCGATAATTTCCAGTCATCAGAGCAAATAATGAACGTGCACCTCAGTGACAGAGATTTGTTAAAACAGATTTTCAGTTGAGTATTAGATCTGTATCCAGATGGTCAAATGATGAGTGTCTTGGGAGCACTTATCTACAGCTTAAAATTTCACCACATTAGTCTTACCCATGTGTTACTTCGCGCACACTAGAAACGCACAGCTCATTAATGCTGATGTGTTTTGCTCTAGAGCTCAATAATTTCAAATTCACTTCAGTTCTGAACAACCAAGACAAACTTTGTATTTTGTATCTAATTCACAAACCTGGTAGAAGTTTGGTTTTTTTCTGTCGAGTGTTTCTTAACTGGTTGCTGTTAGATTCAAATTATTTAACAGATGAAGAAAATAGATCCTGAAACTCTGGCATAGTCTCTATTATAATCCAAAGCATGATAAAAATGGCAAAATCTTTTCCAAAGACATCTGATCCTGGGTAAGGAACATCTTTGTTACCACCAATGATTTAATTAATTTTTTTTTAAAATCAATACAATTTTAAAATGTCCCTCTTTTGTAAGAAAGCATTTTCTTTTATATTGCTTTCCTTAAAGTGTGTTATGGAGGTGATGTCCTTGATGAACATTTTGGGGCTATCAGCTAAAGACTAGAATCAAGCAAATGGCCTGAATGCAAGCCAGCTACAAAAAGGCTTTTTTTTTTTTTTTTTTTGGCGGGGGGTTGGTGTTCTTTTTATAAAGTGAGGAAAGAGATTGTACTCTAGGTATTTAGACAGTGTCAGGTAATCTACAATGAAGGTTATCCAGCATTTCTTATTCTCATCAGAACTGGCAGCTTCAACATCAATGTGCAGAGAAACATTCCTGTTGTCAAAATAACCTTTCTTGTGGCTAATGTACACCAGTGCTAACCTCAGTAATTCTTTGGACATATAGCTACAAAAAGAGAACAAATAACTTACGAGGTTGCTTGTTGTCTTCCAATTGCATTTTAGACTGATCTAATTAACTTTTTTTCTGAATCAACTTTATAAGGATTGCAAATTTAATCAGACTGATGAAAAAACAGTAATTTAGGAAAGAAACTGTTAGCTGAGTTTGGGGAATCATCCAGTGTCATAACATCAATGTGAAAGAACTTAAAAAAAATGAATCAAAAAACCAAAAAAAACCCAAACAAAACAAAACCTAAAACCCCGCAACCACCAAAAAGCCCCCAAATACCAGCATAACTTAGTAAGTAGTCTTCTTTTGAAAAAGACAAACTGCTTTAAAGTACCCACACAATTTTAAATATCCAGTGGTTGGTTTGCTCTGTATAACTTGTCGTCGTAAGATGCAATGATAGAATTGGTTTTATCCTCTCCTCACCCCACTATAGATTTATTAGAAAAACATTGGGATCGGGGGCAGGCGGGGGGGAAAATCTTCCAGATATAGGCTGTTCATTTAAAACACTTTCTCCCCAAAACCTTATGAACAGAATAATAAGCAGAAGCTTTCCTATTATCCTTACATGATCAATTTTCTTAATGTTTTTCATAAATTTCTAATGCATTGGTGCCCTTTGAAAGTGACAGGTACTCTAGTCAACATGGAATATGATTGCATTTGAAAACTGTTTTTTGTATTATAAGTGACCTCTTTATGGAGGTCAAGACACGTCTTTCAAGTTTTTTGGAAACTTTGAATGTACTGAAGTGGTGAGCGGTACCACCAAACTAAAAATTAAGTAAATTTCACAAACAAAAAAATTTCGTCAGAAATCATAGTAAGGAAAGTTCTCAATCATTTTAAATGAGGTAAAACCACAACCCCTAACCAGTCAAAGAACAGTGGAAGTAACAAAGCCTGGTTTGCTGTGGGTTTGTGTCCTGCTTTCCAGACTGGCAAGTTAACACAGCCTCCTGTTTGGTTTGCAAAGGGCAGTGCGTCTTGTTGCTCCCATGGAGTTAAGTGCCTGTTGATGGCAATGCATAGGCACAGGGTAGCATCTTCCCGATTTCACAAAACAACTACTGCCTTATCCTCAGTCCAGGCAGTAATTTAGATCTCTTTCTTCTACCCAGGCTGAACCTTCCCCCCACCACCTTTTTTTTTTTTCCTTTTTTTTTTTTCAGTTTGATGGATTTGGAAATTATTCTTAGCACTGATGAACACACAGAATAATTACCAAAGGTGTTTCTGTAAGAAACCAGACCTTCCCCATCCTGCTCCCCCAAAATGTGTGATCCAAATGAAATGCTAACACATCTACAACACAGACCAATGTAACTTTATAAATTTTAAAATTAGAAGATGATATTTTGCATTTTCAGAACTGCATTTTAATATTCAGGTACCTCTTTAACACTGCTTATTACTTTTTTTAAGAAGTGTGAAATATCCTAATAGCTCTTTCACCCTGTTCTTTTGCATGATAGATTTACTATCTTACTTAATTCTTAGGATTGGTACACTGGTGAAAGTGGAATGTTAAAAGACCTGAAAGAATGAAAGGATTTGTAAAATGTCAATTTTATAACTCTTAGTCTTTTAGAGGAAATTAAGCCTAGTTCTTCACTCATTCCTTGGAGTTGTAAACGTTCATCATGAACAAATGTAATACATGCCAGGTATCTTTCTGTCAAACAAAGAACAAAGAGACTTGGCATTACTGATCATTAGTTTTTAAGAAGTGGAAAAAACTTTTTTTTTTCCTAGTATAAAGATGCAGAAAAGAACACAAGCGAAATTTTACGGGTGGCAAAAGAAAGACTTTGTGAGACACCTTAATGTCACTCAAAGGGATACTGACTTTCTAGAGTAATGCAAGTTTCTAGGGTTGTCTGAAGTTCTCTTTGTCAGTACACTTGAATGGGATGAAAAATGTCTTTTATGCTTATCTTCTCATTTGAAAAGAAAGTACACGGCAACAGGGGGAAGTGTAGGCATTAGCAGCATGCACAGCTGTCAGGTGAGTGAGGAGGCAAGAGTATCTGCTCAACACAACAAATATTAAAAGTGCTTTTTACATTATGCTATAGCCAAGGCAATGCATTACAGCAGCGTGTGTTATGCTGCGCTAATGCACCTGCAAAGTGAGATAGATTTGTACTCACAAGTTTAAAAAAAACCCAAAACACAATGCACAACAAAAAAACCCAAAACCACCCACTTGAGGAGAAGAGTGTTTTCATCCTGATTTAAGAAAAAGATTTTTTACTGTGAGAACAACGCGGTAGAGTCCCCCTCACTGGAGGTTTTCAAGATGTGATTGACAGCGTGCTAGATAATCTCATCTAGGCTCCTTTTCCCACAAAAGGTTGGACCAGATGGTCTTTCAAGTTCTCTTTTAACCTGGGCTGTTCTACAGTTCTCTGATTCTCCAGCAGGTTTTTTCTCTGCCAAATGCAGAGGTAAGAACAGGTGTTATTTGGTGGTACTGGTGGCTGCATTCTCCTTTTGTGTCAAAGGTGGGGAAGTATTTTTTGAAAATAAGTGGTTAGGAGTGTTATTTCCCATAGTTGGTAGGATGTATTTCTTTTGTATCTTTATCAAAGCCTGATTAGAGCCCACAGGCTTAGTCATGTGAAGGTGGAGAAAAAGGAAAGTACACTAGCACTGTAAGTAAAAGGATGGTGTTGTTCTTGAATAACAATACGTAAATCAACCTATCATGTAAATAACTTGAGAACTTAAGAGCCAATTGAGGAAAAGTAATTAATCACGTTCATGGTTTTAGCTTGTGACAAATGGAGGTAAAAAGCTTAACTTCAGTTTAAGCAAATGTATTTTATTTAACATTTGTGATAGGTTATTTGTGTATTTTGTTCATTACCATCCGTCAGCTGATGCATGGTAATTTGTTAAGAGATGGGAGTAAATATGTTCACATGGTTAAAAGCAATCACCTTTGCTTAATACATGGCTTTTATTCACTTTGGTATCTGACTGTGAATGTTCCTAGAGTGCTATGGCTGTGTAATATTGTGCTGTGTAGATTAGGAAAATTCTCACAGTAAAGTGATTGTCTAAAGAGGTTATAAACTATCCGTTCTTGGTGGTCTTTTAAATACAGAATAGATAAACATCTGTCAGGGATGACGTGAGACAAGCTGATCCTGACTGTGGACAGGGAATGGACTAGGTGATCTCCTGAGGTCTCTTCCAGTCCAAGGAGTCTATGATTTTAGTTTAACTAACTCAATGAAATGCCACACAGGGATTTGTGTTAATTTAATTAAGTTGACTTTTGAACAAGTTAACAGATGTTTACACTTATAAATGCAACCATTTAAGGCCTAGAGTGTGCAATCTGTTCCAGTACTTCACTGTCCTTTTAATTAGAAAACTTTTATACTAATTCTAACTGCTGCATGTCTAAATCCATGCTACTTTTACATACCATTTATGCTACTTTTAGTCTGTCCACCATAAAACACCTTTGGTTTTTTACTTGTCACATGCTGTCTTTCGGCCTTTTTTTACACTCTTTGGTCTTTTCTCCATAGGTTTAGCAGCCTGTATTTTGGAGTTGGAGGGGTTTTTTACCCCTCTGAATATTTTTGTTCTAGAAGTTTTCCAGTTAAACTATGTCCTTTTTTTTTTAACTGTGGCTTCCCAAATTACATTGCTTGTTAGGTTGAACCTTTATTGGTACTTATAAAGCAGAATGATATTTCCATGAGTAGCACTCTTGGTTAAGCATACTAGTAATTTTAAACTTGGTTTCAGATGGATCTGAAGGATCTGGGCGGAGATTGCGTGTAGATAACTAAAAGTTTGAAATCACATTCTTCAATTAATCCCCTCAAGTTAATCATAGATAAAAAAACCAAGACACAAAAACATTTTAATTTTTAGCTGAGACCAAGGACTTTGTCTTGTCAATTTTGAGGAATTGACTCTTGAATATGTTGATATGTTCCTTAAATCTTCATTTTTATTTTTTTTTAATTAGAAAGAACCTTCTGCAAATTATAAGGGGAATTTATTTAATGTTTTCTGTTGTGGCCTAAACTCCAGATTAAAACACTGTTTCTCTCCACTCAAGAATTATTTGGTTTCAGAGGCAGGATCACTGAATTTAGAGAGAGGAAAGATTGTTTGAATTTCTCCCTCACCAGCCATATGTCCATTCATATGGCCTTTAAGTTATGAGTAATAATCATGTAGTGCAAGCAGCACTAAGTTATTGCTCATCACATGTAGGGAATTGTATGAACAGATAACACAATTTTCTGTAGTCAGGTCTATAACGAGTTTCAGACTTTGGGTGTTTGGATTTATTCATCATCTCAGTGAAGGTGTGGAAGTAGACTTAGTGTTAACTGATAGTATTTGCATGCAAACAATGGCACTTTTGTAGCCATCTACAGGGACCATCATTTCTGCCTTCTTTTGTTAATTGTTTATGTTAATTGGTTATGTTTGTTGTGGTTGAGCTGAAACCAGAACAATGTTGTCTTCTGGATATTTTCCTTGCTTGTTTTGTTTTCAGCTTCAGATGATTCATTGGTATGTCTTTGTTATGAGCCCAGTGTTAAACTAACATCTAGAAAAGTTTTTTTTTTCTCGAATTGACAAGAGATGTTGTCTGGAAGTTTTTTGTTTTTGAGGACTTTCCCATGCTTGGAGTTACTTGGGCCTCTGATTCAGATGGTGGAAGGTTCCCAGCCAGCCCATCGTCTCTTTTTTATAGGAACAGACTCAGAACTTCATTCTGGGTGCTGCAGCTGCAATGGAAGGATTGTCTTGATCTCTAGGCATTTTAACCAGAATAATTGCCTGTTATTGCAGGAATCTTTCCTCTTTCTGGTGACATAATTGCTTTTCTTGAGGTTTCTTATTTCATATGTGAAAGTCTTTGAGCTTATTATAGGGTGGATAGTGTGTGTTTTTTGGTGAAGTGAAGCTGTGGGATGGTCTAAAATTCTGCTGTATGGTTACATTCTGTGCGGGAGGACTGGATTTGATAGCCCAGATCAGATTAGTAGGAATCATGATCTCATTATTGTCATTTGTGGTGCTGCAGCATCTTCCCTACTGGCACTGCAAAAACAGCAAATGCTCCCAGTAATGAACTAAAGAACTATGAAACATAGGACTGAAAAGGTCATGTAATTCTGATTAAGCAGAAACAACTGTTCCTAAGTTCCTCTGTGTTGTATGGTGCTAGGCAATAGCGTGTTTTCCAAACACTCAAAATTTAAAGTGTAGTGTTAATCTAATTTTAGTACACTCTTCTTCTTGACTCTGTTCCTGAAATACTTTGGTCTTTGTTTCTTTTCTGTCTTCCTCTTTTGTGAGTGAATAAAGTGAAGTCTTCTGTGATTGGGCTTTTACTTATGAGATTTCCTCTTGCCAACCTCTAAACCCTGACCCCCCAGGTCAGTCTGTAAGAGACATCTGAGCCCAAGCAGAACTCAATTGATTTAATGGGCAGCTAGAAATAGGGACATGCAAAGACTATATTTTGATGAAAGTTTTGATCTGACAGTGTTTCTACATTTCTATTTATTTATATATTTATTATGATCCCACCCTGGCCATTCATTCCTGCCTTAGGCTTTCCTGCTCTATTGTGCTGGAATTTTTATTTAATCTCTTTCATTCCAAAGAGAATTCAGCTCATTAAAGCAGTGAGAAAGATTTTTCAGCAGAGGATTACAAGCTCAGGAGCCATCTGTGGTGGTTTATATACTGTGCATGTGTGTGCGTGTTGGTGAGAAAAAGGGAAGAGGAAGTGCCCAAAAAAAGGAAGCTCCCTTATGTCTTCTCACACAGAAAGTAGTATGTTTTTGTGTTTTGCTTTCTTTCTCCAGTTGCCACTCCTCAGTCTCTGTCTGACTCTTAGGGAATAGCAAACCCAGTCCTTAAAAGTCAGTAAGTGTTTTAAAATTTCACTCCAATCTCAGGCATCAATGAACCTATTTGAGCTTCTTTTCATGAAATCAATGACAATAAACAACTGGAACTGCTTTAGAAAAGCTTTAGATCATGATGACTAACCAGTTCCGTGGTTTCTACTTCTTTCCACAGAACCACTGAAAGAGATCTGGAAATTGGTAGTTTAAAACATTTTATCAGTATTTTCTTTTAATATATATATGTATTAAATTTAAAGTTAAATTTTAAAGAGAATTTGTCCCCTCCCACCACAGAATTTTTCTGTTTTAGCCTAAGTTTTGTTAGTTGAAGTGAAGTAGGACATGAGAATAGATTAAAGTTTTCAATTAGCTTAAATTGATTAGACTTGCTATACAAAATCTGTACTGGAACCAAAGCCAGTGCCTCATTATGCCTAAGTCTTAGAAGACAGACGTGTGTTCAACCTGTGATGTAGACTCTGCAACGTCCCTAGGAAATCCTATTCCCAGTAACTGGGGAGACACATATAACTTATGGCTAGAGCTAATTGCTTTAATGGGCTTTGAAGAATGCCATTGGGTAAGTCATTCCCCAGTATATGATGTTACAAATACAAAGCAAAGAGCTAAGGTTATGTACCAAATGTACAGGAAAATGCTGTGAGGATATACACGCACACAGCCGATACACAGCGCTTCTTTTAAATAGCTTATGAAAAGAAGCATCTGAGTGGATGTATTTTTAGGTTCATTGGCTGTTTTAAGATGTTGCTGTTAACTTCTGGGATTGTCTAAAAATAGTGCTTGGCTGAGAATGGCATCCTTTTACAGCAGAGATACATAGGGCATAGAGTCGTAGAATGGCCTGGTTTGGAAGAGACATTAAAGATCATCTAGTTCCAACCCTCTGCCGTAGGCATCTATGTATCCCATATGGGACAGTCCCTTTGCCACAAGTTTATAACAGGAGGGGAACATGGAAGCAGTCAGTTTAGTCATAGTACTTAAACTTATGCTTTTCTTGGTTTGTTTTACATATAGTTGTGTCACGTTGAGGAGAAAATGAAAATCCAAAAAGGGTGCATTGATAGGCTCACAAGAAGAGGAAAAACAAACACTGAGGATGTAACTAAAGTGGCAGACCTAATGGGGGAAGCAGGGTGGGGAGTAGGAAGAAGTGCTGCAAGGTAACAGAAAAAAAAATTACTGACTGCAAAAGCACTGTACGATTACAGGAACTCTGAAGAGAAACGTGTGCATGAGGGTCATGGCAATGAGCAGCCCAAAGTGCTCAGTCTGTACTGTGAGAGGTCATCTCAGTGCCTCCCCCTCCCTAGAGAGTGCTGGTGCTTTGAGGAGCCCTTGCTGGGCTGTTGTGAAACTTGAAACATCTTTAAGCAAAAATTAGCATGAATCCCAATTTTATTAAAAGTTTCTGCCAGATCCAGCAAACTACTTAATTTTCTTCCAGTTTCTTTTGTTATTCTTCTGTTGTTGACAGACTTAGCCTTTTTTACTCAGCTCGGGTAAATGAGCATAGTGACTGCTGTCCTTCTGTGAAGCAGTTGTTCACACCATTGGAGCTGATGTGAAGTCTTTTGTTTGTGTGTCAGTCCAGCTGGGTCCCACCAGCCGTACCTACTCTGACAGGCTGGCATTATGGCTTACAATTTAATCAAATAATTCTACAGTTATGCTTTTTAATTTCTAGATGATCCATCACAGAAAGACGCACAAGCTGGCCTGAAATACAATATGACTAATGGTACCATATTCTGCTCTAAGCTGCTGGGCCAAGACAGGTTATTGAAAGGCTGGGATTAGTTATTTGCATTGAAGATGGTCTTGTTGAAATATAACATTTAGTTAGATATCATCAGGCTACATTGTAGAGCAACCATCACTGGATGTGGTTAGAGGAAAGGATATGAGACCATTTCTAAACCATTTGAGACATTAATGAAACTAGATAGCTGAGGTAAACTTTTCTTAAAAAGCCTGTCCTTGTTTTTTTGTTGACAAATTAAGAAAATCCCAAACAAACACACACCCCCCAAAAAAATCCAACAGTTGGGATTTTCCTCTTCATTCTTCAGTTAGAACTCAAGTTCTAGCAAAAGTTCTTAACAAAAAATCTGGAAACTTTATCATGCAATCTTGACTTTGGTTTCATCCCACCCAAACTGGGACAAGAGAATTATAAATCTAGTCACATAAGGTTTTTTCAGCAGCTGACAGAAGATTTTTCAGAATGACTGAAGAGGCAGATAGTCTCCACTGACTAAAAGTTTGAGTACTTAGTGCTTTAGGCAAGTGTCTGAAATTAGATAAAATGAATTCAGACCTTGAGACATCAAAAGACGTTTCAGAGGAAATCTTTCAACCACTGTTTTCTACTAGAAAAAAAAAACAGTTAAAAATAAGAACAACAATAACAAAAAAGTGATATATAAAGCCTTTAACCTATGGCAATCCAATCAAGAGTGCAATTTGGCCTTTAGTTATCTTCAATTTGAAGACGGACTTGGAAACAGAGCCAAACCCACAGTCTCTGACACATGCCTCTGGCTTCCAGATTGTACTGCCTCACTGCCATGTAGAGGAGAAAAACCAGCCTGCTCCTCTGCAACTCCTGTAAATGTTGTAGGATTTCTGGTTTGTAGCTGGCAAGCAGATGATTTTATTGAAACCAAATAGCATGTTTTCTTTCTTTTGTTTCCCATATGCCAGTTAAGACGGTTCTTAGCTGAAAATGAGAAATATTTTACAGCTGAGGAACCCTCACCCTGAATTCAATGGGTAGCACGTCCCTGTCTGAAACATCAATACTGGGCGTTTGATTTGTGATTATCCTCTGCTTTTTTTCTGGGTTGACAAATTTTGCATGTTTGATTCTTCCTGTGTGATCTTCTTAAGGTTTTGGGTGGTGGTGGGTTTTTTTTGTTGTTGTTGGTTTTTTCCCTGGGACTCAGAACGTGTTAATAAATTTCTTATCCAATGTCAGGCTATTGAAAACATTATTCTTGATTTTTTGAATAGAAAATTAGTGACTGCTTGCTTACAATTTTTAACCAGAAGGCTCCCTGGTAAAAATGTTTTAATTCTCTCAGTGGGAAATCCTTTTTTTTATTTTATTTTATTTAGTGATATAAATGTATACTCACACAATCATCTCTTCGATAATTATTTTTAAAAGTAGTATTTGATAAATACTGTGATGTTGAAATGAATTCAGCTACAGGAATTTGGTTCTAAGTTTAACTTTAAGGCATTTTATGATACCATATGTAACACATGATAATAACAATGTATCCAAACTTACTGTTTTTACTGAAATTTTCTCTGTGTATGTCTGTGCATATAAGTTTATACATGGATGTGTGGATAACATGCATTTTAAAAATATTAAACTCCTACATAGATATTTTATATTAAATTTATATGTGTATATATAGGTTTGGGGTATTCTTTCCACTTGGGCAATGTTGAATACTAAAATTTCCTTAGTCAAAGTCACTCAGTCACATTGCATTGATGGCTGTTTTCTCTTCCTGTTTTCTTTTTCCGACTGTCCCTGGCAGATATGTTTCAAAGAGGAAGATCACAGATCCTCATTCTCATTCTCCATGTTTGCAAACAAAATGATCCTGTGAACATGAGAGAGGCCCTCTGTGTCTTGGACCAACAATGATGTAGATGAGCATTAGTGGTACAGAATTCGCAAGGTTTACAACAAAGGCAGGCAGTGCAGTAAACTACAGCAATCCATTTTGCCCTATTTCAGTCCTGGTTTGAGAAGTCATAACGTCGTGGCATGTTTGTGCATAGCTCTCTGCATGAGATAGCCCAAGGAATTACTGCTTCTTTGTTCGTCTGCCTCCCTGCCTCAGCTCTGTCCTGTACGGTTCTCTTCTGTGCATGGATGTGGATGAGACAATAGCTAGTTCTGCTTTTTGTTTCCCTTTCTCTCTTGTCTAAGTTTACAGTAAAGCACCTGAACTGCAGTTGTAATGAATATGCTGAATGGTCTGAATGATGTAAAGGAGTTACTCACTTCCTTTGGTGCAGTGGTTTTTTTTTTTTTTCTTGGAGAGATTTTTTTGGATGAGCAAGACTCTAATGGGGGTTTTATTTCTACTGCAGTTGAGAAAGACAGAAGCAGCTTTCTCAGTGCATGTGGGGGACTCCCACAGAAATCAGTAAGGCCTTGAGTTTGTGGGGGATAATTGCTGTTTATCCATTGATGCAGTAAAAAACTGGTTGCAGGTTGGGGGGAAGTGAGGAGAGGTGGAAAAAGATTCTTCATCTATAAATATTTTACAAATATTTAGTGAATTTAATGGTCTAATGCAAGGCTTCTCACCATTTCACAGCACAGACTGTATCCTCTCTTAGAGGCCTCCTCTTGCAGGCATGCTTCCATCTGTGAGGACACCAACTTTCCCTTCCTTCAGACACTTACAGAATCACAGAATATTAGAGGTTGGAAGGGACCTCAAAAGATCATCTAGTCCAACCCCCCTGCCAAGGCAGGACCACCTAGAGCACATCACACAGGAATGTGTCCAGTCGGGTTTTGAATGTCTCCAGAGGAGGAGACTCCACAACCCCCCTGGGCAGCCTGTTCCAGTGCTCTGTCACCCTCACAATGAAAAAATTTTTCCTTATATTAACACGGAACCTCCGATTACACTAATATGTTTTACTGCGGTGGCCTGTGTACATTGAGACAAATGTTAGGAAACTCGATCTGTCTTTTTCCGCAGTTTAGCAGTGAGTAATGAGGAGATCTAGCATCACGTAACCACGCAGTTCTTCGTGGACCACAGACAAGTGCTCCACAGACCACAGGGCTGAAACTTCTTGACTAATGCATTTCCCAAAAGCTGCGCAGCCAGCGCTAACCGCTCCTGCCACCCCAGGGTCTGAATGCTTTCTGCTCGCTCCTCCAACTCATCACAGTTAGTTATTGCAGGCGGCTCAAGTAGAACTGGCTATAGCTAAGGCTGCCTGGTGATTTCCATTATAAAACACTGTTTTCAATAGCTTATAGCTTCTCCAAACTTTAATTTGTTTGCAGTATTCCACACTAAATGTTTGCTTCCTTTTTTTGGGGGGTGGGGGCGAGTGCAACAGGAATGTGGAAGAGAGGAAGGAATGGTAGTGGGTAATAAAAACAGACTAAAAACTGAAAAGCTGAGACTTTTTGCAGGTTTCAGATAAAATTATTTCAAGATAAAATGCAAGATTTTACCCATTTTTCTCTTATAAAAACATGAGTATTTTTTACCTGCCCCATAAAGGAGCAGGGATAGTAGAGGATGTTTGTAGCATGGAAGGTAGTTCCTGTGGTTGTTCCTTTATAAATGTTCCCATGATTGCACCTTTGAAAACCTGTTTTCAGATGGTCAGACTTGTGACAGCTGCCAGTTAATTTCTCTGATGATGACAATGTGTGCACTGTGTGTGCTCCTACCCTCTGCCAACACCCATGTCCCATCAGCAGAGCCAGGCTGAACACTTTGCTTCCAGAGGTGGCGTGGGACCCATTGGTCCATACCGTGGCTAGGAGCTACTGTAGTGTTGGGTGTGGGACCTGGAAATCTTTATTCAAGGAAATGTGAATAGAAAAGAGGAGGAGACCAGGCTGTTGGGGGGAAAGGAGCCTCGTGGGAATGACGAGATGGTGTTGGTGTCGCAAGGGAGCAAGGAGGCAGCGGGGAAGGAGGAGCCCAGAAAACTAGGAAACAAGGCAGCTGAAAGCCTGGCCGCTGAATGCTGGCATTACACAGCTTCTGGAGGAGTTACGTGTGTGTGTGTACTCACACAGTTAGGAAGTTCTGAACTGCAGGAGCACTAATCGCTTCTTCCATTTTTTTCCAAGAGTGTCCAGTGTTCAGAGGGTGAATCAAGGCTGTGTCGTAAAGGCAGCTGCTCCCTGCAGAATCCCTTCCTCCTTCGTGGCAGATAAAGTTGAGGGACAGGGGATTACTGAAGGAGAGAAGACGGCTTTTGTGACTTGGTTGTGAGTTGCAATCCACACTTCTATTTTGCTAATTATTAGTTTGATACATGGGGGTTTTTTATTGTTTCACTAATAACTATTTACCGTAAAACACATATTATGTGAATGAATTCCATGGAAATAAGACCTTATGAAGCTTATTCTGTCTTCAGAACAGATTTTCAATAATCCCATGTAAATAAGCCATGAGACTGCATATTTAAACATTTAAGTATTTTGATCTATTTTCATTAAGTGGTTTTTGTTGTGTTTTTTTTTCATAGAGAACAGTCCATCCTGTGCATTAAATAGACAGAAACTCTCTGGGGAGAAATAAGCGTATGATACTTGAATGAAACATTGTCTTGGCATGTAGCAGAGAGAAGAAAAATGTAAGGTTTCCTGTGCAAACTTATTTGGACACTTTTGAAATTTTGAAAGCTTAACTGTGCTACCCTAGAACTGTATTCAATTCAAATAGTTTGTATTTGCTATTTAAGCTAATCTGGAAATTGTTTCTCTGAGTCTTTTTGCATATGTGTGTGCTCAAACATATATGTGTTTATGTAAAGTGTATTTATTAGGTATGCGTTGAAATATGTGAAGAGATATATGTTGGGCCAGAACTCTTTCGCTCCTTATCTGCCTCATGAGACTTTCAAAATGATGGTTTCCTGTTTACTTGTTAATTCGTCATTATAAAATCCAAATCCTATTAGTGTTCTCAGTGTTCCTGGTTCATAGCTGGAGTTTTAAGCATATCCTTTATTTTCATAAAATGAGAAGATGAGATTATTTATATCACTTTGATGTAATTTTAAAAAAGAGAGCACAAAATGTTTTTTATAAAAACAATTCTCCCATCATCTGAATGGTGGTTACTGGGGACATTCATCAAAGATTTTGAAAATACGGTCTTTAAGCTCTTCTTGTATTCCTACTATTTTCAAATCCTGTATTTTAAAGTAAATTCAGGTGTCACGTTGGTGTTACCACTGATTCTGCGAGGTGACAGAACACACAGTGAGCTACACTGAACAATAAAAATGGGTTGCAGTGGTGTGGCAAAACTTAACAATTATGTTATTTCTCTGCCACTCAGTGCCCTTTCCCAGCTGATTCTGAGACTGGCTGTCAGATCTGCCAAGTCCATTTTCTCTGAGATTTGCTTGGGACAATAATAATGATGAAATTAGGTGTGGGCATTTCAATGCTGTTCTCTCTGGATCTTCAGAAAAGTGCACATTTGGACGGCTTGACCTTGTTGTAATTCACACAGAGATTGTACTGGAAATTCCAGTTTTCTGCGATTGGAACAAGCGCAACTCCTATCCTGGAGGAGCCTCTGGCCATTCCCAGACATTGTTTATGGAAAGAGTTCAGGAGGACGTGAGCCAACTCTTAGCTATTTGTACCATTTATCTCCCCGTCCCCTACCCGATCTGAACTTTTTTCCACTGTTATGAGAAAAAATGATTTTATAGCTGTCTCTACAGCACAGTCTCTCTACTGATGTCCCCAGAAAGCACGGTCTTCTCAATACGTGCTAAGTCAGTCCCAAGAGGGCTTTCAAATATGTGGTGGGTGACCAGTTTTGCATATGTTTCCTCTCCACCTCTGTCGTTTCCTCTCCACATGTGTCCTGCCCTCAGACTGCAACGGATACTCAGCTGAAGCACATCATTGGTGCAGGCATTGATCCCTGCTCTGCTTCCAGAGTTTGGTGGGCTATCCCTCCTCTGAAGCTTTCTTACCATTGCAGTGATGGAGTTTGATTGGGGCTTTGATGCTTGACCAGTTATTTTTACTTAGAAAGTCTCTGTCTTTTTTCCAAGTGTTACCTATGTAGATTAGGTTTAATCTTCAGAAAGCTTTTTTATGTTTATGCAGCTGAAGATTGGCCATTTTAACTGCATTTTGCTGGGATATGTTTGATCCCATAAAAATGGTTTACCTGGTCATTTAGTGGTAATATTTGTAGAGGCTTGGGAGTGTAATTTTTTTAACTTTTTTTTCTGTGCCACAAATTTATTATCCAGAAATGTTACTGGGTATTGCTGTACACTAGATGTTCTTCTCTTGTTTGAGTTGGTTTTTTTTCTTTTTTTTTTTTTTTAACAAGGGGAAGTCAGATCTCTGCTAATCCATTTGAATACTTCTTTTGACATTAACCACACTGTGCTTCTTGATGAAAGGAAGTGTTTCATGGATCCAGCTGGAAATCTTCTTTTCTCTTTGGTCAATGCCAAGTCCTCAGCTGCACATCATGTTCTTGTGTGTGAGCTGTAAGATGAGAAGAAACTTTGAGAAATTGAAGCTCTCCTACTGTGGTACCTGGACACCAATTATTGCTTCAGGTGATGATGCAATCTATCATTTACAGATTGCATATTCTCATCTTTGGCTGACACTGCTGCCTCTGTGGTGGCTGTCCAAACTGGATACAGGCATGAGGCATCTTGATTCTTTCTTGGGAGTCATGACACAATCGGTACTAATGGTTTTCCTGTGGGCCAGTTGCCTGCAGATGGGATAATGGATAAATTCTTTGTATGGTTTTGTTGATGTTGTGATAAAATTCTTTAATCCTGGAAAATGTTCTAGAAGAACAATTTCTTTAAAAATTTTAAGAAACTCTTCTCTATGGAATCTTTTAAGTTTATGAACAGATCAAAGACAGAAAATAACATGTTAAAAGATTTGAAAAAAAAATCGTTCCCATTCATGTACTGAAAAAATTGAAATAATCATCCCCCTCAACAAAAAAAACCCAACACCCTTTGTGTATTTCTATGAAATTGAAATCCAGAGGTGATGATGGATAAACACCGAGAATCCTTTCATTTGGAATACCAGAAGTTTGCATTAAGACATGCAAATAGAAATAGTTTTTTGGTCACAGCACGTGCCATAACCAGACAAGTTTTGAGCCTCTTGTCTTGGATCTCAGTACTAACAGTATTTATGTTTAAATAGCTCTGCATCCTGTTTAACTGGACTATTTTTAAAGCATGTGCAGTAGATGGCTTTAAGTATGAAGACTGAACAAAATGAATTGACGGCTTGTTTTTTTAAGCCCCAACGCACTTTCTTAAAGTACATTCTGTCCATTTGATCAGCCAACTGTTAACGCTACATTTCTTCAGAGAATTTTATTTTTTCATCCCACTCTTCAGAAATGTATGTTTTTTCATATCTTTAGCTACATTTTGTAGGTTATTGAAGTCAGACTTTCCTGGAAAAATGGGAAGATTCTGATGCTTTGTGTAAAGACATGTAGCAGAGCCTATCCATGTGAAGTCGCTGGGTATTTTACACAAGACCATTCAGTGATAGCAGGAATACTTTTGTTATGTTTTGCCAGCAGCCAGTTCCTTAGGTATTTACAGCTCTGCAGAGCAAACCCCAAAGCCACAGTTTTAAATGAGTCTAAAGATGTTGAATTAGAAATTAAAAAGGCACCAACTCTTTCTCTTGCTTGAGAATTTAGAGAAAGCAAAGAATGCTGGTGGCAAGTCTGAGCAATATTGGCAAAGTCAAGCTGGAAATGTAAACATATGGTGGATTCTTACATTTAGAAGGATTTCTCAAAAGACAGATATATTTTTAGGCCAACAAAACCCAAAAATCCTTTCTAAAGAAGTAAACAGATGCTCTCTTTTTTTTCCTTTTGTGCAAAGAGAATGAAGGCTGGCTTGTGCAAATACAGAAAATAGTCTGCATGTGCTATTTAACTTCTCTTATTTTTATTTGCCCCCACTTCACAAATATGTAAATATGAAATAGTTTGCCTAAAAGAGCAAGTGTCAGGTCCTAATCCAGTCTACCTGCTAACTTATGGGATATTTTTTATTGTTTTGGTCTTTATGTTAAAAGGACTCTGCTTAGTGCAGAAAATAATGAGGTTTCATTTGAAATTTTGTGGACTCTGAATTAGTATGTAATGAATACAGTTCAGAAAATAGTCCCTTCACCTTAATCCCTTTTTATCTAAAGAGAGAGTCACTTCCCCTTGCCACCTTGTTTGATTCAAATCCATGCTTCAAAGAAAGAAGAGATGACAGAAAAGATAAATTACAGAGAGAAAATACAGATAACTGTAGAAGGAAAGAAATGAAAAATTGCAAAATCCGTTTGTAAAATACGGTTTGGCATTTTGAAGAAGATGCTGTTGTATATCAAGGTAAAAATCTCTTTCTACACTCAACTCAAAACCAAGGCAGAAGATCACAAAGTGTACACGTGTTTTGTGTGAATTAGCTATTTTTGTCTGTATATTTTTGCAGACAGTGGTTGTCAATAATATGTGAAAATCTACTGTATACTTCCTCAGGTTACCTGCAACTATCTGACATTAGAAAGTTTTAAATAGTTCCCAGGCTTGTAATGGAGTACTCTATCCATCTGTCTTATTACAAACTTCAGCAAACATTGACCTATAAATAGAGTTTATGAAAATAATCAAAGTGTGAACTCAATATAGTGTGGGTGGGATATATTGAAGTGTTATCAGAAATCTGAGTCACTTAAGCCTTTAAAAGGAAAATGACTGAGCCTCTGTGTGCAAAGGGGAATAAATTAGCAAGATAAAAATATCTGAGAAGCAAAAAGAAAGAAAACAAAACACATGGTTGTTAGTTCTGTAGTGGTGTATTTGAAGTGATAGATGAATGATGAAGGTGTTACGGCTATTTGTGAAGAAATAGATTATAATACCCTAGAAAAATGTATGGGAACAAATTCCTTACTGAGCTCTGATCTCAGACCATAAGGATAGAAACACCTTGGATGTGGTGTTACCTGTAATGCTACCTGTACTCGGTTTGTGTGGCAAGGTTTTGGTAGCAAGGGGACTACAGGGGCGGCTTCTGTGGAAAGCTGCTGGAAGCTTCCCCGATGTCTGATAGAGTCAATACCAGCCAGCTCTGAGACGGATCCACCACTGGCCAAGACCCACCCCATCAGTGATGGTGGTAGCACCTCTGCGATATAATGTATTTAAGAAGGAAAAAAATAAAAAAACCACCACCAGAAGTAATTTCAGCCAGAGAGAGGAGTGAGAATGTGTGAGAGGAACAACCCTGCAGACACCAAGGCCTGTGAAGAAGGAGGGGCAGGAGGTGCTCCAGGTGCTGGCGCAGAGATAACCCTGCTGCCTATGAAGAAGATCATGATAAAGGCAGGTTGTGGCCCTGCAGCCCATGGAGGAGGGATGATGGTGGAGCAGAGATTCCACCTGTAGCCTGTGGAGGATCTCATGCTGGAGCATGTGATGCCTGAAGGAGGNAGCAGGTGATGCCTGAAGGAGGCTGTGACCTTGTGGGAAGCCCATGTTGGTGCAGGCTTCTGGCAGGACTTGTGGCCCCATGCAGAGAGAAAGAGGAGTCCATGCTGGAGCAGGTTTGCTGGCAGGACTTGTGACCCTGTGGAAAGGACCCATGCTGGAGCAGTCTGCTCCTGAAGGTCTGCAACCCATCGAAGAGACCCACACTGGAGCAGTTCGTGAAGAACGCAGCCCATGGGAAGGACTCACATTGGAGAATTTGGTGAACTGTCTCCCGTGGCAGTGACCCCACGCTGGAGCAGGGGAAGAGTGTGAAGAGTCCTCCCACTGAGGAGGAAAGAGCAGCAGAGACACCATGCGATGAACTGACCACAACCCCCATTCCCCATTCCTCTATGCTGCTCAAGGGGAAGAGGTAGAGAAATTGGGAATGAAGTTAAGCCTGAGAAGAAGAGAGGGGTGGGAGGAAGACGTTTTCAAGATTTGGTTTTATTTTCTCATTACTTGACTCTGATTTGACTGGTAATATATTAATTTCCCTAAGTTGAGTCTATTTTGCCCGTGATGGTAATTGGCGAGTGATCTTTACCTGTTCTTATCTCGACCCAAGAGCCTTTCATTGTATTTTCTCTCCCCTGCCCAGCTGAGGAGGGCAGTGAGAGAGCAGCTTTGGGGGGCACACGGCCTCTATCCAGGGTCAACCCACCACACTACTTGAAATTTCAAATCATGAATGTCCAACTGTGGAAAGGTCTTTTTAGAAACACATTTGGAATCATCTTATGATTTCTTGAAAAGCATAACCAGAGTGGATGCCACAAACCAATTTCATGAGTGAAGGATCAGAGACAGGTTAGAATCCTCTTGGGGGGGGAGGGACAGGAGAGCACGAAAGGAGGTTTCTTACATGGGATCTGGTTACTTGCACAGTCCCTGGGTACAGGGAGGGGGTTTTGAGCTAAAATATACCAGTTTAAGCAAGCTCTGGGGCTCTTTATCTAGGAGCAGGGACTTCAAGAGGGGAGAGAGAAGAGCTGATAAGGGATTGCAGGTTTATTCTAGGTGCAGCTTCTCCTAAATGTAAGCTGAGGTGAGCTGTAAAACAGTGACACAAGGGAACATAGCAATGTTTTTCTGTAGTGAAGGGGAATTCAAGCCCATTATTGTGCTGCAAAGGAAAGTATAAATTATGAGGCATTCAGAAACCAGACATTGCATGGAAAAAGATGACGTGTAAAAACATATCTTAACGTAGGAAAGTCTTGCTCAGAGTATGTTCCATGGACATAGTCCGTGTTCCTGGTCTGAGCTCTCTGAGGCACAAGCATGGGTTTAATTTGAGGGCAATCAGATGCTAATTTTTAAGACACTTCTTGTTTATCTATGGTAATTTACTGCAAGGGAAATTTTAGTGGTAGAAGGCAAGCAGGAAAACAAAGCAGTTTGGCTCAAATTTCACTCACACTCTTTGAATGGCGACTGTGCCACATATGTAAATCAGATCTGAGGTCTAAAAGAATCACGGAGAGCTTTAAAAGCCTCTAAATGTATGGGCGTCTTACTGTCTCTGTACCATTCCCACAGTCCTGCTGGTGAACGGGACCAAACCTGGCCCCTTCCACTGTTCTCTAATCTAGCTGTAGCCTTGCTCTGTCTCTTTGTGTATGTGAGGGGACAGAGGCATGTTTGTCCTTCTCTTCATGTCGTTCCCCTTTATCCTTTCCTGGCAACTCTGCCAAGCAAGAAGAGGGCCATTTGAGACTTACGATTCAAAAGCTAACCTGGCATTCGGGTGACAGTGGGCACTGCTACTCTTCAGAAAAACAAGGAGTTCTTTGAAAATCAAAGTTAGTGAAATCGTGGTTCTTACAGCTTTATATGTTGTGATTTAACCTCAGTGTCTTCAGCTCCTGCTTCTCCTGGCCTTTCTTAATTCTCACTCTGCCCCTCTCCCCAGGAATCACACTCCAGCAATGCTCTCTCACTTTTCTGTGTCCCTTATTTTTGTCCCCTATTGGCATTGGCACGCTATCCAAAAACTGCATAAGCGCTGGCTCGCCAGCTGAGCAGAGTCTGGTATAAGGAAAATATATTTTGGGATATCTATCCCTTTGTCGATATTTAACAGACAGTTTCTGGGGAGCTTGCATCACTCTCCTTTGAGATCTCATTAGCGGCTTGAAAATCTGAGGTCACTTGAAAAGAGCAGGAAAAACCTGAAACATTAAACCTCTCTGTATATTTGTCACTCTGATTTGAACTGATATTTGCCAAGATTGATTCACCAATCACTAATACTGATTGCCTCAGGAAATGTCTCAAGCGTTATCAAAGAGTTAAGACAGTAGAGTGTTGTTGCTGCACAGAAACCTCGTTCTTTATCTCATTGCCAACAAAATGACTTCTTTTTCTGTCTTTTCTTTGAAAACTCTGTGTGTGATCTGTTGTTCATATAGGGATTAATAAAAATTTTAAGAGCTTTCTGTGCTTTAATGCGGGTGGGTATCTACTTGACCACTGGGATATACTGATACCCAATACTAACCCTTATTACATAAACAACTTCACTTTTTTTTTTTTTATTGCTTCCCTAATGCAACACAGCATTATTTCTGGTTTTGACTACAGCTGCACATTGACCTGAATGCTTAAGTCCTTGCCTTGCCACATGAAAAATTATGTGATTTAATTTACTATCGGGAAAAGGTCCTCTATTTTGCACTTCATTTGGCTTTCTTTTCTGTAGGTCAGATATTCTGAAAGAAATATCAGAAGATTTACACTTGATATTCTGATACAGATTTACTGGCTATATTATATTAAGCATTCTCAGAATAATTTTGGTACCACCATAAAATTTAAGATTCATAGAGTAAAAGGGCAAAATGAGCCATTCTATCATTTTCCCTGTCTGTGGATGCCTTATATTTAATCCAATTACTAATATATTGAACCAAGCGTCACAAACTTGATTAAATAATGTCATCCAACAAAGCTTTCATCCAGTGGCTCTTTTTGCACCTTTCATGGAAATTTATAGAAGTTAATCCCCCCAGTCCTCCCTTTCTAAAGCCCCATGTCTACTGTAATTACAGAACATAGAACTCTCTACGCCATCTTTGAAATAAACTGAACAAACTCTGACTGCAAGGCATTTTCTCCCATTCCCAGTAATTTTTGTGGATCTCCCTTGCATTCTCCAATATTTTCAAAAATCCTCTTCACAGTAGGAGTAGCAGAAACATATAGTATATCTCAGCATACTTCTAAAAAATGTTCCATATATGGATAGTGTTGTATTTCTTCTTTCTCACTGCTGTCTTTTTCTACATCTTTTGCCTTAGCGAGAGAAATAATGGTGGGTTTTTATTGTGTGGTTTTTGTTTTTTTTCAAAGTTCTGACTATAGCTAAATCCTTTGTGGTCTAGGACATGGTTCTCTCCCTCGTTGACTCCTTGATTCTATAACTGCAAGGTAGTTTCCTGTTACCTGTAAATGGCAGCTAGGGGAGGTCCATGATGACTGGAAAAACCTGAATGTTACACTCACCTTTCAGAAAGTTAAGATGGACTTGGGAACTAACCTTATCCCAATCCATGGAAGTGCAAAATTAATTTGAAATAATTTCCAAGCATATCAGGAATAAAAAGGCAGTCAGAAATTATCTACCCAATTTACCAAGGGAAAAAAGTGCTGGACCAGCATGTCTGTCTTCTATGATTAAATGGTTCTCAATGTGGATGAGCAGGGAGCAGCAGAAGAAACTCATCTTGACTTCAATAAGACTTTCGATACTGCCTCCCTCAGCATTCTCATTTAGAAACTGAGGAACATATAGACTGGATGAATGGACTGTTTTAGGTGAGTAGAAACTGTCTGGACTTCCATATTTAGATGATGACTTGACATCTAGAAGTGAGTGGATAAATGCTATCCATCAAGGATGAATACTGAAGCCTCTGTTATTGAATAACTTTATCAACAGTCTAGAGGATAAAATTTCTTAGAAAATGTAAAGATAACATTAAAAGGAAGTCTAAACACAGCATTAAATTTGAAGGGTTGACCACTGAATGGCAGAACTTCAGTTAAGACAATCTTAGGGACTGGATCAACAGGAATGTCATGGATTTCAATAAAAAGCATACATTCCACACAAGGAAAAGAAAAAAACCAAAGCAACGCATAACAGTAAGTGTGAGCAGGGACATTCAGGGCTCACAGTGCTTTTGTGGCCCTGAGAAGTAGGAGAAGTAAAGTTAGCGGATTTAGACAAGTGATTTTTCTCCTCCGCTCAGCATTAATGATACTGGAAGACTGCCTCCAGTTTTGGGCTTCCCTATTCAAAAGGCCTGTTAAGAGATTGGCTGGCATCAGCAGAAGGCTGCCAAGTTGGTCAGGGGCCTCAGGCACATGACCTGCTTGGAGAGGTTGAAGGAACTGGGATTACTGAACCTGGCAGGAGGAAGCTAAGGTGCAGTCTAACAGCTGCCTACAGATATGCAGACAGTTACAAAGATGATGGAGACAAGCTTTTATCATTGGTGACAGACGGTATAAAGAGGCCCAGACCTGAATTTTGCAAGGTTTACTAGTCATGACATTAGGAAGGAGTCTTTCGTTTGCAGGGTTGCGCAGCACTGGAACAGGTTCTGTCCTTGGAGGGGATGGACTCAGACAAAACTACAACTGACCTGAACACATGTAGGAGAATGCTGTGCTTTGTACAGGAAGCTGGAATAGATGGCCTCCAGACATGCCTTCCAATCAGAGTTCAATGATTCTTTGATATATAGTTGTGTCTTATGAGTGGTGGCTGAGGGAACTGGGACTGTTTAGTCTGGAGAAGATGAGGCTCAGGGGAGACCTTATTGCCCTCTACAGCTACCTGAAAGGAAGTTGTGGCGAGCTGGGGGTCGGCCTCTTCTCACAGATAACTAGTGACAGGCCAAGCAGGAACAGTTGCAAGTTGCGCCAGGGGAGGTTCAGGTTGGAGATTAGGAGAAATTTCTTCTGGGAGAGGGGGGTTGAGCATTGGAACAGGTTGCCCAGGGAGGTGGTGGAGTCACCGTCCCTGCAGATGTTTAAGGAAAGGTTGGATGTGGTACTTAGGGACACGGTTCAGTGGGTAATAGGTGGTGGGGGGACGGTTGGGCTAGATGATCCTTGAGGCCTCTTCCAACCTTAATGGTTCTATGATTCTATGTGTTTCCCTGGGTCAAAGTACCAAATATTTTATATGACCATTGAGACCTTCGCATCATTTAATATTTCATCAGTCATCTTATCCCATCAGTAAAAAAGCACAATCACCTTTAATAATCAAGCTTGTAATTTTCCCTCAAAAACTGAAATCAGATTTGTTTGTTGTGTGACCATTTCTCTGTAAAATCATGGTGACTGGTACTGATTATCTTTCAAACCTGCTAGTTTTGCTTTAGTTCATCGTTGATACAATCCTACGTCATCTGTTTCATCACTATATCTGGGACTGATGCCAGGTGACCTTGAGTTTCACAGTACCCTTTTTCCGTTTTCCATTCTTCTGGAATTTTTCCTGTGTTCCAGGACTTGTTTGTGCAGCCTTTTAATGAATCTTAGATTCACATTATCTGGGCCAGCTGGTCTTGAAAACATTTAGTCGATAGAGCCTTAGCTTTGTGGAACTAGCCTTATATGAAGGGCTTGTGCATGTGCACACACATCTTGTGACTGCTCTCCTTCGCTTACCCCCACTCCACACTAGTAAGTGAATTATTTTTTTGATTATAAAGAGATCTGAAACACCTGCCTTATTTTCACACTGAGGTGCATGTCTGTGTCAGATTATTTTCTCCTGTCCCTTTAAACGTTTCTGATCACTTTCCCCCCCCATATCTGTCCTGAAATGACACTGATTTTCTTCCCATACAAACTTGAGCTTGCCTCTTGCCTACTTTGACCAATAGTCTTGTCTCAATAGCCTACTTTGATCAATAGCCTTTTCACAGCACATTGATCTGTATTTCTCTGAATTCCCTCAGGTTTGAGTTATGTTATGGTTATTAATAATTTTTGGTGTGCATACACACATATATATGTGTGTGTGTATATATACATATATATATGAATTTGTCTACTTCATTTTTCTGAAGTAAATTGTAGCCAGAGATATTTAAAGGTTACATTTTTGGCAAAAAGTAGTCTCCAAAGTTTAGAAAGGATCAAGTGGTGTTTTTCTGATGAGATGAAATACACAACCTAAGTTAAGTTGTTTGTATTATTGCCATTAGTACAGGATCGCAGAACCATCCATACTTAGTGTTTCGTACTTGAACCTCTCAGTGACCCTCTTTGCATTGCTGAAAAAAATGTAAACTTTGATTAGTTTTCCAAAGTGAAAACATTAGCCTCTTGCCTTTTTCAGCATACAGGTAACCAAAGTTGTTTAGTAAGAGGGACACACTTGTCTGCACTCTTAACCTTCCTCTTTCTGCCTAGGAACTAGATTTCATGAGAAATGTACTGCCCCAGCTGCTCGTCCTGCTCTGCAGCACTTGTCACCCTGTTCCCTTAACACCCGTTCTGCCCTTGGGACTTAGATAAAATCAAACCACTTCTTTATATATTTTTTTATTATTATTTTTACTTTTATTTTCCCTCCATTGGTGTTTCCATCAAGTTTTTTCAAGGTGGGGCTTACTTTCCATTTGATAAATATTTTATTTAAATATAAATGTTGGTACAAGCTAGTCCTATGCAAACTCTTGCCATAGTGAAGGAAAATACACAGGACAAATGGAAAAGAGTTAGCTGTAAACTGAGGGTCAGAGGCTCCTTTGCTTCCTCCTAATTATATATGAAAAGTTAAAGAATCCATGTTCTGTTCTTTTTTTTTTTTTTT
>VWZZ01003416.1:101011-181829 GCA_013399095.1 Psophia crepitans | reverse complement strand
TCCCAGGGATTAGAGAGCAGCAGATACAAAAATGAAAGGAATGCAATCGGTGGAATACATTTTTAGAAAAGTGGATATGGTACAGACTGTGATTTTAGACATATTTGACCCCTAGACAATTTTAACTTCTCCATGAACATTTATTGATATTATTCTGCCCTCCCTACCAGCTCACATCTGGGCAACCGCAATTAGGTTTATTAACATAATTAAGATTTTTCTGCCTCTTTTAAATAAAATATAGAACTTCAGATACTTCCTTCAGTCTAATGCTTAACTACATTCTATAAACAACAAGAAAACCATATACTCAATCTGATTTAATCTTGAAAGTGAAAGTACCAATGGTAACATTCAATTTTGTTTAATACAGCCCTAGCACTTCTGGGGGAAAAATAACTTAAATACAGCTTTAGAGTGAGAGAGAAATGTAGAAAACAATAATCCTTAAAAAAAAAAGCAGCAGTTGAGACTAACATTCGAGGTATGACTGCAGTATAGTCCAGCTCCTAATGCCAAGATGATATTGGCCTGCCAGTACTGCATTACTCAAGCAGGAAGCGATGGGCCTGATGTGCTGACTTCAACTTTTTCTGTCCTGCAGATAAGGAACTGCATCACTGAGTAGCAAGAAAAGTAGGCGGCATGGAGAGGGTGTGATGAGGCGTGCTTTTAAATAAAGCTTGAAGACAGCAAAATATGTGAAGATAGGCAAGTTTGACCACAGGGAATAAAGTATGAGAAGCTGGAATCTTGCAAAGGCCAACAGGGTTGGTATATCCTTGCCCTTAACATAGCTAGGAGCATCAGGCAGGGATTAAGAGAAGGTGATTTAGCTGAATCATTAGGAGAAAAACTTGAGTTGCTTTGCTCTGCCATGTGAAATGCTGAAACGATTTGCCAAGTTGGGTGTGCAAGCTTTCATCCACGCAGACACACGGTGGAAAATGCACTTTAAGAAGCAAATCTGTGAAGTATTCCCTGCCTGTATTTCTGGTTATTCTGCTTTTCCTGTGCTTATCTTTTCTACCACAAGCCGTAAGAGTTATCATTTTTATTAATAACTCTATTTCTGAGTATCTCGGTCCCATACGGGGCACTCATGTTCCTTTCAGGCTCATAATGCTACCCCTGAATCAGAAGACAGGATTAGCTACAGGACAGTTAGGACTTTTCTGGAGTGAAGGAAGAGAGCCTGGGCATAGAAATTCTTCTGTCCATCTGCTAGAATGATGCAGACCTTCTAGGATATCCCATGCAACAGCTAATCTTTCTCTCCCAAACTCTTGTTGCCAAGGGTGTGGGTTTCAGTTCCTAGGGAACTCATGTGAGGTGCTGGAATTACTTTGAAGTAATTTTGGAATGGATAATGTCAGAGATTTTGCAAGAGTTGTTCTGACACTGAAATTGTTCTCTGCACCTCACTTGGATGGACTTCTACAAAAGCCCTTGATAAAAAAAAAGCAAAAGAACCAGAGAAGTGTAGAAATCAGCTAGAATATAAGAACAGTTTTCTTGTGTATAGAAGGATATAAAAGAAGCACATTAAAGCAAAAGAAATGACACTTTCATAAACTGCAGCAAGCAAAGCTGGGGAGGAGTATGTTGCAGGCCTGTTAAATCATGAATGATATGAAAAATGTGAGCAAGGAGTGATCAGTCATCATTTTTCACTGTGAAAGAACTATCAGACCTCAGTGAAACTATCCAGCAGCAAGTTTAAAGCAAACAAAATCTTTACGATACATATTAAATTGTAGGAATTCATGTGGAACATTTTGGAAGCCAAAAGTATAGACAGAGCTGGAAAGGATATGGATAGATTAATGAAGATTAAGTCCATTTGTGGCTATTCCATGCAACCATTTAGATGCAAGCTTCATGTCAGACACTCCCACTGATAGCTAGACACAAGAGATTACAACATAGGAAGAACCCTTTTATGTGTGCTCTGTTCGTATTCTGTTCTGTAAACATCGGCTGCCAGCAGCTCTTGGAGAAATGATGCTGAATATATGGACCTTCAGCCTGGGACACAGCAGAACCATTTGTAGGAAACAGCTGATAGCTTTCTGGAACCCAGAGGGATGAAACACATTTTCACTTGGCTGTATTTCAAGCAAATGGTTAATGTGAGATTTGGAGTGAACTTTACAAGTGACAAATGTAAGGCTATTTGGTAATAACGCTATCACAGTTGTATCTCCTGAGTTAACTGCAGTGTACCAAGTGATCTTTCAGCTTTCTAATGATAGCATTAATTTAATTGCTAAGTGTTAGTATCAGTTATATATTAATATCAGCTGCGTAGTATGTCTGTCACATATAACAAAACCTAAAAAAAAAGAGATTCCCATGGGTTTAGAAATTGCTCATTGAAGTTCTGGAAGTTGGAGAAAATAAGAAAGTATAATGAATTAAGATTTTTCAGGTTCTACTATACAGAAAAATAACATTAGGCTTCATATCAGAGACAGTAAAATGCCCTGTTTCTGGATTCTTTTCTCTTTTCCCCCAAAAGCAAAATTAAAAACCACATTTTCATAGTTTGGGAAACTTAATTTCTTTTCTGGAATAAAAGAAAGAAGAAAAAAAAAAGGAAAAAAAAATTTAAAAAGGGGAGGTGACGAACGATGTCTGGGGCTGGCTACAGGGCAATTGAAGGGTGGGCTCTACACCTGTATACATCACCTACTCAGGAACAGAAGACCCTCCAGGACATATTTGATGAGCCTAGACAACCCAGACAATGATGAATCCTGTGCTGTGCTCTGAAGAGGACAACTCTTAGTCGAAAGCTCTTTTACAGTGAGAAAGGTGGTCACAGCTGAAGGCTTCCCACTGCAAATGCTTTTCTCCAGCCCCGGTCAGGCCTGCCCTGGGAACTACTGCTGAAATACTTCTGTCATCTATGGTGGCAGCTCACCCAGTGTGGAGAGAGGTGACCTCTCCGTAGGGGAGCACACGCTGCTTGAACTGTAGGATGCGTATGGGAACAAAACCTATTCTTTCTGAAGCATAATGGTGGTCTGGCAGTGGTTGCTGTGTGCAGTGGCATGGTACCAAGCAAGAGCATGTATCATAATGCACGAATAATTTACAGCCAGGTGTGCAAGGCAGGGAAAAAAAATTCTGTATCAGGTGACTAAAGAGAAATGCTTGCAGGACACATTATACGAATATCTCTCTGTGTTTTGAAACCTATTCGCTTTGGCAGTGTTTCTGCTACTCTTTGTTTTAGAACATTTGCTAAAAATGAATCTACTGGCAAGAATTTTTTACAGATCTAGCAAAGGTCAAGGAACTATCGCAAGCTTAGAAAGCAAAAGTTGTATTTATGATGGTTGAGAGCTCATGTTGAAAAGGGCACAAGCTTATTTCTTCAGGTATGTGACTCATACAGTACCATGTGACCTTCTTTTCCAATGGAAAAAGGTCACATTTCAGATAGAAAATATTTTCAGATGCAAAAGTATTTTGAAAATAATTTTTAAAGATGAGTATGAAATTTTTGAATAATTTTCTGGGTAAATAACTATATGGATAACCATTTTCAAGGAAAATAACTGCTCCGTGACAAGCGGCTCGCTGAACTCTGTTTTGAGCATGAAATGGGTGTTTCAGTTATGCTATTGTGAACGCCACTCTCTGAGACAATCAATAAGATTAAAAGGGGAAACATTTTCTGTTATGGTGGTATCAGAGTACATGAGGCTGAGCTCTTTAAATCGTTCCCCTGGAGATCTTGGAAAAGAAGGCTGTAAGGTAGAAAAAATTGCCTACATATTGTAGTCAGCATATAGTCATATGACTTCTTTACGTGTGGAATTTAAAGATTCCAAGGGGATTAACTTTTTTAAGAGATGAATATTTGATACTCCTATATTTGAATGGAAGTGGTACACTGAAAGACACATTCAGTGAGGAAATTTCTATTTGTTCTAAGTGTAATGCTTCAAATACACAAGGAAAACAAAACTTGTCTTCCCCAAATAAAACCCAATTCTGCCTCCTTTACTCAGAGTAGCTGGCATCCGATTATATAGTAAAGCCCTTGAGCTAAACAGATTTTATTATTTGTTCCTTATGGTCCTATATTAAACAAAAAACCCAAATAAAACATAAGAAAAAACACAAATAAACCCCCCTGCAGAACCATCACACACTCATTTGTTTTTTAAAAATTCTTTTTCAGTTTGAAAGACTGTTAAGGAAGGCCACTCCTTACAGATGGCCTGGAATGACTGAGCTTAAAATTGATAAGCTTTGCCCTGCAGCATGAGACAGTGAGGAAAGTTCACACACTGGCCAAAAGTGTTGGCAATAATATTCAGGTACACACAAAAGTTCATTAAATCCCACACTTTACATCAGTCCCAGAGTCCTTATGGGCAAACCAGGAAGATTACCCCTTGAGCTGCTAGCGGTTTCGCCTGAGTGGTGGCATTTATTTATTTGTTTGAGGGACAGAACTAGACAACTAGACATTCCCAAATGGAAAGCAGAGCTTAAAAAAAACATTCATGAAGGAACTGCACTCAGCTACACACACTAGTTTGGCACCCAGTGGTCTGTACCTTGGCCTTGCTCTGCTTTGTGGTCTCAGGGCTAGAAAATATATTTTATTCCAGCAATTAAACTTTTATTTTACATTTCTCAGGACCAAAATTTCTGGCTGAGAGATTGCCAACAGCAGAAAGTCTAATTGTTAATCCAAGGGTGGGGCACAGCATTGAATAAATTGTACGTGTTCCTCAGAGGTTGTTTTTTGCTCCATACTATATCCAGCACAGAAACAGTAACATCTTTAACTAGGTTAAAAATTACACTTTTGATTCATTCCTTGGGAGTGTGCAACCTCAAGGTGCCAAGCCTCACATTTGGTCCTCAAATGGCTCTCAATTCTTTGCCTCTCAGACAGACTTAGCATTTCCCTGGGCTCAGTTACTACAAATTTTGAAGAAAAGATAATGTGCAGCCCCGTCAGACACTGAGTTCATCCAAGCCCAGAAGAGAAATTTTGTAACCGACAGACCTGCTTGACAACTATATGAAGGATAGATCAAACATGTTTCCTACTGTCCCATTGTTTCCCATCCCACAGTTATAAAAACCATTGTTAAGCCATGTTATCTGATCAGACCCTTGTAAACCCTATCACTCAATGAATCATTATTAACCGAACAAACAAAAAAATGTTTTCACTTTTCATTATCCAGTTTAATGTTGAACATATGCAGTTTGTTTTTCTTACATTTTGTTTTCCTTTGTCGTGTTCATATCTGTGTTACCTGTTCTGCCTTGCCTCATCTTTATAAGGGGGATGTACTGTGAAAGTCCCTGATCACTGGATACCTCAAGTCCTTAGGTGTCATCATGAGGCTCATGGTCAAACTCATGGACAGTCTAGCGAGCAGAGGACTTGGTGCCTCTGAGTACAGATCTGAACGATGTTCTTGGACTTTGTAGAAAGGTTGAAATTTTCAAATCAGGATCCACAGAAAACATTATGATGAGCTGTTTAAACTAGTGTTCTAGAAATGCCAAGGGGAAGTTCAAGCAAGATATGTCAAAATCTTGGCACATACATTTTGGGGTGATGCCCAGGATCCAATTGCTTTGAAATAGATGATTGATGATCCAATAACATGGGGTCTGCTGTGAATTACATATATCAGCAATCCAGACATTGTGCCAGACTCTTGAAGAAAGGGGTCACTTATGTACCTTTCTTACAAAATTTAGAAAGAGAAAAGGAGTAGCTGCCTCATTCTGCAACACAATGTGATTGTTTTCACGGTGCATACTTCCTGAAGAGGGAATCAAAAATGGCAGTCTTGTGTTTCTTGATCACCATTTGCAGAGCCTTTAGAAGTCACCTATAGATAACTAGGGGCCCAAAGTCTAGTGGGTGAACATCTTTGGGTCAGTGGCAAAACTAGTCTTCTGAACACACGGCCTCAAACATAGCTGAGTGGTTTTCAATGTAAGTACCTATATTTTCACATAAAATATATTCCGGAATTAAACTTTACTTAGGTCTTTTTGTTGCAATTCTTGTTTGCCTGATTTTTTTAATTTTTTTTTTCACTAAGATAGAAAACCAACAGAGACTATAATACATTGGCTAACGAACTCATTCAGAAGAAATGTAGGGGATGACCCGTCTGTGTTCAGACCCTGCATGGTTGGATTCACTTAAATACACACATATATAAGCATATATATAAAAAATGGTGTGAAAACAGGAGAGTATACAAGCTATCGTTTTTATTATTTTTTTGATTGTGAGTTCTTCGGTGCAAGATTATTGTTATTCTTTATGGTACATCATACTGACTACACAAGTAATGTTTTATTGTTTGCGAGAAGTAAAGAACTGATGCATGCACTAAGGCAACCTCCCTATTGCTGGACTTGGCTGAAAAGCTGTTCATGAGTCTAAACAGATGTTTAGAACAATGAAAGGTTTATGGAGTGTATATTTATCTTTGAAAAGAGAATGTTTAAGAGTTCATTCAGGCTCAGGATCCAGTCTTTCCTGGAGGACCTTGACTGCCTAAATAGATTAGAACAAAGTTTAATGATCACAGAAAGACATTTTTCAGATGTCATAAAAGAGATTCATTTCTGTTGGAAAGCAAAGACTAGAGCATGTGGAAACTGCATTTCTTGCTACGTCCTTTTTGAAGTACCAGACAAATAACAAAATTACTTTGAGTCTAAGTTTTGGTTGGGTGGGTTTGTTTTTTATTTAACTAGGTTTTTCAAATAATATATTTGTTAATTGATTACAGTTCTTGACAGATTTGTAGAAGACAAATCATATAAATGTTTCTTAATTAGAATAAATTAATGTTTTGCACTTGTATTTAGAAATATTTTAAACAGTATTAATGCTTACAGAAGTGATTAAACATTTACATCTGGAAGGTCTGCTTGTGTGCAGTTCTACAGTTCAGTTGAAAATAAACCCACATTTTTCTGCAAATATTAGGTATTATTCAAATTTATCCTGACAGAAGAGATTTCTTTGTAAATAACATTTTATATATATTAATATATTATATATATATGTGTTGGTATTGATTATTTCTTTTCCCCCATATTTCCCCTTTCTGCATGATCTTTTTGTGCTAGTGAACTTGTATTTACCTAGTGAATATTTCATTGCCCTTTCAAAGTGTTTAACATTTTCACAAAAATATTTTACCTCTACATAAACTTTCTTTTGAATTACAGTGACATTAAATAAAGAATCCTGCTGGCATAACAGCCAGGGTGAGCATTAATAAAACTGTAGAATCAGCAGATCCATCAAAGCCCATCCCCCAAAACAATCATCTGTCAGAGACAGTGGTCACGTCTATCTCCTGCATAGTCTGATATAAGAAAATACGGTTTCTAGAATAAAGTGATTCCATAGTAAAAATTCTGTTATCTTGGCAAATAAATATCTGGGCTTCTTTGCAGTGTGCAGCAGTTGGTCTCTGTGCTTTGTAGTCTGTGAAGAGGAAGCATTAACATGTGACAATATTATAACTTCTTGAAGGGATCTCTTCATTTTGTTGCAGAAAAAGTGCATTTGGCAATACAAAGAATGTTTTATCCACAGAGGACGGGCCTCTCTCCGGTGTCAGTGCTGACTATCATGTGCTATCTGTACCCATGCTCCAAGCTGGGAAAATAAGATGCAAGCTGACTTTTAGTTCAGAAGTGCATAGCCACTTCAGTGATCTACTCACTGGTTCACCTAAGAGGCAGGATTTGTTGGCAAGTGGAAAAATTATTAGCCTGAAGGGACTGCACAGATGAACAAGCTCCTGTTTAATTGCCTAAAATTATGAGTAGAGTGAGAGTATGACTTTTTGACGTGTTCAATTGTTTGGATTCTTAAATACTTGGGAAAGGCACTGTTGAAGTGGGTGGAATGAGTAGACAGATGACTCATTGCAACAGACGAAGACTTGGAGATGGTTGCTGGCTTAATAGCATCTCAGAGAGCAGTATAATTTCAGTGCCACTTTCTCGAGGCCAAGAAGTTGCATCAATAAGCTGCCTCTCAGTCTGACATGGGAAAAAGATAGATACTTTAGATTTGTATTGCAGCACAGGACTTGGTGTATACTAACCTCAGAATGCGTCTGGATGAGGTTAAGTCAGACAGGACTAAACATCAGGTGGGGTAGCTGCATCCTTATGCAGAGAATGTATGCTACATTTATATTCATGGCATGTAGGTGACTCTGATAGTATTACTTTGCCCACAGCATGAGATAAATATTTGTAAGGACTCTGTCTTCAGTGATTTTAAGACACAGAGAAAGGAAATCGCTCAGCAGAGGCTAAGCTTTTATCATCCCAAGGCTGATAGTAATCCAGAGTGTTCTTGGGCAAGGTGCTTAATGGGACTAACAAAAAAGCAGCTGAATATAAGCCAATAATCTGGGCTCTGGCATCTGCAAAAGGAAAATAATAATAGTATATTTCCTTCTCCGAAGTCTTGATGACTGGCAGCCAGAATACGCTATGTAGGACAGCAATTTAATACTGTGTCATTTTTTCCCCAGATATGTTTTTGGGCAGAATTAACTCATGAAATAACTATGAAACTTAACAGTGTCATACTGTCCAATTGAAGCAAATTCAGCCATGCAGTCTATAGTTTTTACACAGGTTAACAGGACCATGGGAAAGCCTAGGCTTTAATTTGACTTGCAGGTACGTGTGAAATATACAGTTGCTTTTTTGGTGAGATTTTCAGTTAGCTATTTGAAGTAAGCCCGCCCCCTTTTTTTTTTTCCCTTCTTGTAATGAAAGAATAAGGACTCAGAATATATGTTGTAGAAGACTTGGGAAAAAGATTTACAAAAGCTCATTTATCTGTGGTACTGATTTATCTCCTCTGATGTGGCTCTTGACCAGCCCACCAACATATTCTCAGCACCTCAATCCCATTGCTCAACTGCAGACTGCAAACAAACTAAAACTATGGGGAAGATATAACTTAAATAAACACTCCTCTATTGAGCTTCATCCATGTGATATATACTATGTGTGCCTGGCACAGTGGGAATGAAAGAAAACTCAATTTATGATGGGAACACTGCTTCTAATTCAATAGTTTGGCACATTAATAAAGAATGATTAAATGTCAGTATTTGGAGAAACTCATGTTATTCTGGAAATGCAACATTCTGTTTGACAGTCTGGAACTCCAGTGAAGAGTAGCCCTTTAAATCTTGAAATCCGACTGCCATTTGCCTGGTGGGCTGTCTTATCTGATGGAACCAAGGCCAACCTTAATTATTTGACCTTAATCTTCCTGTTAACCACCTACGGCTTCAACTCAAGATGCCAAGAATTTTCTTGGCATGCTTCCACAAAGTGCTGGGCCAGATTCTGTTTCTAGTTACAGCGGCATAAGCTCGAGATCTGATCTGTCCTCAGCTCCTTCAGCCTTGTTGTCTGGATCTCAGACCTGTTTCTGCCTCCCTATAGATCTGCCATATCTTCGTTCATTGGCTAGAATGACTTACAACCAATTAACTTCTTTTATCTTTGTTGTTTTTTTTTGTTTTGTTTTGTTTTGGGGTTGGGTGTTTTTTTTTTGTTTACTCTTGGTGAAATGGCAATTGTTCTTCCCATGTCTTATGTGTTTCTTTGGAAATTTTGCAGTAATCAATGTTTTCATCATGATTTTGTATAGTGCCCATCCAGTGTGAAGATCTGAGATTGGTTTGTTTGTAGAATGAATATTTGTTGCATTCACAAATACATTTTACCAGCAGTACTTTTTTTACCTCTCTGCATTTGTAATGAACACTGGACGAATAGAGAAAAAATATTCACATAAGTATTTTTAGGGTTGTTTCCTTCAAATGTCACTTTGTCTTTAGCCTCCATGAACATTTGACACATTAAGTAAATGAACTTTAATAATCTGATTTGTTTTTCCATTTGCGTATGTGAATATTTGTTTTGGAAGCAGCTGTAGTCTCATTCAGCCAGGTGAAGGAAAACATGCTACATGACTTATTAGTATCTCATTTAATCTTAAGAAATAGATTGCCAAATATTGAATACCTAAAGAACTCCTTGTTACCAATTAAAAGTTAAGCATTTGCACACACACAAAAAATCAAATAAAAATATTTAAAAAATCTAGAATGAGGTAGATCAATTTATGGACTGATCTTTTTACGGCTGTTCCATGAGCACAAAAACTGAAGCAAATCAACACTTCATTACAACGTACTTGTTCAGCTCTACCCCAAAATATTAAAGTTATTGCTGCTTTGTTTAGATTCAAAAATTTCTGTAATTCAGTGCTTCGAACTTTCTTTTAAAGGCTGTATCAGCTAATCCACAAAAACTCCCATTGTGGAGACTGCTAAATTACTGAGTGAAGGAGGTTAGAAACCAAGATGCTGAAACCATTGGGTACCCAGGCACATCATCTGAGTAAATTCAGCTTGTGGAGGATGGAGGAGAAGTGGGAAGGAGCTGACACTAGCAAGGCAAAGACAACTATATTTTCACTTAGCAAATTTAGGCTGACCTCCTGACTCCGCGGAATCAATCTGGGGCAGCATTGCTGAAGGTACAAATTAATAATAGAATCATGATGAGTTCATACATTCAGCCACAGAAACATTTGTCGCTTTTAATTGCCCCCTTGCTTCTACAGATTTGGAAATTAGTCTTATATTAAAAACGATATCCTCTCTGCTACCCCATGGGGTGCTGGTTTACAAGATTTAAACCTGTGTGTAAATTGATTCAACCCACATGCCAAATTGAGTTATGATCCTTTGCCAGTTGTGATCAGATCCTGAGGGCATATCCCAATCCCTCTGTGCTGTGCTGCAGTTCTGGCGCAAGGACAGTCCCTCTTCCCTTTCATTTGGAAAGTATTTTTTCATTACAGTAGAGTTATCGTACCTTCATAAAGTATGTGAGACAGAATTTTTGGAGGAAAGGTCAAAAACTCACAATTTCTGTGTCACAGCAGGTTTCTATGGACAGGAATGCCTCTTACTGCCCTACTTCACTGTAACACCAGAATGACTGGTATCCCTAATCCTCACTGTCGTCTTTCCAACATAAATGGTTTTGATGGAATCTCCAGGTTCAGGTGATCCTACATTAATTTTTATCACTTGAAAAAGTCAGGAAGATTACAATAGTCAGCAGTGAGTGTTTTTTCTTAGCAATGTGTTTGTCGGTTTCATTTTTTTTCTCTTCTGCAAAAGCATTTTTTTTATATATAATAATTTACGAGCAATTCATTCCAACTCTAGAACTACATCTCTAGCTACTCAAACAGAATTGTCTTCTTACAGGTGTTGAAAATGTCATAAAAGCTTGATTTTTCTCAATCTATAACTAAGAATAAGTTTTGAAAAATTATGGGATTTTTTTTTCTGCACTGCTGCCTAGGAATCTCTTCCCACCCTCTTACAAACAGGAAATGCAGAAAGTAGGATTAGAGTTCATTTTAAGAAACTGGAGAGATAAATGTGTTTTTATTGATCCCTTGGTGCTCTGAGTCACAATATTTAAACAAGCTGCTGCCAAAAAAAGTTAAATAATAAAAATCTCTTTCCCTTCCATGCTTTCTAGCTTTATTACAACCCAGTCCAAGTGGGGCACGTGTAACTAGATATTGTAGTACCTTATGAAACAGTAATAATTGCCACATTTATACATGAAAGTCAGGCTATAGACGAGATGAAAACGAAGAGGTTTATGTCAAAGGAAGTGTCAAAGAATTCAATTTCAAAGCTACAATTTTTCATTAAATAATTATAGAAAGTACAATGTCTACTATATTCATTCTCTCTATAATAATAGGAAAATATCATCCTTGTTTCCCCCTAAAGTAGTGCAACATACTTATCTAACACATTATAATTTTAAAATATCACATTATCTTAGCAGAACAATGGCCTTTTTAGGAGGGGTAACAGCAAAATCTTCCGAGGCAGTCAAAGCTAGACAGTTCACGGCAATGATGACCTGACAGTAATGAATAGTCCTTGATTTGCAAGCAGATGGTCTGTGTGACCTAGTAAATCTCTATAAAATTTGTCATTGTTTTTTTATGAGGTTTTTCTGCAGTTTTGGCCTTGTATCAGTGAGTTGGTGTGTGAGATTAGTCGTTCTTTGGACTGGTTTTAGCATATTTTCTTTTTCCGCTGTAGAATAGTTATTTAGCTAAATAAGCCAAAAATTTCAAGGTGAGGTGCCTAAAATTGATTTCTAAATATATTCTGAAATATTGATGTAAGTGTCTCAAGCTTCTAAGGGGATTCACAGGGTTCATATAGCATCTGGAATCACTGAGGACTGAAAGAATTAATCATCTTTATGAACTGCATTCATTCTAAATAGGAGAGACACTTTCAAAGGACCCTCATTCAATGAGCCTTAGATCCTGCAGTCACATGAACATTTTTGAAAATGTTGTCCTGGTTGCCTTTTGGACATGTGATAAAAGAATGACAAAGAGTGAACTTTCTGATTGATTATTTAGAATCTGCACAGGAAAGCTAGTTGAGATTAGGGATTCAACCCCCCCCCAATAATGTTAATTTTGAATTTATTTAGAAACAAATATGTATATTTGTAGTAAATTAAAAAAGATATGGGTGCAAGACTGTGGAAAAATTGGTTCAAGAAGACCCAACACATTGAAAGCAAAAAGATGGTCTATATATATAGATATACTTTCTATCCACTTTCTGTCTTTTATGAAAGGAAATTAGCACTTCAATTTGAGCTCACCTTAAAAAATTACTTGATGAATTGAAATGCAGTTAGAATACTGCCTTTCTACCTGCTAAACTGCAAAAGAAGGGTTTTATTTTGCAAAACACATCGTAGACAGAAGCCAGTATTTTCATTGCACGCTTTCTTCTCTAAAGCAATGTGAGTCACATTGGGGTTGCGGGTAGTGTCCTTTTCACAGTCTGGGTTATTGCAGTTTCCCCAAATGGGATGTTTTCAGCCAATTATTGTCATTTACACTCTTTTTTTTTTTTATTAGGAAGTAATTAAGAGCCTTTTTCTTCATTTATATTTCTTTATTTAAAGCAGAGCAGGCTAAAATGAGATCACATCTCAGCAAGGCTGTTGTACATCCATATAGTTTTTGATGCACACAAAATATGCTTATCCCCCAAACTGCCACCAAACTAAGTATTGGGAAGAATATTTTTACTCTTCATCATATTCTACTTGCCCAGGATTTTGTATAGGATTTCCCACAGCCAGTGTCTGGTTTAAACTGCTATGGAAGAAAAGCAGAACCAGCAGTTTTTCAGAAATTCCTGGAGTCTGTTGTAATGCTACATTGTTGTTAGATCTTGTGGTGAAAAAACTCCTAAGAGCTATGCTGGCTGGGTTTGAAGGCTTACTGTAGCTTCAGAATTTTGATGTGCTAAAGCAGGCTTTCAAGTGGTTTGGGCACTTGGACAGTATGTACAACTGGTGCTTGTGTGCCACCTCATCGAGGAGAAAGTGAGGGCCCACAAATGTGTACTGCTCATTAAATTCCCAGTCACATTCACTTAAATATTGTGTCAAATAGTTTGAAGTATCCACTGAATTTCCTTGGTAGATAACCCTACACATTTTGTGTGTATTTCACTAAATGTTTCTGCTGCTAACTAGTTGACATTTTAATTAGTTAAATATATGAGGATCTGGTCCTGAAACTGTTCATGGGTTCAGGTTAAGAAGATCACACTGCTCTTGGGTAGAAATACTTGTGCAAAGAGGCAATCAGCAACACTTCCAAGTGTAAAGAAAAAAAACAACTAGAGTTTAAAGCGGTGTTTCAGGTGTGTGTGTGTTTCTCATGTCAGGAATGTTACTACAGTCAGGTGCAGAATTTGCATGGAGTTGCATAAATTCTTCATATACTTTTCTTTCCCTTCCTTCCTACTCATACCTCTTCTGCATACCCAAATATGGGAGATAATTTAAGATACTATATTACCTCACTTTTTCACTGCACCATGCAATATGATAAAAGGAAAATTAAAGACTCTCCCTTTAACCATAATTTCAGTACTCTCCCCAATTGATTTAAACCTGGATCATAGTAAAAATGCAAACTAATACAATACTGTATGATTTATGTCACTTTCCTGTTGACAGCTAACTCTTCTTCCTCTCCCAGGCAAGTGTTGAAAGTCTTCGAGTAAATTAAATTGCTCCTGAATGCTTTCACTAATGTTGGTTGTCCTTATAAAATTTTTTTCTGAGTCCTTGCATGTTATAAGTCGTGTCTGATTGCAAGAAGGAAACAAAGAACTCAGAGCAGGACCATTAGAAAGAAGAAAAGAAAAGAGGTCAAAATTTAAGAAAGAAATAAATTAAGAGAAGAGATAAAGGAATGAAATACAGACCCATTAATTGCCTCCGACTGATTCAACTTGCTAGATGATGGGACTTGCCTATTTTTGTGTCTCTTGCATTGATGCTTCTTTTGACTCCTCTATCCATGATTTCATCAAAATGATGAAATTATAGTGGTAGTCATAGGATGTAATCAGCAAATGTAGTTTTATTTTTCTGCAGGACTGAGAGGATTTATACATTTTCTAATGTGTCCTCAGTGTCATGCTAATTCTACAGAATGGACAGTGAACAATCAGGAAGGCAAGGGGAAATTTAATGTGCCTGGGAAAAAACCCAGTGAACTAACACATGCTAACCTCTGCTGTGCAGCTCTATTTACCCTGCAAATCGCTGGCAGAAAATGGAGGGAATTTATTGTGTTTTTCCTCAAATGCAAAAGCTTAGATTCAACAGTTCAGAGAGAGGTTCAGGTAATTTTACCCTCATGTGCTTTTCTGACACTAGGGAAGGCAAAGGGCAGAGTGACTCGTGTTTTTGCCCTGAGCAGGCCATGGGCTGGCAGACACGCAGAGAAAAGGTTTAGGTGGCAACCGAAGGGCGGCTGTGGGGAAGCAGGCTGCCTGCCCTGCTGATGCACACCCACTCACAGAGATTTTCTTAAACGGTCTTGATGCCAGTTCAGGTAGCACCTTATCTGTTTTGGTAAGTTTGGAAGTAACACCTTGCAGAAAAAGAATATATTGTTTAGTAATAACTAATAACTAGTGATTAACAATGTTACAAGAAATAATAAAAAGAAATATTTTTCACTACTAGAATTAGTTCATAGGGATGCTTCAAATAAAATGTCTTTTCAAGATGTGTTCTTGCATACATTTAGCACTTCAGCAGATAGTGTGCCCCCTGGAACCACTTTATATTACAAATTAATGTTCTTCTTATACTCACAAATAGTTGGAAGCTTATCACACATACAAATGAATTAATCACAACATGTCACTGAGTAGGTTCAACAATTTTCTTGCTATCAGTTGCTCACGGATTGTTGATTTTGAGTCCTCCCTATTCTCAATTATTTATTCTTGATGTATGATCAGTCACCTGAGTCATAGGGCATGTAATAATCAACCCTCTGATTAGATGACTGAAGTATATTTAGAAGTATTTTAGACAATAACGAAAGACAAATATTTGGTGACAAGCAATGATTCAGATTATCAGCTGTAGAAACTAGTGTAACTCTCTCGGATAATATGGCAGATAATATTTCAAGTTATAGCTATTCCTTTATGATCATGCAATACCAAAGCCTTTCCTGAAAAAAAAAAAAAAAAGGAAACAAAAAGCAACAAAGAAATGTTCTCTTACCTAACTGGTTTCTTATACAAAACAAATTGTAGAAAATGATAAAATATGGAGACAAAATGTGTATGATTATATGATTATGATCTGTATTGGTTTTCAAGATCAGACATTCTCTTTCCAGTGTTCTGAAAAAAATTAGTCATGTGATTTATCTTCTAAGTGTTGGTGGGATAGACTGAGAACATTCAGGTGTCACGTAGGTTGATATGGTAACTGTTTGGCATCTGCATTTTGCCGTCAAAGGACATTCGTGCGTCATGCAGTACAATGAATTTTACTTGCCAGCTTATTACATTGACTGCAGTGGGAGTTTGAAGGGGTTGATCTCCACTTATCTGACTAACTTTTATGAATATGTTCCATTTTCATTATTCTTAGAAGCAAGCACAAAGGCAGATTAGAAGGAAAGCACTTGCTAGCATGAATTATTGTCAGGGCTTGCAATGCAAAACAATTCTGCAAATTAAGTAGAAGATGGGCTGTTCCTTGCCTGAAGACCGTCTTTCTCAAATGGCAACACACACGGTGATTTTTTAATATCCGTGTGTTCAAGGGTATTTGAGCCTCATATTTCAAAAGGCATTCACAAGTTCTCAGATCTGACTATTCACAACGAAATAATAAAAATCATGACTCTGAATATGTGATGTATGGAAAAGGAAAAAAAACACCACTGTGTGGGGACACAGAGCAGATGAGTCAAAAACCTTCTCCAATTAAGAGAAAATTATTTTATGTGTACAGGGTTGGAGGAAATGCCATAAAAACTTCACTATCTCATGTGGTGTGTATAAATTGTATTAGCAGTTGGACGTACATGATTGAAGTTAAATCTGTGGATCAATAGCAATCATGAGCAGTGTTTTCATAGTGCGGCTAATTCAGCAGACTTAGCGTTGTGTGTAGCAATTGCATTGCAACAGGATGACCAGGAAATATGGTTCCATAACTCCTTTCTAATCGAAGAGATATTACTGGAATGGTTTCCAAGATGAATTAAAAATTTTCCAAACAAAATATTTGTACTAGGACATTGTAAAATGTGAAACAATAATTGTATTGATAGGCAAGTATTTCCTGTCTAATAAAATTGGCTCATGAGATATTGAATTCCTTCTCTGAGAATTATCTTGGTTCGTATTCAGTACCGGGCACTGTGAAGCCTGCAGTGAGAGTCTGAAACAGGGCTTGAACTGGGAGGCAAGGCAAATAAAATGAAAAACAGAAATAACTGTTCTTTTCAGCTTTGAGTGAACAGAGAAGTCCTAAACAGGCGATCTGCTCAAAAGTCTTCACAGGCCAGATGCTTCAGCACTCAGAGAGCAGGTTCACAGGAAATTTTCCATCCAGACATCTGAAAACTACAGCCTATTCTGGGAGCAAATCCATCAAAAAGACCAAAGTTGCAGAGAGTTAGGATGCCTGAGCTTTCCAGGAAAAATTCCTGAAAAAATAGAAGTAAGGTCACGTGAACCAAGACACTCAAGGAAATTCTAAGCTTGTTTTTCTTAGTGTAACTAATGATTCAGTTTCTCACACCCAGGAATATACACAAACACTAGTGAGAATTTTAATTTACCACAGCCCCAAAGAGAAACCCTGAGGTGTATTGGAGGTTCAATGTTTGGCTTTTGATAGTGATCAGTGCATCCACTGCAGCCAGCCCTTTGCTCACAGAAACATTGCTGCAGCTGATTCAGAGATATCTTGAGCTCAGTCAAAAGGAACATCAGCTGCTTATCAGAACAGCATGAATGATGAAAAATGGCTTAGATCAAACCTGCGCTGTGAATGAGCTCAGTTACAGTGCTCCACTTCGTATTAAAATATGTCTTTCATCCACTGTGGGACAAACATGTTCGAGCAGTGTATGATTTTACACATACATAAAGACAACACTGATGACTTCCAGCTTAGAGATGTTGCAGAAACTCAAGATGAAAATCATCATTTGGAGCTTTTTCCAATTTATAGCTCATTCTTTTTACTTTTGTCTTGAAAAAAAGATGTGTGTTAATGCATACTTTTATACAATGAGTGAATTTGTCCACTATTAATGAGGTGAGATCTATTGTTCCAAACTCACTTCCTCTATTCCTACCATACCTAATTCAATATTTCATCATTCTGTAGGGGTTGGGGACTCCCATGTTTCCCCAGGTCCATGGCTGCCTGCATCCTCCTGTTCTTAAATCAAAGTAAGGAAAGGTACAGTTTTGGACCACTGATATCAGAGACAGTTTCAGCATTGACTTTGAGAGGTGAGAAATGAGAATCAGCTGAAATTCAGAGGGCAGGATGAGATGAGTTCAGACCGGACACTAAACGTCTTTTGTCTTATCTTTAGCTAAAAACAGTTCCTAAACAAGGACATTTTGTTGTATTTGTAAAGTACTTTTTTTTCTCTCTCTTTTTTTTTTTTTCCAGAAATTTGCAAAGAATTCTGTTCTTTGGTTTATAGAGACCCGAGAGGCAAGGAGTGGAGGATAAGGAGTTGTCAGCTGCATCTCCACAGGGTGCTGCTCTTGGAAACTGGGATTGGGATTAATTCTCCTCTTCTGCAACATGGCAGCCACACAATGACCCCAGTGGGACCATGAGGCTGACAGACCTGTGGAATATGCTGCACACTGCCTGGGATCCTGAGCAGCAGCTCCTGGTGGCTTCTTATGTGCGAAAGATGGTCATGTAAAACACGGTTACAACTGAACAGTTGATCTGACCTCTTCTACTAGTGGTGACATTTTCTTTTATTCACTGCTCCATCAGGATGTAAGTTTTTAAAGCACACTGGGAGGGGCCCTGATTTGGGTATATTTGAATTACAGCGAGCATGTGTTTTCCATTTTAAGGAATGTAAGTCTAAGCATTTAATTGAGAAGTAGATACGTCTGGTGTTTGAACTAAATATATGGTAGTTGTCACCCTTTCCAAGCAAAAAATTTTAATTTCCATGTAGCCACAAATTCCACAAGTTACAAGCACAAATCGTGTCCACAGTGCCTCATATTTGTTTTCATCTTGGATCCAAAAACATGCCATTAGTTTTTTTCCTGGGGTCTATGTGTCAAAAAAAAAAGAAAAAGAAAGAAGTAACAGCACCAGAGGCATACTAAATGTCCTTGGTTTTTGCTTTTTTGCAAGAATGGTTTTTGAAAGTTTGAGATTAAAAAAGCCCAGAGCACATCTGTAAATGATAGCTCAGATCTCCTGAGGAAAATTCGTTCATTGGTCTTACTACCTCAACCCCATGTGCCTGCCTCAAAACTAAATAAACAGATAGATTGCCAAGATGAAACATCAACATCCAGAGTACAGAGTTTGACTTTGGATACTGTAGACTTAGCTCCCAAACTAGGATGGGCTGCTAACCAAGGCTGATAGGACATCTTCCAGGATAAAACAGAGAAAAAATTAACTGCAGAGTCCTTGCAGCTAAAGACACTGTCCAAATGTTCTAAGAATAACACAATAGTAAAAAATAAAAAATAATCAAAAAAAGCTAAACATTAACTTTTAATGTTTTAATCTTTTTATACTGCTATTCTCCATCTCCACCATTAGAACTAGTATCTCTAGTACAAAGTACGTTACGTAGAAGAGATAATTTATTCCATCCCATCAATAACCATCATAATTAGGTTATGTGAAATCCATAATGTACATCTATTACCTGAAAGGGAATAGGTCAAAGACTAAGTCATTTGCTTTGCTCAGTGTAGAAAGCTTTACAAAGGTGCACTGTGCCCCACAACAGACACATCAGTTCCCAGCGTGACAACTTCCCATCCTGTTTTTTGAAACACATGCAGTATTCGAGTTGAAGTCCTGGTGCATAAACAAACCACAAAATTTCATGCAGTTGATGAAGATAATACATCATCTGAAGTAAAACAGGCTCCCTTTTATTTTTATAACAAACAAACAGCTTTATTTGAAAGAAATAGCGCATCATATTTCTTCTCATATTGGATAATCACCTATAGCATTAAGATAAAATCAAAGGGAGAGCACGTATTCCTGGGACAGAGATTTAATTCCGTGCTTCTATGAAAAGGTGTTGGAGGAATTTCCTAACATGGGACATCATTCTTACCAAAACTGAGGTGACTGCCTGACTTAAAACCATGTCCTATAAATATATACTCCTAAAATGCAAGTAGTTACTGTTGTGTCCTGAGCTCTCACACGTTTTAAGGCAGTTATCTTACATTATCAGTCAATAGTTTTATGAAGCAAGAAATGCAAAAGAATCGATGTCACCATAATCGAACAGTAGAAAATAAGAATCCAGTCTGTATGCTGAAATAATTCTTAACAGGGTGGCCAGTATGTTGGTTTAGTGAACTCGGTAAACTCAGATCATGAAGTTATTATGGAGTCACTGCTATGAAAATGGGTGTCATGAACACCTCTCTGTCAGCCCAGGCTGGCCTGGTGGGACCTGCCTGACCAGGTGGTCATTAAATCCTAACAGGGAACCACTGAGCCTGAAACACCTTGAGGCAACAGGCTGGCTGAGGCCTTGGCCATCAAGGGGGTCTGGAGCGGGAGGCAGTTTGGCAAAGGCTGACACCGAATTTGAGTGTTAGGAGAAAAGGATATAAACAGACTGAAGCATCACAGAAATGGTAAGTGTGTTTAATGAAGGGGAAGAGTGCAGGAGTCAGGTTTGGATGCAGGAGCAAGGAGCTCAGAAGATGGTGTTTCAGGTGCTTAGAGAAGCCACCAGTTGAATCTATGAGCATCCTGGAGGGGAGCTGATGGGATGGTGTGGGTCCTGTGCTCTGTAAACATCGTTCTTTCATCTTCTAGGTGCATTTTTCCAGCTGGAGAGGAGAAGTGTCACAACCTGTTTCTGAGATCCTGAATCATGAGAGCTCTCCACGTGGTGGACACGCTATCACAAGGAGGGTGCCAGTGAGTCTTCTCCAACCTGTCTCCCTGCCTCAGGGTCAGAGACTGAAGAACTTCAACTGATAACTGGGGGATAAAGCAGAAATGTGACTGTAAGTGTAGCCATTGAGGACAGCCCATTGGCAAAGATCTGCTGAATACTTCCAGAGCTCTGTAGTGCTGTGAAGGCAGGTAAGAAGGAGGGAACGATTACTCTACTCTAAAGTTCAGGCTTTCCTGCCTGTGCTTCTGATCTGTTTGGATTTTCTTTACTTTTCTCCACCACAGCATGCAATACAGCACTTACAGCTCTGTCAGCAGTCACTGGCCAGTCTTGCGTGCCAGGAGGAGAGACCCTCCCATGCATTTGTGACCTCTGGGCTTGATTACTATCTGCAGGAATGAGATGACTAAGCTGAAAAATGCTCAGCTGGTCTGTAATTCTGCAGATGAACAAGACAGGCTGCTGAGAAGACAGCACCCATACACCCTGCTCTCTGGAGATGGGTGCCTGTCAAAGACAAAGCTAGACTGAAGTTTTCAGTACCCTGCATTAAAGCTCAATGTGACTTGTGCCATTAATTTTTCTTCTGTATTTCAGCTGAAGAGGAGAATGTTACCCTCAGCAGTGAGATTTTTCTGGCATGAATGGCAGGGATTCCTCCTCAGCTGATCTGTTTTTCTGGGTGTTAATCTGTAAACAGCCAGAATTACCGTAGGGCTCATCGTTTTTACACCAAAGTGCAGTTTATGCTTCTCCAAGCTACTCACAATACTCACAAGCTGCTCACAGTACCAAACAGACAAAATCAAGAAAACATTTCAAAGCTGGGAAAAGAGTCTTTATTCTCTCAGTGGTGGTCAAATGTGGCCTAAAGTCTGGTCCTACAGAAGGTGCAGTTGGGTGCATCGGTACCCACACCAGTGAATAGCTGTTTCCTGGTTTACTCCCAGGCTACGCTCTGGAGCGAGCTAGCTATTTCCTTCCAAAAGGAGACCTGGAAACGGTTGACATGATAATGTGTTCCAGGGTCTGTTCCTGGATGCAGCCCACGCCAAGATCGACTGCTTCCATCTAGGACATTCCTCCCACATTATCCCGTGTGGTAATGCAGCACATATCCTTGGTGTCATGCTATGAAAAACACAGCTGTGCCAGACTGCATGCAGCACAACCCTCACATTATTTTAGGCATTTTGAACTGAAAAATGATGACAAATAGTCAGTCTATACTTGACATTAAGGAATCCCCATAGGAGGGGCATGCCTTTAATTTACAGCCACGGCAATTACATCCTGGGGAACATGATGAGGTCAGTGCTGGCTGTCCTCTGGTGCCTGTAAATGCTGAGATTTCTCAGTCATTAACATGGGAGAGATCCTGTGAGACCGCTTGTGAGACCACCTTGTCTAGCGACAAAGATCTTAATCTGTTGGTAAGACCTTTCTCCTGTTTGGTATATGGAAAAAAGAGACACCTCTTCTGTTCAAGGATATAGGTGGTAAAAAGTAACGTGAAAATAAGAAAGCTTCAGCCAGAAAAATGTAACGGCAATGCTTTCTAAAATTAATCACAGAAAAGTTGTTTTCCATGAAAGTCTCCTCATGGATTCTTTCACATATTTGGTGGGACAGAGGCATACAATATTCTATCATTAATAACCCAGCTTCTTTTATAAATGAGCCAGCACATACTGCCTCCTCATCACTATCCACCTGAGGATCATGTGTAACTGGTTTTAGGAAATGTAAAATAAGCTCAATAAACGGTTTTTTCCTGAAAGCTACGTGCCATAGTTCCAAGACTGAGTAGTTTGGGGAAAACTGGAGGGTGTTTATAGCAGTAAAATAACATCTTGCAATTAAATTTCAAGATCTAATTCCCAAAGAGATAGAAACTCCATATCTATGTACATATGTATGTACATATTTAGGTATTGCTTTACTCACCAGAGAAACAGACGCAGTTGTTGGGAGGCTGGAACATAACAGCTGCTCAGTAGCTGATACTCCCACATTTTACAACAGGGATGAAGAACAGTAACATCCTCAAGAGGCAGTAAAATCCTATTTTTATCAGAAGTCTTTGAAAAGTATAGCACCTCTCTTGCATGCTGTCAGTGACCACTGGTAGCTTACCTGGCATAGAGACTTTTAGCAAGCAGGCAAGTGTTGATGGTAACACCATTATTTTCCATTTTTGGGGTTTTTTTGGGTTATTTCTCCTCTGACTGCAGATCTGTCCTTTTCGCTTACAGGTTGTGGCAGTCTGTTTCACACCCATTATTCTCTGAATTTCCATACACATTCTTATACTGGTTTTGAACAAACAATAAATAACTTCCCATGTTTTTGTCCTGAAGATCAATGGTGTGATAGTTTACCATAGGTTGTACGATTGTTGCAAGATAGAGAAGTATATGGAATTCAAGCAAAAACAACTATATGCTTCCTAATGAAATGTTTCATAATAGTTTAAAAAGTATTCTTTGACCATATAGTGTAGTTTCTTGGCAATATTCTTTCTGGCAATAAAATCCCCTCCAATACAGTTTGCGATTATTATTCCAATACTTTTCCAGCTGACATCAGCCAGGACTGTGCCTCTGTAGTGACGCTAAGGCTGGCTTATTTATGTAACTATGCTCAGGGAACACTGCTGTGTGCAAGTACATCCACACCTCGTTGAAAACACTTTTTTTTCCTTATTTAGTGTCAGAGTTATATGCTTTAGATTATAAATTCAGACTTGTATAGTTCCTAGACTCACATGGCAGAAAACACAGGCCAGGTGCAGTTTGCAAACATCATTAACGTGTATTTAGGTTTTGGATGTTCTAGTTTTAAAACATTGGCAAAAATACAGGCAACACTATCAAAGCCCTAAAGGTTAGAAAATGAAGCCGAATGCATGAAGGGCGGTTACCCAACTAACAAGTCACATAAGGAATAGGTCAGCTCACAAAGACACGTGAAACTTTTTGTAGTTTCCCACAAGCTGAACTGATTTTCACTGCAGTCCTTGTGCTAATCACTTGCCCTCAAAAAAACCCCAAAACCTGAGCTACACCCTTGCATTTATAAATAAAGGCACATTTTGAATTTAGAAGATGAGGATAAAGGTCAAAGCAATAGAAAAGGGTCAAAGCAAAACAAAAAAAAATGATAGAAGAAGTAGGAGGAAAGACAATGTTTATAACAGTATCAAGTAGCCACACAGTGAGGTGTATAAACGTCTTAATGCTAATGAATACAAAGCATAAAAATTACGTATTGCCATTTTTGTCTACATTTCCAGTGAGGTAATTGAGAAGTGAGGAAACTTGCACATGCAGCTGCTTTCAGAGCACTGAGGAAGGAAGCTGGGTAGATTTCTGGGAATGCTGGAACGGAGTGCTTAACTAATATGTTTCCTAAAGATAGACTTTATTTTGCTTTTGGAAACTAACCCAAATTGCTCTTAAGCAGACCTGTTTTTTCATTAAAGAAAAAAACTGAATGGCAAGAAGTTGAGGACAATATGAAACATCTTCATGTAGCAGGTGTATATTTTAGCATACGAGTTATTAATTTTTCCTACGTTTGATTTTAACACAGTATGAGCACTGTCGCATGTAGCCATTACTTGCATGTTCCCTTCACTTTTACTTCCTCATTTTAGTAGTCTGCAAGGAAGATTTATGACAAGTCACACTATGGGGATGACTGGTTAAGGCATCAAAAGCAATCTAGCCTTAAGCTTATTTCTATATTGCATAAGATTTGAATCATACCAAATGTTTGTCCTTATAATGCAGTCCTTGTTCTTACTAAACTGCCATTGACTGGTGCTGTGAATGACCAGTTTGGGACCACATTTGCCTTCATTAATGCCAAGAGCAAGCTTTTCATCAAAGAAAGTTGATTCAGATCCTCAGATAAAAGGCATTAGCATGCCTATGCATACGTTGCCTTTGCTTCTGGAATAGACTTTACAGAAATTCTGGATGCAAAGGCTTTGGAAACAATCACAAAAGTAGACGAAATTCCTTAGCTGCCACTGGTCAGTGTGAAATTATGTTTCTGAGTAAAAATCCTGAATATTACGATACTGCTAATACAAATGTGGCAGTAATACACTCCGGGGGCTATTTGAGGAGAAAGAAAAATGGTTTCATTGTTTACTGAAAAAGACAAAAAAATGGACAAGTAAAGGACTGTTCTTACCATCTTCTTGCAGAAATTTAGCATCACAGGACTGCGTACCAGTTATTCAGGCAATAATACCTCAGTCTGGATTGCAAAATCAGGTATGTGACTTTAAAAAACAAACCTTATTTTTAAAACCACTAGATTTAGCCCTATAGTTATCATTTCTTGGGTCAGGGAAAGAGGAGCTTATTTAAGAGTTAGTCATCTGTTCTGGATACCTACAGCAAATTTGTTTCTCTCCTTATTATGAACTTTTGAGCTTTGTCAAGAAAAAAAAAGTGCACTAACAGAAATTTATGCTTTACAAGTGAGAGCTGTACATATGTGATATGAATTCACAGGTTTAGATACCCTTCTTGCCTTAAAATTGTGAAATATTTTAATGAAGAATATTTATTGTAATTTGGCATTAAGAGTTTCTGGAGTTGGTGCAATGAACAGTAATATCATGCCTCTAATATACTATGAACTTTTATTCTTTATATGCCTTTATAAGCTTTTTTTCTTTCACTCCTCTCTCATTATGCAAGTTTGTGAATAAATATAAATTTCAAATGATTTATGGAACTGGTGAGTTTCTATAAGTATGCAGAACTCCCTTATATAAATGGCCAGAGTAAAGGAAAAGATCATAGAAAATAGAGCTGACAGAGGCTTGAGGAGGTCATATAGCCTACACTCAGCCTCAAGAATTCAACTCTGTCTTTGCCACCACGACAAACATTTATCTAACCCCCCCTTAGACGCTCCCAGTGACGGAGATTTCACAATCACCCAAGGCAATCTATTCTCACGCCTAGTGATGCTTAAGATAAGAAGTTTTCCTGATGTCCGACCTGAATTTCTCTAGCTGTAATTCAAGTGTATTTCTTGTTGACCTCTCTCCAAGGACATGAAGAATGGATTATTCCTTTGCTCTTTGTGACAGCCCTTTCTGTACTTAAAGACTGTTATCAGGTCTTCCTCCAGGCTTCTCTTCTGTAGACTAAACAAACCCGATTCATTTTCAGTTACAGCTTAATGTTACTTAGCTGTCTGCGAGACGTAATGTGGAAGTAGTGTTTGCAAAGAACACAGTGTTAGGACAGTTAAAGAAAAGTTTCAGAAGATACACATGAAGAGTGCTTAGCTCTGCATTTTATGTGCATCCGTTCTATCTATTTCCTAAATTTAAATTTAGAACCTTGTCTCACACTTGTTTACAAGGCTTTTGCTAATTGCCACTCCGGTCCAGATCTGAGTACGGATTCCCACAACCCATACAGACAAGGAAGTACTTTATTCAAGAGTTTTAACTGAGGTCAACATTTATAAAAAGTCAATTAAAAAGGACAGTTAGAACTGCCTGAAAGAAAAGAACAGTAGTTTAACATTGTGCTATGGCTGAAAAGGAAGAGACTGTATTTGGATTTCATAGGAATTTGTTCTCTGACAAATGAGATAGTTCTTTCCATCAATATACTATTCCCCTCAACTTTTTTTTTTTTTTCTTTTCCTGAAAGGAACTAGGGAATTCATAACAAAACTGACAGACATTTTATTTGAAAAGAATAAGTGAATAAGCTTAAACCTATTCCTAAACTGTCTTTCATTCTTAATGATCTCAAAAATTGCTCTAATTCTATCTAGTGTAAAGGCTTGTACCTGTGTTAATGGCAAAACCTAATGTTACTAAGGCTGCTTATATTCCTTATGATTTGCAGCATTTAAAGTATCTGGGTTTTGTATTAAAGAAAATATTAGCTACTCACTTTCTCACTACTGTCCAAGTGCTGTTCTTTCAGCTGTATTTTTCTTTCTTTCTTTGGGTGGTTTTTTTTTTTAATCCAAGATGTACAACTAAGGGCTTATGCAGTTGTCTTTGTTAAGTGACAAAACATTTTTGTCATGATATGTAATTTTTGTTGTGGTCAGCATAAAAATGACAGGCAGAGTGATAAATTGATAAGGGTTCACGTAGAATAATCTGGAAACTTTATTAACCTGGACTCACACAAAACATTATTTGAAGATGGTTTATTTAAGGCCATGTTAGGTAATCTGTACAGACAAATAGGGAAGTAGTTTGGCAGCCAGTAGTAGATTCAAGGATAAGAATAGACAAATAAAATAATGTGACTTGTCCACCTTGATAGTACAGGAAAAAAAAGAAGTCAGAGTGGTAGGATGAAGGAAATGGTCTTACTTTCGTGCTTTGGATCAATGAGAGGCTGGAATTCTGCTGCAGATTTGGCACTGGATTTCAAAGAAGAGGCTAAAAAATGGGAGCAGGACTGGAAAACACTACAGTGTACAGCCTTTTTTAATTACAGAAAGATTTAGAGGTGACTTGACTGGTGCATAAGCATGTTTGGAAAACAGCAGGCATTAAAAGGCTCTTTAGAAGAAAAAGCCAGAACAAGGATGCTTTCAAGCCAAAGGCAGACAACTTCAAACAGGAAATGAGGCACGTGTATCATTCTGCCTCAGAAGTGAGTTAGAAGCCACCGAAGCTAGCTAACAAGAGAAGTGATAGGCTTTCCATCTCTTCGTGTCTCCAGATGAAGACAAACCGCCTTCCTGTGAGATGTGTTTCAGCAAAGCCCAAGTAACTAGGCTCTGCTGTGGTGTGACACAAGTGGGCTTGCAGCACACAGGCAGTGAAAGCAGATCCCACATCCCTGTGGCTTCTTTTTCTGAGAGTCAGAGCTCTTGGCAGTGAGCTTAAAACTCTGAATGTTGAAGGACATCGCTAGTGAGTTTCGATTCAGATCCATCATCTTCTTACTTCCTTCCACAAAAGTGGCAAGTAGATCTTCTCTATCCTTATGACAGTTGCTGTGTGTCAACAGCTTGCCTTTCACCTTGCTCACACAACCAGAGTTTTGAATACTCCACGTGCAGCTCTCAGGCTCAGAGCAATTTGCTGTATATTTCCACGCACTTGAAACATGATGGGTCAGCTCATGTCACCCCCCCCAGATTTTTCCCCGGCCAGTATTCCAGTGGGAGGAATGAAGAACCACTTCAAAGGGCCACTGTTTTGTATAAGGACATCTTTTTCCCACTGTGTCAAGTCCCCTGGGCCAAACTGTGTGCAGCTCCTCTTCCACAAAGAAGAATCACTAGCCAAGTGCAAAGAGTGAGGAACTGAGTTCCCAACTTTATCCCCACTCTTGGCATATGCTTTAGAAAACTAGCTTGGGAGCTATCAAGGATATAAAAGTTTGTGACACTAAAACCGCAAGTACAGGGAATATAATGCTGCCTTTGCCTTGCATACTCTGTGTTATCCCTATTTGTAGCATTTCTTTCCTTACCCTGTTCTTTTTTCTTAGCAGGATACCTTGATTTTGGGCATTGCCAACACAGATGATGTGTCTTTTCCTCTCAGGCTTTCCCTGCTGTCTAACAGCAGCAAAAGGAGATGAGTTTCCATCTCTGCTCCTGGGTAGCCTTGCCCAGGGAAGGGAAGCATAGCAAGGTGCCCACTTCTCTTGCTGAAGAGACTTGTCAGGACAAGATGTAGCAGTGCTTGGCTCCACCCCATCCATGCCGACCCCAGACTTTTTCCCTGTATGTTCGGGATGTCTAGAAGATTTGTTTGAGAAAAGAAGCCAGGACATGCTGGAGTCTTCTTTTACCTCCATTGACAAGAATTGCTCTCTTCTGTCAGAGACCTCCAGCCTCCAGTCTTGTGCAAACAAGATGCCAATCTTTTAATGAGCTGTTCCTTATCAGGGCTAGGAGGTTGCTCATGATGTGTGTTCAGGCCACATAGATCAGTGATGGGCATTTTCATTGCTCAGTACTCTCTCCTTTCTGTGCTGTAGCTGTGTACCACAGAGGTTCAGTTCAAGCGACCCTTGCCCTTGGCACAGAGACATGCTGCATCTGAGTTCTTCCCTCTGGGGAACTGCTGAGTCCCACGTTCAAGGAGGTGCTGCGGGGAAGGAGATGGAGCAGCCAGATCCACATGCACTCCTGCCCTTTTTGCTGGCCAGGGCAGATCAGCTGGAGGAGACCTCCTGGGCAGGAACAGCAGTTCCTCACACAAATGATCCCTGCGGAGACCATTTCTGCAAGGGATATAAAGCACCTGTTTATCAGCCTTTATTCATCTTGTGGAGTCTATATCTTGTTTACTGTTACAATTTTGCTTTCCCAGGTCCACCTAAACTCTGTTTTCAGATCTTTATTTTAGTTTTTTTTTTTTATAAGTAACACCCACAAAAAAAAGTACCCTCTCCTGTTTCTGCTTTGTCTTTTCCCCAGCTCCCCCCTTCACTGCCCCACTAGCTCTAGTTTCTGATTTTATTTCTGTTTCCCTTTGCAGGAGAAATGAAAGACTGTTTACTGATCCTGTCCCCACCCTTTCTTTTCGTGTCACAGCTGGTCTGTGAAATATGATGGAATAATAGTTCTGCATGTTGTCTTCCCTGCCCCCACCCTCCCGTCTATTAGAAATGAATTTTGCTATTGTTGAAAGATCCCAGATGAAACTGCCAACTCAGAATGTCTCAAACAGACCCTATTGAAAGAAAATAGATTTAATAATTTATACAATTATAGTAGCTATTTAGTTCTCTATTTTAAAAGTGAGCAAGGGGTGAAGGAAGGCTTGGATCATCATGGATGGACCCAGTATGTGCTATGTTCTGTTTAGCACCCTGATGCTTTGATGGACTATGTTGAATAACTTCCATTTTTTATCCATCTGGAATACTGACAGCAAACCTGGAGGTGGGAATGGACATCTAAGAGAAGAAGCCTTTTGTACTAGGCAGGAGGGATTGCAATATTTCTCTTTTATTTTGGACATTGAAAGTTGAAGCTGAAGAATAAGCTACTGGGAGAGTGGGAGTAACGGAGCAAAGTCAGCAGTTAAAGATGCTTTATTTTCAAGTTAAGCAGAAAGTGCAAGACACGGCAATACAGCTACAAAACAGATGAGATGTGGTGAATGCACAACAGAGATGTTATTACAATTGTCTTAGATGTTGCACTTTTTCCATGTGCAATGTTTACTGAGCGGAATTTAAAGTATCACGCAAGCAGCTAAACAAACAGATTTTTGGCATCATTTCATAAAAGAAAGGAGGCTGAAGATTAACAAAACAAAAAAGAGACAAAGCCACCCCTTTATATTGCATGAAATTCAAGTGAAACACTGGTTAACTGTTAACTTAGTCATGCCTCTAAGTGATTTGTAAATTGATTGAAGACATCTACAACTCCAGTTTTTATTGCAACAGTTGTCTGAAAAACAAGTGGTGATGATGTATATGTCCCAGTCTTGGAATGGGAGCTAGTATAACGATGCCCAGTCCTTCCCAGAAGGCCATTTGAAGTTAGAATCACAGAATCACAGAATATCCTGAGTTGGAAGGAACCCATAAGGATCATCAAGTCCAACTCCTGGCTCCACACAGGACCAGCCCAATCAGAGCAGATGACTGAGAGCGTTGTCCAGGCGCTTCTTGAACTCAGCCAAGCTCAGTGTGGTGACCACCTCCCTGAGGAGCATGTTGCAGGGCCCAATCACCATCTTGGTGAAGAACCTCTTCCTGATCTCCAACCTAAACCTCCCCTGTCGAAGCTTCATGCCATTCCCTTGGGTTCTATTGCCGGTCACCAGAGGGAGGAGATCATGAGAGAGGAGTTGATACACGGTTACACAGTTTTTGTGTTTTAGCTGAAAAACTAGTGCAAACCTTACACCTGTCTAGTAGGAGTGTGTCTCAAAGCTGTCTTCTGTGTATGTAAACTTAATCAGATTTTCCATTCGGGGTGGAAAGTGTCATCTTGGCATGTAATAAAAGCATAATTATCAGGACAGCCTTGTCTCATGGATAGATATGAATTTAAAAATTAAATAAAATGATGAAGTTCTTTAAATTATTTAATTATAGTTTCAAATATTTATACTTTTTTAGCACTGTGAATCCAAACATTACTTCCAGTTGTACAACAGCAAGTGAGAAGCTGAACCTAAGATCATCCACTACAGTGCGACTCATATAGTTATTGTGTGTAAGGAGAAGCTACTGTGATGTCTAAGTCCTCTGTCTTCTAATAAATTCTAGCTTAATTCTTCACCAAATTCATGCAGTACTGCAAGTTTTCATGTACAACTCAGAGAAAAGAAAAAGACACATGGTTCTTCGACTTTCCAGAAATACTTTTCTGCAAGCTTATTTAAATGACTCACAAGGAGAGATCCTGTGGGAAACTCCAGGCAGTAGAAGCTAGGAAAACTTGTCCACTTTTTTAAAACATCCTAGTCCTCTCTAGCACATGGCAGACTAGTCTGCTTCACATATGTCTCTTGTGATTTCCAGTCAGAGTTGTTTTTTTTTTTCCCAGAGATTTGCTAGCATTCCTTGGAATATTGGACCTTTCTAGATCTAACCGACCCCCGTGGAGGAAAGGGTGAGGAGATTGTGCTTGTGGCTTGACTGTGGCATTATTTCACCTCCCAGGCACTGTTTGTGTTTACAAATACGTATAAGCATAACATGGGCTGGTGTAAATACATAGGAAGGTTCTGTCATTGCTAGAGTGATTTTTTTAGCAAAAACATACGATGGCAAAATGCAACAAAACCAGTGTTGCCAAAGTTCCTTATTTGGCTGCTATTACTAAAGAGAAGAGGAGGGTATGTAGCTGGATAGGATCTGTGGCTCAAGTAATGAATTAAACTCATCTCAGGGTCTTCAGGGCTGAGTTCTGGGTTTGGTTTTTTTTTTTTTTTGTTTTGTTTTGTTTTGTTTGGTTTTTTTTTTGTAAGCGATGAAGAACTATCACTTACTACATCTATATGAAGATGATTTTTAGAAGTTCAGATTAAGTTCGAATGGTGACTCAAGACAATGTTCCAAAACAAGTCAATGCTTAAGATAGCATTGACTGTGCTATATTATATGCTTTAGTCATGGCCTAAAATGTTACTGGATAAATAAGCTTTTGGTTTGAGTTCATTGTGTTTTGCCTTTTAACCTGAGTTCCCACTGAGTGGTTATTAAAGAGTTCAAGCATTTCATAATGAAGCTGAAGGGAAATGTTAAAGTATTATCCTGGAAAATAACATGATATTATGGTTCAGTTAGCTCAACGAAAACACGTGTGATTTCTTCCCTCATGAGGGGAGCAATGCTGAGTGATGTAGGCTTTACCTAATATCCCAATGTCTCATCATTCTCTGTTGAACTGATTTATTACTTTGGCTGACATCCACTGCTATGTCTTTACCTAGCTGTTTGAACTTCATGAATAAAAAAATAATGCCAGTAAAAATTCAACTCCCGACTGCTACTGTTGATGGCTTCATGTCTACATGAAACACTGAGCAAGTCCGTTTCCAAGGTTTACTGCAAATTTTTCATACTGAGTTGCTTTGCTTGGAGATTTAAACACAGCTTTACTCTTTGTCTTCATGTGTGTGGGCACCTCTAAATATCCCCGTGGATGGTTAGCACTGAAGAAACCAACAGTCAGCTAGTTATTCCCATATTAAAAAAGGGAAAAAATTATCATACTGTATGAACTGAACCTTTCTGCAGCTAGTGATTCATTATTATAATATTAAAATTGTTAAGCTAGCAAAATCCTTCTGAGGGTCCACAGAGTGTCAGAGATGCTCATATACATCCAAACAGAGATCCTAGGAGAGAGATTTTAGGTGCTTGCGTTAGCAGAAGCTCAGAGAGCTTTTACCAGTGTTGGGATTATCAGATATTTACACTTCCCAAGACAAATTTGGTGGAAACAGGACCTTAAGGCTGGAAAAGATCAGAGCTTGGGCTGTTGCCTCTACCTGACGATTTTGGCCAACTAGAGAAACTAGGAGGACTGCAAATGTAAGGGGAAGGCTATGATTTGGAATAGTTTCTCTCCCCGTTTGTAGGTGGCAATGGAAGGACACATCCAGTCCTGTGGCTTTTTAGCAATGTGCCATTCTGTTTCCCTTCAGTAAGTTCCATTTCTGGTTCCATGGAGAGAAATGTAGTGCTTACTATAGCATACAAGTGCCATGCACTGTGATATTTAACTGGAAAACCTCGCTGTTAACCAGCATGGGAGTGTGATTAATTGAGCTTGTGTGATCAGAGGTGTTATTACAATCATCTTCAATGTTACGCTTTTTCCATGTGCAATGTTTACTGAGTGGAATTTAAAGAATTGTGTAAGCAGCTAAACAAACAGATTTTTGGCATCATTTCATAAAAGAAATGGGTCCTGTGAGACCAACTTTGGTGATCACTAAACCTGAACCTATGGCATAAAAATAAATAGATAGATAGATAGATAGATAGATAGATAGATAGATAGATAGATAGGTAGATAGGTAGGTAGGTAGGTAGGTAGGTAGGTAGGTAGGTAGATACATAGATACATAGATAGATAGAAATTAGGTTAGATACTTTAAACTCAGAATCTGTTAAAAATTATAAATCCTTTAGTTTAACCCCTTCAGAAGACAAAGCCCTTAATCTCTGCCAAATGCTAAACCGTCCTGGCTCCACAGTGATCTACCCTTCCTTTTCCACTATAGACACCCTTTCAATGGCAATTACTAGTAATGATATATGCAGGCTTATTTATTAGAGTACGTAATGCCTTTAATTACAGCCAGCCTTCCCTGCTGCTCAGGGTTGTTCCAGAAGTAACAACGCAAGTTGCCAGTTCAAGCACTTCATCTACACAAACCCTCGAGTTTTTTTTCTGGCTGCTTGTTTTATAGCCAAGAAAACTGCCTTCAAGTTTTTCTTAATTCTAAAACCAGTCACTCAGGGACTGATATATACATTGCAGATATGAGACAATAAGTCTAGTAAACCAAAAAAGTTCCTTGGTGACTGTATCTCAATCTGTCTCACAGTTTTGTCTTGTATCGTCTGTGATATGGTGAAGGTGTTCATTGTTCAGCCTTCCTTTTGAAGGGGAGGGGGGAAAATATGTAGTCCAAAATGTACTATGAGTTTACCAGGTAAATACTTCAGTAAGCTTGAGCATGAAAGTAATCCACCAGTGTTTAAAAAAGGTTGCTTGAAAGTTCTCAGTCACTCAGTTATTTCAGGTTACATGGCTGGGAGCTTTTTACCTCAGCCTGACAGATGTAATAAAGAAGGACTATGTCCAAGGTAATAGTCACTCTCTTCTTAGAAAAAGAAAATAGCAGACTCAAATGAAATTTCCATTATTCAGAAAGCATTTTTCCCCCCCCCTAGTTCTTAAGAAATACTTTTGGTTTGGAAAGACCCTTCTGTACGAAATTTATGGCAAATTCCAATATTCAATATCTGAAGCCAGAAGACATCCATCCTATCTAGCATGCATGCTCTGCAACAGAGATACAATCTCAGAGAAGCTGCATGACACAGCAGGCAGAGGACAAGACAGCCATTCAGGGGTCAGAGCGTCTGTTCCTGATCCTCACATTGCTCTGCCATGTGACTGGAAGGGAAATATTTCTCCTCTGCTCTAGTTTCTCTGTCTGCAAAAATGGAGATGAATATTCATACTTACCTTCTGATACGGTCTAGAACATTAATGAAAAAGTTAAGTTCTTCGAGCTATGCAAAATAAAAAAAGTGGTGCTTATAGTCACATCTACACTTCTACCTGGAGAAGTTAGTAAGGCAAAAAATCCTTCATTATACTCTTTTAGAAAATATACTTTCAAGTCATAACTCTACCTAACACTACTTTTCACTGAAGAAATTAAGTGGTTTCTTTTTCAGATTTGAACTTCTGACTGTTTGTAATCCCAATTAACTTGGAGTTCCTATTACAGATTAAGTTTTATATGATTGTATGCCTTACTGAAAGACCACATTTGTGCCAAAAGCAGAATCATTGATACAGTCATAACAGACAGCCTTCAAAGTGCACTTATCAATGTTTCTGAAGTCCTCACATCAAAGGAGATATGAGAGATAAAGCTTTGAAGAAAGTTTGCATGTCTATTCCGATGTTTGTTGGTACATCCTCCAAAACTGAACAGAGCCTTCCAAGTTTAAAAATTCTGTAAATGGGTAACAGGGATGAGGTCTGTAAGCCAGTTGAGCTCAGAGGTTACTGAATAAGAAGTGGTAGATGCAACACTGATACACTGTGAAGAGCTTGTAACGTAAAGAGAAGTAGCTTACATTGCTGCAGAAAAAAAAAAAAGTGAGGGGAAGAAAACGTTATTCTGAATACTATCCTGGGTGGATATGAGCATTACTGAATTCCCCAAAGCCAGATAAAAGGAGGTGCTGTGAGTGACAGAATTGTGATTGTCCCTCATGGTGCCAAAGGATGTAGTAGAAACAAATTGGAGGATTCAGATCTCCCAAGGCCTCTTTGGGCACTGTGCTCTTCAGTGGCCTAGATATAGACCATGTCAGTATAACATCTCATTAGACAAATAAACATGTTCAACTTGGATTTTTTTATTCCAGTAGTTTGCTTATCACAGTAGAAAGTCTAAAACTGAATTGAAGCATTGAATCATATCAAATCGTTAATAAACAGATTGTATCATTATGTACGTGTACAGGTCATTGATCTATTTTATTTCCCAGTTTCTCCTTTTCTTTAAGTGTTTGACTTCTGAATATTCTGTCTGCCTGCTTTGGTGAGATTCTTTGTTTAATGACTTCCCTGTGTTTAGATGGGATTTTGGTACATGCTGTTCATAAAATGTGTTGAGGGCGGTTTGCACTTCAAGCCTTTGCTTGTAGAAAGAGCTTGAAAATAATCTTGTGAAATGCTTTTCCCTGTCTGGGGAATGGACCTTGAGTCACTGGGTCCCTGCTGTTGGACATCAGGAGAAGGAAAGGTTGCAGTGCATTTTCAAATGAATAAGCTCTTTATCCAGAACTTCAGATGGACAGCATCAGAAGCTAGGAAGAAACTGTTTTCTCATATCCATCAATGAAAAGGGAAAGTGTTTATACATGTTATACATTGGACTGGCACAGAACTTAGTCCCAGACCCAGCTGGTAGGACTGTAAGATTGAAGTACACAGACTTTAGGACTGAGAGGTGAGTACAAGATGGCTCACAAGTCATATGTTGATTCACCGCCACCAAGCACAGATGGGGGGCTTTTTCTCTTGAGTGGGAAAAGGCATGGAAACCTGACAGCACAAGGTTGTTCCCTTTTTTAGGAGGTCTTTTATAAAACTGAAAATCAAGGGAAGCCAGAAGACCTGATTGGTCTTTTTGCCATCTCCTCAGACACTGAGGAGACCTGATTGGTCTTTTTGCCATCTCCTCAGACACATAAGGCTGAGATAACATCAGTGGGCATGCATAGTAAAGTCACAGGAAGGACCAAGGCAGTGCTTCACAGAGAACTGGAGACAGGCATGTGAGAGCCACTGACAGCATCCTGGTGCTGGTAGATGGGGAAGTACTACTGCTGTGATAAGGAGATTGGAGCAAGTCCAGAGGAGGCCACAAAGCTGATCAGAGGGCTGGAGCACCTTTCCTACGAGGACAGGCTGATGGAATCAGACTGATGGAGTCAGGCTTGTTCATCCTGGAGAAGAGAAGGCTCTGGGGAGATCTAATCACAGCCTTTCAACACCTAAAGAGGACCTACAGGAAAGCTGGCGAGGGCCTGTTTCTTAGGGAGTGAAGTGATGGGAAAGGGATCATGACCTTAAACTGAAAGGGGGAGGATTTAGATTGGACATTAGGAAGAAATTCTTCCCTGTGAGAGTGGTGAGGCACTGGAACATGTTGCCCAAAGAAGCTGTGGATGCCCTATCCCTGGAAGAGTTCAAGGCCAGGTTGGATGGGGCTTTGGGCAACCTGGTCTAGTGTAGGGCATCCCTGCCCATGGCAGGGGGATTGGAACTAGATGATCCTTGTGGTCCCTTCCAACCCAAACTATTCTATGATTCTACGATAATTTTGCCTTCAGGGCATTCAGAATAATTGATAGAGATGGCAATTAAGAGGCTATCAGAGAAACCTCTGTTTGTGTGTGAAGGTTAGTTATTTGGACCACTAGTCCATAAACAGATACTAAAGGGAATGTGCTGTACAAAAACGTCCCTAATCTGATGACCTTGAGTGCTGTAAGAGCAGGAGGGGAACAGATCACAGATAATAATGAAGCCTGAGTGCTTTTCCTGTAAGGCATCTCCTACGGCTACTTTTGGAGACAATGCTGGATCTAATGTACCAGTGGTTTGATTCATGAGGCATTTTTTATGTTCATTTTGGTAGCTGCTATGTCTTGTCACGCTGATGCAGTGTGGGATTTTTAATTTTTTTTCCCTTTAGCAGAATTCCCCTAATGGGTTTTGCAGAATCTAAGCAACATTATCAATCTTGCCACTTTCTCTTCATGTTTCTTTAAACTTGCCCTCTCTCATTCAGAAATGCCTGGCAACACGTCTGCCTATTACAAAACCAACTCAGATCCCAAACAAAACTGACACCTGATTCTGTGTGATCCTTATTCTGGGTGAAGGACAAGAGAGTAAACACTTTAAAGTACTCATAAAAGCCATCTGGACATTCTACTAATATCCTGGGTGTGAGAAATTTTTTTTGTGTCTTTATTCATTCTTATCCCAATTTTAAGATTCTTGATGTTAACTGAGAGCAGTATGGACTAATGTCCTTTCCTATGACTTTCACTTTCAGTAAACAGATACAGAATGTTTTCAAAGGTCTGCTCAATTGTAGCAAACAATGAATGAACAGTTATTGAAAAAGCTAGTTGACACCTTTTCTTGAAGTTGCATATCACACCACAACAATAACGGCTTCACTCCAGAAGGAACAAGAAACACACGGACCCTACTTAATGTCTTTACAAATCACATCATGTAAGGCAATATTCAGTCATTCAGAAAGGGACAACTCCCTTCGGTTGCCACTGTTTTGATTCATGAGATAGGCAATGTCAAACCTTTAAGAAGATTACTGGGACGGTTTCCTTAAGGATAGGAGGAATTAGGCAGAGATGATAGTTTCTATGAAGAGTTTGCTGGGAGTCATACCTCCTTTTCTGTGAAGAGGTGCATGAAGGTATATAAAAAAATATATAACCAGTGTTGAGATAATGGCCTTGGAGAAATATGTGGAAAAATAATACGGGAGAAATAATTGTCCCTTTACTTAACTTCTTAGTTGCCTTACTGAAGTGAGTTTGAAACTGGGTGACTATTTTTTAGCAAGCACCGGAGCGAGAAGTAGTTTTCTTAGCTTGCCTGTTTAAAAGACGACCAAGGAGGACAAAATCACTGTTATTACTGTAAAAGGTACCCACTATAGTGCTTTTGACCTCCTTGGCCCAAGGCAAGAGGCTGCAGGCTGAAGAGGTCACAGCAGCAACTGGAAGGAGCAAAGTAGAAGGTGCAAGACAGCCAAACGGGAAACCCTTTTTCAGAGGTAGAAAGCTGGTGTCCAGTATCCAAAAAATATTGGTCCTAATTCAAGAAGAGATGTGTTGGTTGGAGTCTTCATTCACACAACAGGTAGGGATGCTGGTTGCCATTGTGCTTAAGGCAGCTGGGGCTGTGTGTGAATCTTGCTTACCTGGGAATCTGAAAGCAAATCAGAATTATCTGCTCTATCTATTTTGTTTATCTTTCCAAGGAGTGTAGGAAAGAGAACCGTAAAGGACATAAAAGTCACTCTGGATAGAGTTTTTTTAAACTACAGAGGTTATCTTATAATGTGTAGAGGTCCTTCTTTTCTTGGCTAAAAATTTACTTCTGCTTTTTTACAGCTGATATCATGTAAAGAATAGCATGAACTTTTTTAGTGGCTGCTTCCAGTGTGCAGTAGTAATTATAAAATAAAGGTATGGAAAGTGTTGCTTTACAGCACAGGCAAAACAAACCACCTTTGAAAGATTTTGTTCTCATGATTCAACTAAACAACACAGGAATGACTAGAAGTAATTTTAAACTCTGGATGTAAAATACCGCTTTCCACCTCATCATACAATCCCATCTTTCTGTCCTGTGACAATGACAGGGAGCCTGAACTAATCTGACTACTTTCAAAGCAAAAATGATACAGATTCAATGAATGGTACCAGTCAGAGATCTACTGAGGGAAGCAACAGTCTGACTTGTGTGATTATGTTTATATAAAGTTTTGGATTTCTTACTAAGTTTCCAGTTACTATGGAACTGTCAGCACCTGCCAAAAAAGTGCTCAGGGTGTCACAATCATTTTAACTCACAAATGTCAAGTGCTTCAGAGCACAGGGAACTGGACAACCTTAATGCTTTTCCCTCCAGTCTGCAGAAATTTATCCTTTATAAATTTGACCTCACATTAAATATTCCAGACATCCACAAGCATAGGAAGACTTCACTTAAGTTTTTCTTTCCTTCCTGTCAAAACAAGCATATCTTTTCACAATGTGCTTGCAATGTCTGCATTTTCAGGTGAGATTGTTCAACCAGTTTACCTGCATCAGGAACTGACTCAAACTCTAGTCAAAGGGTAAGTCCATCCTGTCATTGTTAGGGCGTAAAGCAAATGTGCTTACTGTAGGTAGTATGTCTGTCAGGTACTTCATATCAAAAAGAGCTACCACAGACAGTATGTACTCAGGTTGCTCTTTCATCTGTGATTATTTTTTATTCACAGTAGTCCAAACAACGACAGCATTTCCTTGAGATTTAAAAAAAAAAAAAAGAAAAAGAAAAAAAATTAACAAGAAATGTGTGTGAAGTCCAACATATGTTGTTTGGGGATGTTTGTTCTACAATCAAAAAGCAGATATGATAGGTGGTTGGGTTGCTGGTTTAGGACATGCCATTATGGTGGATTCTGCAACACAGATTAACAGCAAAAGCCTAAAGTTTGGAATTGAACAGCAGAAGTGCAAGCAGCATTCAGATTTCAACCTTTGCTCCTGGTCCAAGAGATACCATACAAGTGAAATGTAGACACAGAAGCAGAGAGAGAGATTTGTGAAATATTGTCACTGTCATCTTATGAGAATGCCCTGGGAAACTCATAAGGGAAATACAAAAAGCCACAGCTCTGTATTTAAAAATTCATACATTTGAACTGAAGCTTCTGTGTCGAATAAAGTAACATGCCTCTTAGTTTTACTCATATATAGTTCTAAGAATGATGATGAGTGCAATCCTTTAAGGAACATTTCCACAACTTCAGGATCTTGACATGAGATGCTGAAATTTCATACCAAATTCAATGCATTAATATGCCTGTTCCTAAAGCAGAGATAGTGTTTATTGACATGTTCTCAGTGATGTTCTCAAATATATAATTTCCTGCATAAATTGTGTACTGGTAAGGCTAGGATAAAAATTGCACATGCATTGTGTGTCTCTTCAGACAGGTGCACTTAGGTCTGGGAGAGAGGGAGCTGCGGTGGTCAGCAGTACCCTGAAGTTTCAGGGAGCATGGACTGAAAGAGCTCCCAGGAAAGGCAAAGATTTAGGGTTCCACTGGGGAAATGCATGATCCAAAGGCACTATTTACTTCATCTCACATCATGCTAGACTTCCATGTTAAGTGGGCGCTGCCATGTGCTCCAAGGATCTTTTCTTCTGCTCTCTGACAGAACAGCTGGCAGAGAAACAGTTGGTGGTGTGATTCATGCCCTGAGGATGTGTTACGATGTCATTCCACTGTTTTTCATAATGGAAACATTCATAGTAGGAGAATAGCAAACATACTGATGATGAAGTATTGCACCTTTGAGGCTGTGTAAAGTCTTCTATTTGTAAAACTACTACATCTTACTAAAGAGGTTCTATCCTGTTAGGTAGGCTTAGCAAGGAGTATGTGATATATATATCACAGAATTGTAGAATTGTTTGGGTTGGAAGGGACCTCAAGGATCATCTAGTTCCAAGCTCCCTGTCATGGACAGGAACACTGGCCTGGAAGACTTCCAGGGAGGGGGCAGCCACAGCTTTCACTGGGCAACCTGTTGCAGTGCCTCACCACCCTCACAGTAAAGAGTTTCTTCCTAATACATAATCTAAATCTACTCTCTTTCAGTTTAAGGCCATGATCCCTTGTTCTGTCACTACACACCCTAATAAACAGCCCCTCTCCAGCTTTCCTGCAGGCCCCCTTTAGATACTGGAAGGCCGTGATTAGGTTTCCCCAGAGCCTTCTCTTCTCCAGGCTGAACAAGCCCGACTCCCTCAGCCTGTCCTCATAGCAGAGGAGCTCCAGCCCTCTGATCAGCTTTGTGGCCCTCCTCTGGACTCGTTCCAACAGGTCCATTTCCCTCTTATACACATCATATATACACATTACCTTATTTCTACATGTTTCTTCATGCAGAAACATATCAATGAAATGGTTTATAGTAGCCAAAGCACAACTACTTTGGAACGTCTCAGTTTTGCAAGATGCTCTGATTTCACTGGATTCATTCCAAATGTCATGTACAAACACTATATCTCCCAACATGCCTGAAGTGTTTGCTTATTTGTAGGATTCATATTTCCTGTAGAGTTGTTATAAAGAGGAAAAAGTTACATTCTAGTGAACTATGGAAACTCAGATTCCTGGGAAATGTTTGGAAATTTAAAATCAGGCAAGATATGGGGATGGAGAGGTAGATTTCCTAAGGGACAGAACCAGAAAATAGAAACAGAAATACAGTTAGTGATCTGAAATTCCTCTTGTTGAAAGATTGTGGACAATAGTCTGATTGTCAGGGCTGATTTATATTACTAGAATTACTGTAGTAATTTAATTTTAAGGAAATTTTCAGAGTATTTTCCATCCTGGTAGAAATCAAGAATGTTTTATTTCAATAAAGCTGAAGAGGGTAACAAATGTGGGGCTGTTAACATGGGTAGTGGCCATGTCTAAACTGTGGGGTAGATGACTTCTGGAGGTGCTCTCAGTATTCCCTCTTGGTCATGATGTCCAGGGACCTACTGGAGTGCACTGCAGCTCCTGATCCTGTACCAGCATTTCTTTCCAAAGGCAACATTTTTGGAAAAATGGATGGTGCATGGGCTGGTCATGGCCAAACATGGAGGCAGAATGCAACCAGATTTGCACAGGAGATGAGTACCACAGGATTTGCCACACCTGCCAAGACTGCATCTGCCATGCAGTACAGGCTCAACTAGATTGACCTTTACAGAGCATCTTGCTACCTTCTATATTTTGGTTTGCTCACCTGTAAACCAGGAAGAATGTAAAATATTTGGAAGGAATTTTAGAGAAAATGTACTAATCACGAGCTGAGTAAAACCAATAGGTCCTTTAAGGTGAACTTACTAACTGCTCCAATATTATTCCAGGTTCCTTAGTTTGTATTCTGCAAAGCACCCTGATGCCTTTAGCACTGCCTGCTCAGCTGAATGGCGTGCGTCAACCATCTCTTCCTCTTGGAAAATTAATACATATATTTTTTATGAATATGGGGCATTTTTGCAATGTATATTTGGTGTAGCAAAAAACCCTTTTCATCTGACTTGTTTGCATAAAGATGTTTTTGTACATGAGCCAGTCTCAATGGGGAAAATGCTATAAATCTTTTGGCAGTCTGGGAAACAGTCTCAAAAGAAATATTTGTAATAAGCAATATTTGTTTTATATCTATTCTTGGCAAGAGAGCGGCCAAAGAAAATTTCCCTCCTAGGACACAACCTGCACTACTATTCGCTGCTGTAACATAGTCAGGACATTTAGGGTGACATAGCTGAAAAAATTCTGTCAATATTGACATCTTTCAGAATTTACTGGTACAGAATATAAAATGCACAATATTTGAAGCTGAGGATATTGTTGCCTCAAGAAGACTTCGAGCTTTAAAAAATTGCAATAATATTTCTTGCCGTATAGGTAGGTTTGTAGTTTTCATATGGGTTCAGTTCGCAATGGAGGTTACATGCTGAGTTCTGTTGCTGTGGTTCACAAACGTTGGCAATAAACTAATTTGAGCAGATTCACTTAGAGATGTGTCTCCATTATTGCTGCAGAAGATTAAACACTGTGCTACACTTTTGGTGAGTTTCTGCCTATGACTCTACTGCTAGTATTAGCTTCACTGTTAAAGCAGTAATTTACATATTTTTTCCATTTGTTCTTATTTTGTTACAAACCAAGCTGAATAAGCAGACTACAATAATTTTTGGACAGTTGAGAAGAAAAAGAAAAAAAACACAAGAGTATTTGTTTTAGCCTACCTTTTCTTCAGAAATTCTTCTTCAGAAAATGGAGGCCATCACCAATAAAACACATTTTCTTTATGCCCAACTGAGTTGTAGGGTGCATGGCTAGTTGCAAATGGAAGTATTTTAGACTTGTTGCCTGCAGAGGATGCGCAGAAATAATATCGGATAAATTCACGCATTACTTTGCATGTTTTCAAAGTACATCACTAAGGTTTGGCTCAGTACCGTTGTGTTTTATCAAGGTATCCCTTGCTCATTTGCTCTTTTCCCCACAGGGAGCTCTTTAGGTGTACAGGTGTTATGCTGTTAAGGATTTCCAATTCAGATCTTGTCAGCGCTTTCTCTGAGAGGTGAATCTTCCACAGCGTTACATCACAAGCAGTTAAAGGGCTGGTCCTGCTTCTCTGGGGTTTTTACAGAGCCTTGTCTGTGTTGTCTGCATAACGTCCATGAAACGGTAGCATCTAGTGCCCCGAGACTGCAGGACAACCTGCTTTTCCTTTTAAAAATTATGCAAACAGCAAGAAATGGCAATGGATACCTGTGACATTTGCTCCTCACTACTAAAAAGGGCCACAGGATTACTCAGCTCATATTAAAGCTAACTGTAGTCAGGCGAGAAAGTCTGCCTGGGTTATAGGAATACTGAAGAGAGCAAGCCATTAGCTAGCAAGCAATGTGATATTCTGTTCTGGCTGACATGCAACTTGACCATAACTAACACCCCCCAACCCTGACATTCTGGTAAACTTTGTAGGATAAATGGAAAAAAAACCCCAAGAAAATCTACTAAGCCAAAGAAAAATGGCAATAGAGGTTGGTGGTGAAATTCTTGGGATTTTAAATTCTCTTCATGATGTCAGTTGGCTTTGGTTTCTCAGGTGAAGTGCCAAATTTTCAATGGTCTGTTACCTATACGGTTGATATAAATATAGATACCAAAGTATACTGGTGAGCCAGTGAACTTTCTTCTTTCTGTTAGAAAGATGTGCTGAGATGGGTTTGCTAGGTAAAATTTTCACGTGCTGGAAAAATATTTGGAGCAAACCTACACTGCACAGTCTCTGGGGCACAGGTTAGGTCTGCTTTACTGTTGTACAGATCTGAGCACCCTTCTAACACTGCAGAAACAGACTATGTTTTGTGATTTGTGAGCTCAAAAAGCGAAACCCTGTGACATGTTTACCCAGTGCTAAATCAACACATCTATCCGATTTGGACTTTCATAGGGCATGTAGAGCTGATTAGGAATTAGAAAAATATGCAGAAGTGGACTGCTCTTACTAAAATATCTTATTTGAATGCAAATTTATTTAAAAATACCTTGAAGCCTATTAGAAAAGCAGTACCTACCTGCCACATGAGGTATTGTAAGAAGATCTCTGCATTTGGCAAGCGTACTTAGTGGTATTATCTATAGTTAAGCCTGCTTGATGTTTTCCATCATCAAACTCTTTTTAACCTTGCTATTAAAGTCATTTTTAATCTTGCCAAGCTAGGACTAAAATTTTCCATGCCATACCTTTGCCTCAGGTTGTGTTTTGTACTTTACACTTGGAAAAATCAGACTTGTCTGAGGGTAAGGTAATAATTTTGGTGTTTCTCTCCTTTTTGAAAGGTTTACTGTTCTATACTTTGACAATGAAGCTTGAAACTTGTCTTTTCCATACATCTTATGATTATCTTCCTCAATTCACCTCTGAGATATTGCAATTTACACACAGCTGGGAGACTTTCCAGAGCTCAACAGTCTGTCCTTAGTCATCACATTCAGTTCTTTCCTAGCTCCTAGGAAGAGCCAGAATTCACAAATGCTCTTTCCATCAGTCAGTTGGGTGTACTTCCTGCATCTAATACACTAAAGTCATACTCCTCTTGAAAATGATGCCTCACATGTGGTCTGGGCATGAGTTCTTGGTTCCAGTATGGTTACTGGGACTGAAAATAGGACTAATCTCTGCTCACAATCACCTTGACGGTGCCCACACATTGTGGAGGCAAAATCTTCTGGTATGACCAAAAGGAGGGGGAAAATCTGAACTGAGGAGGAAAGAATCATAGAATCACAGAATAGTTTGGGCTGGAAGAGATCTCAAAGATCATCTAGGTAAAACCCCCCTGCGAGGGGCAGGGACACCCTCCACTAGACCAAGTTGCCCAAAGCCCCATCCAACCTGGCCTTGGGCACTTCCAGGGATGTGGCCTCCACAACTTCTCTGGGCAACCTGTTCCAGTGCCTCACCACCTGCACAGGAAAGAATTTCTTCCTAATACATAATCTAGATCTACCCTCTTTCAGTTTAAAACTGTTACCCCTTGTCCTGTGACTACAAGCCCTTGTAAACAGCCCCTCTCCAGCTTTCCTTTAGGTCCCTTTAGGTACTGGAAGACTGCAATAAGGTGTCCCCAGAGCCTTCTCTTCTCCAGGCTGAACAACCCCAGCTTCCTTAGCCTGTCTTCATAGAAGAGGTGCTCCAGCACTCTGATCGTCTTTATGGCCCTCTTCTAGACTCATTCCAAGAGGTCCAAGTCCTTCTTAATTTGGTGGCCCCATAGCACCCTAAAGGAGTGAGGAACACCAACAAAAGAACCCCAAAAGGAAGTTCCTTCTAAGGAGTTAAAAATGGGTTGTGCGTAGTACACAGTAATACACTATACAATAGCCAAGTGATGATAGGGGTCCAACAGAAAATTTTTGTGTGGATTCATGTAATGAAAGCCTGTATTGCCTGATTAAGTTTGCCCAGGCAATTTTCATTCTGGCCTTCCTCGACCTCTGAATGCTTGGCTTTGAACCAAAGAGTTCTTCAAGTTCTTCTAACATATAATGTGTCATATATAAATGATGCCTTTGTTTTGAAGTTTGTCTTTTCATTTCTTCCTCCTCTTCAATGCAGAAAAACAAAAGCCATTATAGATGATCACGAGCAAAGAAAAATATATTGGTAAAAAGTACTTTGTGCAAAAGCTGGAACGGTACTGGAATCCTGAGGTTATTTTGTAGCCACTGAAAAAAAATTGACAGTTTTGACGCTAGGAACAAGACTCTTCATCAAATCCTTCTGCTTTGATAAGCAGAAGCACTTGCATCTTAGCTTCACAACAGATTTGACAGAGAAGCTGCTGGCTTACTCCAAGCTTTCTCCAAAACCCTTGAAATGGTCATTGAAGATTGTTTATTTAGGAAGAGCACGAAAAAGCAAACCCTGAAATTTCTGTTTTACGAGCCAGATGTTTAGGATAATGAGGGACAAAAGTAGGATTGAATGAGTCTTAAAACAGCTGCAAAAGGAACAGAATTTCTGGGGCAGTAGTTTTGACTGTGCATCAACATTCTCTTCACTTCTGTTTGTTCTGCTCCGTATTTTGACCAGTGAAAATATGACACAACTTGCCCCTTCTACGAGTAAGCTGCAAAGTTCTTATGCTGCTGTTACTCATTTTCTTACAATTCAAAGTAAGTTTCAAGTTAATTAGTAATTAAAAGATAAATTGATCTAATGTAGGCTGGTCCAGAATGGCTTTTAGAAGAAAATAAACTTCTTTTGTGCTTGTTGATTTTTTTGATTCTTTTCCTCATCAGCTTGTTTTGACTTTGTTTAGAGAAAAAGAAAAAAAAAAACACCAAAGAAATTGAAACAAAAGAAAAAAACCCAACATCTGCTTCCTGCACTGGAAGGATTCCTGATCCGATGAAGTATGGGCTTGTTTGGCACGCCTGTTTATTGATGGACCCTCAGACAAAAAAGAAGCAGCAGTCCCCTGCTGCAGAAGGTTGTGCTTTAAAGACGGACACACAAACACAGTAAGCAGAAGACAACACAGACTAGAGAACAACATATACTTTCTTCTTTAGTGTCCAGATTTTATTATTCTTAATTTCAATTTGCCAGGTCAGGGTATTTGTGAGGAAGAAGTGAAACTGAGTTTTGGTGTCAGAAGATGTCTGTATAGACCTGGTTATGACACTCCCTTTCCCTGTCTTCTTCCTCTCTTTCCCTCTTTTTCCTTTCATTCTTACAAACCAAGATTCTTCTTGAGTTAAGGAGATCAACATCTCCTGATGTTGGTTTCACGTGTGTATATGTGTTTGCCTGCTTGTGCACACTTTTTGGCTTCCAGTCCCTGTATTGACTCACCTAGCCTAGATTCACATGGTAGAGCTACACAACTGCTGTTGTGACTCAGATTAGAGCTCCTTACTGTCTGAGTCTACACTGCCTTAAAAACCTCTGGTCCATCTTCAGAGTTCTCTGTGTGCTTTTTCTTAATCCCTGTGTTAGCTTGTTTTTTAGTAGCTTTTAATTTGCTGTCCATTAGCAGTCTGTTAAACTGCTTCTAAGTGTTTTGTCTTCAGAAAGGCTTATATTTGAATGATTTCCCACTTGAAGAGAGGCCACATCACAAACAGATGGTTACTTAGTGTCCGCCATGGGCAAAGCGGCAAAGGTTCATTTTTTCTGCTTGATAAGTGTATGGGGACATTATCAGATCTGAGCTCTTGGACTGTGCTTGAACACATCCATTAGAGACAGAACCATAAAACAGCTTTTCAGCCTTCAGGATTTTTACACCTGTCCAGACCAAGCAGAGAAAGAAATTTTCATTGAACGAGATAGGAGTCCAAGTCTCTCTTAAAGGGGAATGACCCACCGGCCTTCCCCTCCCATCAAAGCTGAGCACCCAAAGCTATATCATAGTACCAAAAGAAGGTAACTGTGATGAAGGCAACTATCATAGAAATTCTCTTCGTTATAAACTCTGATTTTCTTAGTCCCTTTCTCTGCAGCCCTGCACTCTCCTGTATTCTCCTCAGCATTAGGTTGCCTCTGCACCAGCCCATTGCCCAGAACAGACCCCACAGAGATGACAGAGCCATCTGAGTTCCATATGTACTGTCACATTTCAAGATGCTCCTCTGGAGCACCTTTCACACTTACATGAACTGTCCTCCCAGTAGAGGCATTACTCTGGTGCGTTAGTCATTCTCCTATGATTCTGGGTCACCTTTCATAACCAAAGTGGTCCTGTGATGTGGGGTCACAGCTAGCAGAGTCTCTGCAAAGACAGCTGCTGGAAAGAGAGTGGGAAGTAGCCAGTTATAGAGAAGTGCCTAAGGCTATGCTTCACTGTCCTTTGACCCATCCTGCAGTCCCTCGGAGCCCTAGAACCCAGGTTATTGAACTGCCCGTTCCAATGCTCGACCACCCTTTCCGAGAAGAATTTTCTCCTCATCTCCAACCTGAACCTTCCCTGGTGCAACTTGCAGCCGTTCCCCCTTGTCCTGTCACTAGTTTTCTGCGAGAAGAGACCAGTCCCCAGCTCGCCACAACTTCGTTTCAGGTAGTTGTAGAGGGCAATAAGGTCTCCCCTGAGCCTCCTCTTCTCCACACTAAACAAGCCCAGTTCCTTCAGCCGCTCCTCATAAGACCTGTGCTCCAGACCCTTCACCAGTTTCGTTGCCCTTCTCTGGACACGCTCCAGGGCCTCGATGTCTCTCTTGTGGTGAGGGGCCCAAAACTGGACACAGGACTCGAGGTGCGGCCTCACCAGGGCTGAGTACAGGGGGACAATCACCTCCCTGCTCCTGCTGGCTACACTATTCCTGATACAAGACAGGATGCCATTGGCCTTCTTGGCCACCTGGGCACACTGCCGGCTCATGTCCAGGCGAGCATCAATCAACACCCCCAGGTCCTTTTCCCCTACGTTGGACTAGATGATCCTTGAGGTCACTTCCAACCTTAATGATTCTATTCTATTCTATTCTATTTATGCTGTAGAGATGAGGTGCAGAAATCCCATGAAAGCATGTACCATGTGGAGATCAAGTGTCCAGAAATCTCTGCACTAGCAAAATACACACCTGAATGGGATGTCTTCGGTACTCCAGTAACCACAACAGAAGTCTTTTCCCTCAAAATAAAACTAGTTCTGCTGTTTTAGGTTTGTGTTGTAAAACCTTGTAAGAGAAAGCAGAACAAAATACTGAGGTGATACTTTATCATGGTTTTGCAGATGACAGACTGTTGTTGAAAAGATGGATTTTAAGTTCCTTTCTAAACTTGTGTACTCTGACAGTTCTGCTGCTATTATATTCAGCAAATTGATCACAAGCGCCTGTGTTGCTGGCAACGGTTATTTTGAACACGCAGAGCAGTTACTCACTTGTGAGTGAAGTTTGACAATCGGGGATCCTTCGCAGGGTTTAGTGAGTCACACCTACAGCATATCTCTCGTGTAAAGTGGGAATAGACATTCTTCTCATCCCTTCAATCTTGCTGGCTTTTGAAGCCCAGAAGTTTTCCAGAAAATCTGGCTTAATAATGCCATGTTTTGTGCAGGAATACTTTGACTTCCAAACCTTTAGGGCTCCTGGGCTGTAAACTTGTTCCAACTTAGAAGCAGAAAATTATATGTAGCAATACTCTACTTCATATATATATACACACACATCTGTAATGTAACAAGCATTTTCCTGTAATTTTTTAGGTGCAAAGTGCACAACAGGGCTTTTCTGGAAGCTGTTTACAGAAAGATGATCAAACTCATTCACTGTACAGGATATATCTTTTAAAGAGATCTAAAAAGCACCATTTTTTGCTTTCGTTTCAGTCTGCGGTCAAGGAAATCTCCAACGGGGTTTTAGAAAGTGTCACTCCCTTCTAGAAGGTAGAAAATAAAATGTTACATGCTGTCATTGTATGTAAATATTTTACTGACAGTATTGCTGCAACTTTGTTGCCACAAAGCACACAGTAGAAAAACAAATACAGTAAGCACATTCTTTTTCTGTAATACCAACACAGATATCTATTGGAGGTGGAGAGTTTGGTCCCTGCTGCTCTAGGTTAATGTGGAACTCGGAATGTGATTGAAATAGGGGTGATTTCCCTTCAGAAAACTTCTGAATACCAAAGTTTAAATTCTACAGGAAAACACTCAATGAGACCAGAGATGTAGAAAGAGATCTAAGAAGATACAGATTTGTAGAAGATCTGCAGTGATCTAGCTGGAATATAGAATATTCAGGGTAACTATTGAATCTGAAGGTGTTGGAAAGTTTCGCAAAATTAATGATTTATGTATTTTTTTGCTTCCGTGGAAGCACGCAGAATAAGCTGGTAGGGAGCGTGATGGGTCATCTAGTCAAATTTAATGCAGGATTAGCACCACTTACAGTGCTCCTGTGAGACCTTCGCTTGATTTGGTGTCTTGAGGGATGTCACACTTTCCTCGGAAGTTTACTACAGTGTTTTATTATGTTCCCGTTTAAAAGATTGGGGAAGGTTTTAAATTTGTTATGTATCTATTTCAAAAGTACCAAGGAATGACATTCTTACTGAGGTATCTTATGCTTGACTTGTCCTTCATCAAATCCTGCATACCAGACTAGAAAAGCAGTTGCAACAAAGAGTTAAATTCTGCCACAAGAGAGGTGTTTCTTACTTGCCTTCAGATATTTACAAGTTAAGAATAAGCTTGTTACCCTTGGCTCCCTTTATAGCAATAGGGACCTTTGAAAGGTAATTAATCTTTCCTTTTCAGCCACTCAACTTTTGGGAGGTGGAAACTCGTGATTTCCTACAGTTATTTCCTTGAATAAAACCCTGTCTCCACTTTCATGTTCTTTGTGTTTGTTTTGTAGGAGTATGCAGGTAACGAAGTCTGGGATGTATGTTTGTGGAAACAGTGAATTTAAATTTATTAATTAAAGTTTAGGGAAAGCAAGTTTCGGATTCAAGAAGATTTACTACTCAGAACAGGTGTCTTAAGCTATTACAGAGTTAAAATGTTATAATGCAATCTTTATATTCCTTCAAGATTCATGAATTCAGTTTAAAGGTCAGTTATAAAATATATTCTATGAATTCTGTCTGAATAATACCAAACCCAATGCACTTTTCTAGCAAATTATCTCAGATAAGGGATTTGTGTGAGAACACTGCAAGTTCCTCTTGAAAGTAGACTACATTTTCATTTAGAAGTTACTTCCTTTGTCTACAGCAACTTTTCCAAGACCCCCAAGTGGATATTTAATGCCAAACTGAAAGAAAAATAAAACAGTCTGAAATATTTATCTTTGAATTCTCTGTATGTATAGGACAATACACACTATGTTTTAGATCTTATTTATTATTTTCCTGGTTTTTGGCAGCTGTATATATATATATCCTTCTTCTCTTTTTAACAAGACTGGAATCTATAATGCTACAAGGTTGTGCAGATTCACACCTTTCATGCTTTGTTCCCTGAAGGTTTTCCTCTCTCATGCTTGTATTCCTCCTATCACGGTGTAAAATACCCAAGAGGAGAAAACAGTCAGTGAGATGGCCATCCTCCAGATTGCTACTAATGTTGTCTGTGCTGCCTAAAAAATTGCAAGAATATTTTTGCAAAATTGAATTTATCAAATGAAGCCAGAAGTTCTAAAAGGTCTACAGTGATTTGATCAGTGTCTTAAAATCCTATCCACAGAGAAGACCGATTTTAAAATAACTGGAGGTGGTTACATGGAGTTTCTTTGGTGCAGATATTGCGTTCATTAGAATATTTTTATTGCACATGAGTAATCTTATTCTCAAATGTTAACAGCTGTACAAATCAAGAGGTCAAACCTGTAAACTATTTCACTCTCCAGATACTTGTTTAGCTTTTCTTACTGAAGCTAGTATAATATATTTTGATCATAACTCCAGTAGTTTTATTTCTAATAAAACTCAAATCTTTTTTGTCAATGAATAATGTAAACCCATAAACATTTCTCATTTTACTTCTATTTTAATAAGATTTTGCCACCTACATGTCTTATTACTTTCTATATATCTTCATTCTCAAATTTAGCACTACAATGTTTTTACTCACAGCATTAAATGAGTATAACTAAAATAACTTTTTTTTACTTAAACTCATTTAAGGTTTTGGTAATGTTTTCTTATATATCTCAAGTTTGTCTTGCATATACTTTTTTTTTAACTCAGGAAGATGCTTCCCATGTGGTGGTGGTAGATGTTTCCCGATAGAGGGAAAAATAGAAATAAATACTGCTGAGCACAAAATTGCATAAATAAAGGAGAGAAGTAAAACAATTCACTAGTCTTTTCTCTGGCTTTTCTGTTAATTGTGCTTTATGTTATCATTTCTGGTATCATGGTAGTATGTCAAAGCTGTTCTTTGTCAAACTCTTGCAGCATGAGACGCTCTGAAAAAGTGAAGGTTGTCAGGATTATTAATGGGAAACCGTTTTCAGGATGTAGTAGATTGCACCACTCGTGTCCCCTGGAGAGGGGAGAGAGAATGCCAGAGTGCTTGTGACCAGTTTCTCTGTATTAGTCAATAATGTTTAGAGAATGCAAATTAAACATTTTTCATGGCTACAAATATTTAACAACAAAAAATGTATGTGAGAATGTTTGTCAAATAATTTTCAGGAAATGAAGCTTGCTGGTAGTTTTTCCAGCTAGGAGAAGAATACAGATAAAGTCTTGGGTGAATTATCAGTTGTGAGTAAGCCGAGTTTTGAAGAAATAAGTGCAAGATTAAAATGGAGTGCCTTTTACTGAGGCTGACTTTGGCGAACTTTAGGTGCCACATTCACATTATCTTATCCTGTTTTGACTATGCCCAATGTTAATTCATTGGCCTTTCTACTTACAGGTCATGTTTCTATCTCTGGTATTTTGGTACTAATATATTCCTAGAGAATTCCTAAACTATAATATATCTTCTCTGATGAAAGCACTGGTATGAAAAATATTTAGCCTTAGCTGCCACCACACCAACAAAGTACCAGGAATAGATTGGAATCAAGCTACTTTGCAGTGCCTGTGTGTTAACGTTGTTTACTTGCTAGGCTGGAGTGATACCTGTGTGGGATGAATATTTCTTAGAGAACCAGCCCCAATGCTCGCTCTGGCTGCATCCTTCTTCATCCTAATGGGTATGGCGGTGTGGGAGAGGACTTCAATGTGACAGCTCCTAGGAAAAGCCAAAGGGGAAAGGATGCTTGTTGGGTTCCCATCACTCTTTCACACACATTAAGGAACAATGATACTACAGTGTGTAATGTACTGGAATTATATACTAGAATGCATTGATATTTTTTACACGTAAAAACTTTCTACTTTATAAAACTCCCTGTTCCTTTGCTCTTTTTGTGTTTTCAGAATGTGTGACTGATGATGCTAATTATTTTGGGAGATAGAGAAGATGGTAGTCAGTGGGTTTGAATATCTGCGGCAGAGTAGCTGGATAACTGCAGAATCCAGGTAATTGATCACAATTATTTGGATGAGGCTTTGGGCAACCTGGTCTAGTGTAGGGTGTCCCTGCCCATGGCAGGGGGGTTGGAACCAGATGATCTTTGAGGTCCCTTCCAACCCAAACCATTCTATGATTCTGTGATTCTATAAAGCGCTGCAGTGTGGAGCTGGAGCCTCTTCGTATTCACATAATTTTCTACAGTTCTGCTCTACAGGAGGCTGCAAGTATTCCTTATGTAACTTGGCAATAATTTGAATCTAATCAGATTAACTTCCTGTCAAATAAGGATTGCAACTGAAAATCTGGCTAGCATCTTACTCTCTGCTACTATTGTAACGTCTCTATTAATATAACAAATTAGTGAGTGTAATTACAGTGGTAGAAAGTTCCAGCCAAAACTCTGGGGTTGCAGTCTGGGTAGTTCCGGTGTGCTCAGTGAAGACGGTTTATGCATAGCTGCCTTCTATGCAGGTAGCGGTGTTATCTCATCTTGGCACCAAAATTATTCAGAGGGCAGTGCCAAGTTAATCTGCCATCCCAGGAGATCTTGTTTGGTGACTTGAAGGCTATTTTATGCCTTATTGGCAGAGATTTCTGTCATATTTTTTTTCTTATATGATGACCATAAAGCCAGTTGGTATGAGGGAGAATACTTGAATCATAGGAGTATGTCCCAGCATTTTAAGACATTGGTGTTTGTGATGTCAAATTCTAACTAGATATATTACTTTAAACCCATGAGGGTAATGGCATGTTTTCTGCTCCCTCTGACGTGGTTCTGATTTTCCATGCCTGCTACGCATTTGACTATGGGTGAACAAACTCTAAGTGACTTTTTGTTAGACAATAATTGTTTTTACTTTCTTAATATGTAGAGGCTTGCAGTAAATAATATGTACGGTAGGGCCAGTAAGAGTCTAACGCTAACAGATAGTGCATAAAGATTAGCAGTCAGACGTGCCTGTTGGTTTGAAAAAGATATGTTCAGTGCAGCCTACAGAGTCCTGACCCCAACTCCATGGCCTGTTGCCCAGAGAGTGAAATCTAGTCCAACAATAAATCACCAGAATTTGTTCTATTTGACTGTGTTAAAGCAACACAGTCTGTAAAAGCTAGGACCACCAACAACGCTGTTTCTGCTGCATATCTGCTGTAATAAAATCACTGCCGCTTTTTATAAGTCAAATGTTACTAAGATGACTGAGAACATTATTTAGCAAGTGCAGGACTGTGCTGTTCATCACCCAACAATCTGTGCTTAATCCTCAGTACACCCCTAGGTAGTTGCCCTGGTGAAAGTTTCACCATATTGAAACCATGTTGTGTTGCTTTTCACATCTAACAAACCTCCAACTCCTGCTATGAAAACTCTAGCCATCATTCCAGTTACTTTAAAAAAAACCCTAAACCTTGAGATAAGGCATAATTTCAGCTTTCCCTAAACAAAAGGATAAGAATTTAAAGAACAGTTAATTGTATTGCAAAAGTTTTCTGCTGTTGGAGCCTAACGCTGCTGGACCAGACATTTTCCTGCTTTTAGGAATCCTAAGAAATATCTTGCTTTTACAGCTTGTAACATTTCAAACTCTTCTTGGTTTGTTTGCTTAGTGTGGAAAAGAGGACAAGATGGAAGTCTTCGAAGAATTCAAGTGAATTTCTTAGGAGTGTTAAGCATATAGCCAAATTTTTCGGGTGGGGCGGGAACAGCAATACTCAGCCTAGAAAACACTGTGCTGCTTAAAACTTCTGTCAGAAATAGGTTCAGTTTAGAAAAGCAGTGACCCATCACATTTCTCCAGGTTATTTCTCCATTGATTGGAAAGATACTGGAAGTATAAAATGTGACTCCCTAGTCACCTTTGGATGGATAAGAGATACATTATTACCCAATCAAAAAAGTAATCAAACCCCTCTTCTTATTTGTCCATATGATCACCCTTTTGAATGAGAAGACTGGGTGAGAGGTCATCATCGCCTTACAGGTCCAGGGAGACACCGGGACACGTTATGGGAGAGGTATTTTGACTGATGAGCTGGGCCTGCAGTAAACAGCAAGTATGCACATTATCTGGAAATACTATTACATGATATCGGTGGTTAACCAAAAACTAAATTATTTTTTTTTACAATATCGGATTTTTGCCCTTTTTAATTTTTTTTAAATGGAAAAAGCAGAAAGTAATTGGTTCTTATGGTAAATTTCTGTTTTAAAAGACACTCAGAGCACTCACATAAACACAGATAGCGCTAATGGCCTCATCCTGCTCCAGTCTCTGGCAGACCAGGATGGAGGTCCAGTAGTGAGAATACATATACATAAACATATAAATATGTGTGTGTGTGTGTGTGTGTGTGTATACAGCCCCTCTGACTGGTGGTCTGACCCCAGTTGCTGTACTCACCCCATACGCACATGTGCACACTGAATAGAGACCCCTTACTGAGGAAAAAAGTTAGAAAGGAATTTAATAAGAAGATAGGAGAGACTGTCTGGTGCAGGGCATGGCCAAATGTATCAACCAGGAGTTGTTTACATTCAACAAGTCCTTGTATATCCCCTTACCCCTCTATTTTCCTACACTTATTCCTCCTCAAATCACCTAGACCTCTCCCTTTCCCCAGCTTTAGGTCCTTCTCTGGTGAGGTGGCCTAATGGCTCCAGTGGTGGGCCTACCAGAGTATTAGTTGGGCTTTCCGCCCCCCACCTCTCCTCCCCCTTCACCCTCTATATCTCTGTACTCCTTTCTGGGGATGCAAACAAGCTTTTTATCACATAACCTAACATTATCCAGTAATGGTGTGCCAGAACTCCAAAATTGGTGAAATTTCAAGAAAAACATATAGTATTACAGTGCAGAAGTAACGGGTCTTTATGAAACATCCATCAGGTCACCAGCATCTCACTGGGATCAGAGATGACTCAGAGTGGAGATGTTGGCTGCATTCTCAATGCACATCAGTAGACATGAGGGGTGTGATGGGAATAAAAGGTGGTTTGGCACACTCTTTGCCACTAAGTCTCTCAGGATCTGAGAACTCTTTTGAATTTGGGCATGAGTCTGAGCAATTTGGGCTTCCCTGTGCTCTTCCTTCACTGCAGCCACAGAATGGGATACGGTTAATGAGTCTGAAATGATCTCTGTAGGATATTCCCTTTACTAGCTGGCCTGGCTCCAGTTCAATCTGACATTCTCCTGAATGGGCAAAGGTTCTCCAGGAGTTGGTATGTTTTCCCTAAAACTGATCTAGATTGTTGAATTGGTAGGAGTGTATCTGGTCAGTGCTTAAGGCTTTTAATTTTTACAGCAGGGTTTGCATAGCTTTAGCTGATGAGTATTTTGAAAAAGCTAGCTATACTGGGTTGGATTCTTCAAAAATTTGCTATTTCCCCTGCAGTAAACATGGAAACATTGAAGAGCTGAAGTTGATTGGGGAAGACTGTGGAATGAAGATGGCAACCAAAGAGGTGAAGGATCAACTGCTTTGGGAAACCTGAGCTTTAACAAGCTTGTCTTGCTAGCTTTTAGCATCACTAGAAAGTGAAGGGCTGCTGCCCCTGTGTCTATCCAGGCTCTTGGTGAATCACACCTCTGACATATGTCTCTTCTTTACAAAATAAACCCAGAATAAACTAAATTTTTTTGACATTGTGGCCCATGTGTTTCAGTGTCATCCATGCTACTGGAGATCACCAGTGTCATTTTTGCTCCTGGAGCAATTATACTTTCATTCACTTAACATGGAGGTTTTCTGGGATTTTTCCACATGCTTTCCATTCATTTTTCTCAATGAGTTTTGCAGATAAATCCTTCAAAGGGCTTTGGCTCTAGGCTAATGTTGACTGTTCTTGGAATGGTGTTGCTAAAACACGTCATGCAGACCCTCAGGACTCTGGCAGAACAGGTACCTCTATCATTTTCACGTGTCCACTGTACGCAAAGACCTTTATTTCTGCTTTAAAAACGTGCTTACACAACTCTGCAAACAAGATCTGACTGTATCTGTCTCAATAGCTTTTATTTGCACAAAGCATGTGTGCATGCAGAGCAGATTTTGCATAAAAACAAGTCAATAGATAATATTTGCAAATGTCTCTCATACTAGCAAAAGTTATCATTAGAAATCAGCCCCCACTTTCTAATTAGATCCATGTATTTATCAGAGCTGCTAGTGAAATGTCACAAAAACATCTGTGAGATTGCTCAGCTGACTTGGCAACACATTTGAGCTAGTTAGTGCGAAGATTTTAGCTACCACCACGTATGATGCAACGTGAACACTTTTAGGGTTCTAATCCTTGTGTTTGCTTAGTGAAAAAGTTTCTTCTAGCTAGACTGATGGCTCTTTCAGTGCCTTAAATCAAACATACCTGGAGGCCTCAAGATGAGAAAAATAAATATTTGCAAAAAACCTGTCTGTTTGCAAGGTTCTCCTTAGCCTGGTTATTCTCAGACACTTTCATTTTCCTGCCTGTATTCTCTTTAGAAGCTTAAAAGGAATATGCAGAGATCCTGGAAACCTAAAAAGCAGTATGAAAGAGGCTAATAGGGCTTATGAGTTGCAGGAGACTATAAGCAAGAACAGGATAGCCTTTCCAGGGTGTTTTAGCCTTTATGCATGCTTGAATGCTTTGAGCTCATCCTGCAGTTCAATAGAAAGAACAAAAATTAAAGTAAACCAGAAGGGCAAAAAATTGCAGCTTACTATATTTAATAAAAAGGCTTAAAAACCTCTTGCTATTTATTTCTTGCTTAGAGAAAAGGGCTGATCTTTCATAAAATGCCTTAAATTGTATTTTCACTGAAATCAAGAAATGTAAAAGTCAACAATCTTTGTTTCAAAATGTGTAGTTATTTGTGCGGAGGAGTGTTTACATACAGTAAAAAAAGGCAGAGATACTTACAATCTTGCATTTTTTTGCTGTTATTGTTAATTTGATGGCATTTTTATTGGAACACAGACATAGAAGGGATCTCTTAGGGTCATTGAGTCCAGATCCCTGCTATGGGCTGCAGTCAATGTCAATATATATGGATAATTCCCTCCATAAAAGCTGATCAAAGCCTATGAGTAGCTAGGAGCAGTCAGACTAAAAACCTGTTAGAAGGTGGGGGGGTTTTTGTTTGTAAGAGCTCGTTGTTGTTGTTGTGTTTGTTTTGGTTTTTTTCCTCACAGAATTTCAATTCTGTAATTATTAGAAACCTTCACCTAATTTCCTGGACAAATTTGTCTCTATCTTTTCTTACTAGATAGTCATATGTTAATATATACTCTAAAAGGATTAAATTAACAGAGGGATATTGTAACAATTTGTGAATCCAGTTAAATTCTCCAGAGCAGAGGATACTGTGCCAATACAAATATTTGCATGGTACTAAAAATTAATGTATGTGGAAGAACATAAATCGAGTAATTCAACCTGAGCTTTTAAAACTTCCATATGATTTTTGCATCTCACTTGAAGAAAGTAAAAGATATGTTGGTGTAGAAATTTCAAACCAGGGACATTGCTCGTGTGCTGTAGGTTACATTTTAAAAAGCATTGTGCAAAAATCACTTTATTTGTTTTCTACTTTCATTCCTAAAAAGCCATTGTAAAATTATTACTTTTAAAGAGACGTTGAAATTAACTGTAAATAGTTTTGAAGGATCAGCATTGCGTAAACATGCCCATATGAGAGTCTATTCACCTTGTAATGTGGGAATGGCCAAGTCCTGCACAGCCTGTGCCCTTTTCACAAACCATGCAGGCATAGGAGGAGAGAGAATTTCTCATCTGTGAGGGTAAGCATTTCTGCAGGCTTGTAGGGAAGATGCCTGAACTGATTTCTGAAAGAAACATGGTTGTTCTCAAATACAGGCTAGGTTTTCCGTAAGGGATACCTCAACACTTTTTCCCTGCTTCATGGAAAATTAGTTATTGGATTTGATGGTGTTTTATCCATCACCCTCATGCCCTCATGTTGCCCGGGGCAATTGGTACATTACCATTTGCATGGTGTTTCTACAAGGTGACAAAACATCACTGAGGATTACTGCAGAAGACTGACCCCTATCCTAGAACCATCTTGCAGCTGACTGACTGGTAGAAAGAAAGAAGTGGGAGAGCTTTGAACTGATTTCTGCCACAACTGGAAAGTAGGCTATGGAGTGATGATATGCCTCACATTTGGATGCAGCAACAAATGTGATGCATATTCTAAAAGTATACATAGAGAAACTGTTCAAGTAATTGCACAGTTTGACCACTGGGACTATATATATGTGGCTGAATATGAGCCGTCAGTGTGCCCAGGTGGCCAAGAAGGCCAACAGCATCCTGGTTGTATCAGAAATATTGTGGTCAGCAGGACCAGGGAGGTGACTGTTCTCCTCTACTTGGCACTGATGAGGCCTTACCTCAAGTACGGTGTTCAGTTTTGGGCCCCTCACTACAAGAAGGACATTGAGGCCCTGGAGCATGTCCAGAGAAGGGCAACAAAAGTGGCAAAGGGGCTGGAGCACAGGTCTTATGAGGAGCGGCTGAGGGAACTGGGACTGTTTAGACTGGAGAAGAGGAGGCTCAGGGGAGACCTTATCACTTTCTACAACTACCTGAAGGGAGGCTGTAGTCAGCTGGGTGTTGGTCTCTTCTCCCAAGTTACAAGTGATAGGATAAGAAGAAACGGCCTCAAGTTGTGCCAGAGGAGGTTTAGATTGGATAACAAGAAAAAAATTCTTCACCAAAAAGCTTATCGAGCACTGGAACAGGCTGCCCAGGGAGGTGGTTGAGTCACCATCCCTGGAGGTATTTAAAAGATGTGTAGATGTGGTGCTCAGGGACATGTTTTGGTGGCGGGCTTGGCAGTGCTGGGTTAAGGGTTGGACTTAATGATCTTAAAGCTATTTCTCAACCAAAATAATTCTACAATTTTATGATTCTATATCAGCCATTTTAAACATTTTCCTACTTTGTAACAGGTCATGTATGTTTTTATGCTCATTTAGGTATTCAAAGAGTGCCTCATTTGCTGCAAATAGTCATATTTGTAGAACAGCAAAGAGCAGAGGATCCCAGTCACAGATGCACTTGTGCTGCAATGCAGGACAAATTCCTGAGGAAGAAGAATTTAAAGGACCTACTGTATTATTCACATAAGGTAATCTGCCTTGTCCTACTCTGCAAAGTACTTGTGGAAATACTCTCTTGGGATTCCTTGTTTGTTCATCCTTGTTATTTCCAGATCGGAAATTATGAAGTTCAGAAGTTAAAAGCTGTGGCCGTTCTTCACCACCACAAAGCTATGGCAGCTCTTAATTCCACAAAAGAGGTTATGCTAGGCAGGCTGTTTCCTTTCCAGCTCTTTTATTATGATTATCACTGAAGTTTATGGCAGAATTCTGAATCTACACTTGTTCAGTATCACTGATCTCTAACAAGTAGCAGAGATTTAACTGTATCTCCAAAAAAACTATGCGACATGCATCTGAAAGAATATTTTGGAAGCTTGACTGAGAATGGAATCCTCCTGTACTTGTGAAACAGATACATCTTCAAAGGAAAGCAGGGCAAATGTGGCTGAAAGGTTTCCACAAACATTCAGGCCTACTGCAGTTGTCAGCAGCAGTTCTACGACATCCATGCCTCCTCTTGCTCCTGCCTAAAGCATTCATGCAACTATAGATTTGTTCATGCAGACATCTACAAAGAGACAAATTTACTTAAAAAGCGTTCTGCATCTAGAAAAATCACTATTATTTGTCATCTTTTGTGCCTATCTGTTCTCTTGTTTAAAAAGTCTCAATCATCCAATTGGGGTGAAAAAAGGTGTCACACGATAGATGCAGCTGGTTAGAAACAAGAGCAGTAAACAGACAAGTGAATTTCACATGACATCCTATAGATTTTATTTTCTTGATATAATTATTCAGTCAATATCTTGAACAAAATCGTGCAGGCCTATATACTCTTCCTGAACAGAGGAATTGTGTTATAAAATGTATTGACAATGAACAATTTGATGATTGTTGTGAAAAATACAGTTTGACAACAAACTCACTTATTAAAATGGCTGCAATTTATTAACTATTTTCCGTAACAGGATAAAACAGATGAAAGAGCGGTATTCACAGCAGTGTTAGGAAGGTTTGGCAGTCAGTGATCCCGTGTTAGTGGTGTTGTAATAGGAAGTTCTACAGACGAAAAATGGTAGCAAAGAGGAAGTTATCGATGCTCACATATAAAACATGCTAGGTTGATTAATGATCTAAGGAGGCTGTTGTCAGTGCCCAAATGTGAAGGGGATAGTTCAGGTCTACAGAGTCTATAGAGACTTTCACAGAATTGTACTTCAGTTCTCCCAAACAGTTTCAAAATAGTTCAGAGTACTTTAACAGAATAGTTCAAAATTACCACCTATGACCCATCCATATCCTTTGCCAAATGATTTCCTGCCACCTCTAGGTCAGTTCTGACGGAACAGAAATATATACCTTGAAAAGATATATCCTTAAATGAAGCATTTCCAGTTCCTGGAGAGCCCAATAGGACCTACTTTTCCCTTGGTGCGCCTGCTTTTTCTTACCTCTTTGACGTACAATGTATTAAGATGGCGAAAAAATCGGTCACACAGATGCTGTAAGACAGGCTCTTTCCTCCACATTCTGTGTGCAGAATTATTTAGAGGACAGTACAAAGATTTATGCAGACTAACCATTTCTGTAAAGAAAAAGAAAAGTCCAGTATCCAACTCTGAGTCATTCATTCTCAAGTTCTCTTGGACCAAGTTGGACTCATTATTGAAGTAATTCACTAATACTAGTTCAATACTGTTAACCCAGAAATGGGCTGGATTTGAATTGATGAAGTTGCACCTTTTCTCAGCACTGGCAGTGCTCTCTCTTCTCCTTTCACGTTTTCCAACTGGAGAGGTGCAGAAATCTGAAATCAAAGTCAGTACTATTGACTTTTTAGTAAGGAGTTCCCCTTTTCTCCTCCTCTGAGCAAGAGGATTCTTAACTGAGTGAGCTGTGGCTAAATTTGCAAACCCAGAGGATTTGGTCCAGGGCTTTGAAGAGAGATATTTCCATAAAGTAGGTGGGGGAATGCTGCATGCTTTGTGTGTGGAATATGTAAGATTCTCTGTCAGCCCTAAAGCAGACATAGGCATTTTAAAGTGAATAGTCTGATTTAAACAGTTATATTGTCGATGGATGATCTCAAATGACTAAATGCAAAGACAAGGGCAATTTGAGGCAAGTACAGTCCAGGTGCTTGAGATGCTACATCCAGCTCTGCTGCAATATTTAGATGCTTCCGTGAGTTACTGTGAGACTGAAGAGGTCTGAAATAAAGAGCTTGACTATTCACATTTAGGCTAACACTAGCATTCAGAGAAGAGTAGTTTTCAGAGGAAATGATCTAAGAGCTTCATAGTGGTAAATGCAAAAAAACCCAAAACCAAACAGCAGGAGATTAAATACATGCTTTTTTAATTTGGAAAGGTGCGAAAATGCTGTATAATACTCTTTATGTATTTCACAGTTACACATGCAGATCAGTGGAAATATTTACACCCAATGAAAGTCATGATGTGGGGGGGGAATTTCTGTCCTATTTTTAAGAGTAACTGCCTAGAACACTTGAACGTGATTTTGTGTCTCTCCCCATTGTCCTCCGGTGAATAGAAGGAGAGTGCCTAGCTGTAAGTCCTGGCCCCATACTGCTGAGTCTGCAATAAAAAACTCCCTGAATCAGGGGTAGGAAGAGCTACGTTCTGTCAGAGTTATCACAAGTTCTGAATGGTACAGAGACCGAAATACTTTCCTTTTGGTATACATACATTGTACTTGTTATAAGGTCTTTGTGCACAGTATCGCCAAGCCCTGATTTTGATTGCATTTTTCCAGATGCTTACTTGGTAGAGACATTAATGAAGGATAACGTTTAAAGAACTTCTGTATACACATAATTTGCTTCTCTCTCAGGCAGTCTGTCTAAATATTTTGAATTTTTAGAACCCACATTTAATCCTTTCAAAAACTAGAAAGAGATAATATTTAGTTTAACAAAAAGCAAGTTATATATCTTCTGGAAAAGGTTCTCAACTTTCAGCTTGTGTCATCTTAGTTCCCCTTTCAATGTGATCTTTCAGGTTTCAGCAACTCTTGCATATTTATGATACAGTAGTGCCTGAAAGCCTCGATCATTGTCTTGCATATAAGCGCACCCATACCTGCAGTGTGAGAACTTCTGAAGCACATCCTAAGGACAAGGTAGCCAGGTAGGAAAAATAAATAAATAAATAATTCTTTCAGCATGTACTGGAGAACTAGAGGACAGGCTGCTGAAGTGAATTGCTCAAGTTAAAATGAGAAAGCTGTGGGAGAATTTGAATTCTGTGAGTCCCAGACTACGTGCTTAACCACAGATCTGGTTTTTTTTTTCTGAATATAAACACTGCACAGACATGTCCAACCTGCAAATCTTGAGCCTTTGTGGGTGTCCAGGTGCAAGCCCCATGCTATACCGCACCACTGGTGCTCAGACTGTGCTGATGCAGGTCTTATGAGCACTCTGAAAACCTAGCTGTGGACTGAAGTGTGCTTATACACAACTAGGCTTCTAGGCCGGCATTGCTCGGGCTCCTCCGGGGCAGCTACTCCCTCAGCGCAGTGCTGTCCCACCCTGGAGAGGTGAGACCTTTTGCAGAGCCATTCTCATTCCCTGCCTATGGACCATCCTAGTCCTTACTTGCCCCATCCAGAGGCCTTCAGCCCTGTGTGGAGTTGGTATGTAGGTCATAGAGCTAGAATTATGTATGCACCTGCACTAGGCTGGATTAAATATCCAATGTTATCGAAGAAAAACCAACTTCTGCATCATTTCATATATTCTCTGGAAGTGGATCTTTAAACGTTCCAGAGAATTACTATATGTCCACCTCAGTTTCTTATTTCTTTGTAGGCCCATGTCTGGACACTTGCCAATAATTTGCTTTCACCATGCAAGGGAGTTGGCTCCTGGGTTATTGTTCTGTTGTACCTTCATTTCACCTTTTTGGAAGGCTTTTTCCCTCTCCCTCCTTAAAACAGATTTTTACTAGTAGCTTTTTATTGATGTCATGACCATTCAACTACACTACCACACTAGTGAATGTGAAAGAAATGTTTAGCCATGAAGTCCTACAGCCTGCAACTATCCGTTCTCTTTTTATAGAGCAGTCATAACTTCCACTACCACTACCCACCTAAGAGGAAGCAGCAAAGGCAGCTGGAAAGGGCAGCCCTGCCTGCTGTGATGGGGAAGTGCAAGGTTGCAGACTGGCCTGATAGCACAATATCTTGGTCTGTGCACCCACCAGTTTGCCCAAAATGAATTTGAACAACTGCACATAGGTGTATGTTGGCAAATTGTGATTGGAAATAGATGAAGATTCTTGTTTTTCACGTTTATTTTCTTCCTAGCCAGTTTATGCTCTTCTGGTTGCACTGCTGAGATGTTTCAATTGAGCTTTTGATGATGAGAGAATGAGAGGTTGCATGAAACAGATATTCTGCTTCAAGCTCCCTGTCCCTTAATGGACTATTATGGGGGAACCTATATCACAAGAGAGGAGTGTTATAAGATCCCATCTGTACAGTTTAGGCTGAGCCCTCATTTAAAATTGGCTCTTAGCACAACACAAGTCCAAAAATAGATGAAATGTATTTATTCATACTTTAGCTGAAATTAACACACCAAAACCAACTTTGTTTAAAAGGCAAAGCAAAAACTGTATTTCAGTTGCTGCTAGTACTGTTATCCTATCTCTGTGTAATTGATTTCTGGTTTACAAAGACAGAACTAAACAAAAAAAAAATCTCCTAAGAGCCAGTATCAACACAGTTGTCCCAATGCAACATGTTCAAACCAAGGAACCAAATAAAAAGTAGTGTCAAGGACAGAATGCTGTAAAAACCTTTCTTACTTGTGAGTTTAGGAGTAATTTAAGTTACAATAAAATAGATTTGTCTTGCTTCATGTACATGAAACCATTTTCTGGTGAATCCTTTCCTTCATTTTTTTTTTTAATTTTCCTCAGTTTGGGTATTTAAGCTTTTCGGAGACAAGACAACTCAGAGCCTTCAGTCTGAAACCTATTCTGGTCCTGTTGAACAGTAAATGGTAAATCCCACTGATGCTGCAGAACTGAGATTCCAGATGCAACTTTCTTCCAATCTCACTGGAGAGATTACGCGTAAAGCAGGGCAGAAGGATAGACGAAGAGAAAGATAGCTTTTGTGCTATGTGGTTTATTGGCTTCAGAGTTTTTCAGATGGCATTTTAAGAAAAAAAGAGATCATCTTCCATGGTTTCAAGGTGTTTTGATTGTTTATTTTTTTCTTAAACAGGGGAAGCCTACAACAGTTCTGAAAGCCCTCTGAAACTGCTGAAGAAAAGAGTGAGTGAGTGACAGACAGACAGAAAGACAGAATGACTTATAGCCACAATTCCAAGCCATTTCACACCTTTAGCACTACTCTGGTGCTTGAGCACCTTGCTGCTTCTGAACCATAGTATTCTATGCATTGTAATAATCCCAATGAAGCTGAACTTTACACTCCTTTCTGAGCTCATAAAATCAGTTCTCATGAAATACTAGAAAGCAGAGCGCAGTTGAACATTGAGATCAAAAAACACTATTAAAGGATTTGAAGACATTTGAAATTCATGTCAGGCTTTATGAAATATGTAAAACATACCAAAACAAACAGTAAGCCTACCACCAAACCTGTTCTTTTTGTTTTAAGCACAACATCTATTTTTGACATAGACTGTAATATTGAGTGTCCTCACAGGTAAGGCTTCCTTCAAAATTAATTTCTGCTATTATGATATGAAGATATAAATATTAAACTATGCATTTGTTTTCAGATGTGAGGATTTTTCCCCATTTTACTTCTTCATGGGGCCATGGTGTGCTTTGCAATCTGTGTGCTGCAGTGAGGAAGATCAGTGCCACCCCACACTCACATGCGTTATCGTGATGCTCCCGCCTGACCCTGTTTTTAGGAGGGTAAAAAACTGTGCTACTTCCTGTAAACACGGCTCAGTGTGTGGAGAGAGGAATTTGGCCAGCCGTGATTGTACAACAGATGCAAATAACTTTCATGTTCTCCTGTGACAAAGTTGTTCACTGCATTTTTGGACTGAATTCCACTCAGACAGAGCCATGTTGGCTTTTTAAAAGCTGTCAGACACAACGTAATGCACAATTATTTTGGGGGGTTTGTTTTGGTTTTGTTGTTTTGTTTTTTTTTGGGGGGTGGGTGTTGCTGATTGTCTGCACCATTTTCCTCTAATGGTATTTCTGTTGTAGAGTTTTTAAGGCAGCTATCTCGTAATCTAATTCATGTCAATTAGCCGTCAGTCCAGACAAAGGCTCTCTTATTCAGTTTGTGTAGCTAGTCCCCAATAAATCTTTCATGTGCTCTATCAGCACATATGGTAGCATTTCTTTTTTCTTAGTCCTCATTTTGTAGCTTTTGTCAACAGCTCCTCTCAAGAGACCAAAACCTCTTTCACACTTTGTTTTTTATGTTCTTATCCATGAAAGTAATGTAATAAAGTGTAAGAGAGTGAAGCAGAGTGCTTACACTCATCTCTGTTTTAACTAACATTTAGCTAAGCTGTTTCATCAATGTGAGCATATAGCGCTTAACTGTTTATTCAAAAGAACATCAGAGGATCACAGTGAAGATGACATATTTCTCTATGGGAGTAAAAAACTGAGTGAAGAAGTTTGTGAGGACCCAAAGAAAAGAAACATAATTTATTAGAGTTGAGTTTGCCTTGGTTGGCAGTGGTTTGTGTGTTGCCTGAGGACTGTCTCATGAGTGAACCTAGAGATTTGCTGCTTGGGATTTGCTACCCTAGTTGGTGACCTTCAGTCACTACTGTGATTAAACCAGGGGCAGGATGACCTAAGTGGAAAGAAGCTTAAAATGAAGTAACTTACTGAGAAGTGTGCACTAGTGAAGTACAGCAAACAAGCCAGTGCTGTGGGGGAGTAAAGGCAAGAGAACTTTAAAAAGTTGGTATGAATTAGGGAAGGTAGAACCACAAAACCCCAAAACTCAACTCAACTCAACTTTACTGTTAGTTTTGCCTTTTCTGGCGTGTGTGGGATCTATTCCCAGGTGGGAACCTTGAGCCTGGATGTTTTTATTCAAGTCCTGGCCTCTAGTTGAAGGAAATGTGTCCCAGGTAGTGAAAACCGGTGAGAGGCCAATATGAGGGATTGCTCTCCTGAACTCAAGAAGCAAGTGGAAAATCTGCAGGAAAAAAAGGCCTGCAGGGAGAAGCTCCTGGAAACAAATTAGTTTTACTGACATGTAGTCCTCCAGAAATAAGGAAGGAAAACAGTACCAGATGACAGAGGTAGAAGCTGGAGTGACAGTGGGGGGGCAGGCAGTTGTCCTTCCCAGCTGGCAATCCATTACATTTACATATCAGGTGTCCTTGCTGCACACAGTAGAGAGCTGAATCTTATGATAGAGGCTGCAGGATTGCATTCTTCAAAGGCTGGAATGTTCATGACTAACACATATCAGAGAGGAGCCAGGGATGTTGGAAATGTTTGGCTGCTCCTCCTGAGAGAAATGATTCATCTGACAACCAGCCTCAGCAATCCACACAAAGTGTGGTCATCCAGGAACCCCACATGAGACATTGCACAATGGCTACCAAGGGCCAACAGCTCCTTTGGTTGCGCTTTGTGTTGGTGACTCCTATGAACTGCAACACCTCTGAGTGAGGATCTGGGGATGATCTGGAAGAGATGAGGGTACTCATGCCTGTCTTCCCAGCTGAAGATAAAAATCAGATATTAATGGATACATTCTGAAGGTGGAGAGTTGCTTAAATGATATTTAGAGGTTGTTACTGTGAAGTTACTGAGATGTCCTCAGCCACAGAATGATGTTTTAGGTTGGTGTTGAAAGTGGATGAAATTCATTTCACAAATACTGGTTGAGTGGCTAACTCTCGTGAGAAAGCCTTAGATTCAGATTGATGCATGGTGACATAACAGGAAAGACAGAAATGTCAGCAGGGTTAACGCTATATAAAAGGTTGTTTTACAAAGAAAATAAACTGACATGTATGTGCGTTAAGGGCAGGACAAGAACTAACTGTCACCTATTGAGCTAAATTTTCAACAGCTGAATCATCTTTGTAGCCTGATAGTCTGAAGACAGTAAACCTTTCTTCTCATGTTTAAATGCTTCCAGTTGATCTACATGAGAGTTTTCTAGGAGAAATAATCACATCAAACTCAATCTAGACAGCATGGTATAACAGCTGAGTCCACAGTTAATTTAAGTAATGATTTAATCAGCCTATTTCCTTTCAGAATGGCCTTGAAGAAGCTATTTAGCTTCTCAGTTCTGCCATGTGCAAAATAATGATAATATTTATCTACTTTGTAATTAAGGCCAGGAGTAAATAGTATTTATGCAGACTCCTCAATAAAACATAACCTGTGCACAAGTCGACTTGTATAACCACAGTTAGTCTTGCTGTCAGAATAAATAGACCACTTGTGTATGTGTTTATTTGTGAGAAATTTTCACAACTGTTATCTGCATCTTTTATAAATGGTATGACACCCATATGCACATACATATGTTCTTAACTTTAGATAAACAGGTATGGGCTTTCCAATTGAATACCGAACTATATGGCAAAAAGGAAAATACACTGATGGAGGAGTTACAAACTCAGAATATATATTATTATGTCAGTCTAAGCATGTAGACTGAAAGGATATATGAATTGTAAAATTTATTTATTTTGGCAGACCAGTGGAAAAGTCTATTTTTTTTGAGTTCAAAAGAAAATGGCATATGATTTAATATTAACAAGATAACCGAAGTGTTAAGATTTCTAGAATGTAAAGAGAGATCATATTAATTACAAAACTGAGACTTTATCTAATTCAGGAAATGTTCAGGGTAGTTTCAAGGTATTCATGTAACTTCCACAAATTATGAAAGAGAGGGGTGCTTTTATAGGCAGTTGTATAAGGAATGTTAACTGCCTCCTGTTGGTGTCTCTACCATGGAATCACTTGGGACAGTGGATTTAGATGAACCAACTCTGTTGTACCCAGCGTGCTTCCTCTCACAGCTGAAGTGGGTCCATTGTTCTACTTTATCCATTTTAGTTATACTGGGTGGATATCTAGGAGATTTCGGACATTTATCATTAACTGCAGCATTGGGAAACTCTTCAGCAAAATGTTTGGACTTGGTGATCTTAAAGGTCTTTTACAACCCAAACGATTCTATGATTCTATGAAAATGCACATTCTATGAAAATCTATTATTTCTATGTAGAAAATTTGTCCATGACATCTCTGGAGACTTTGGAAAAGCCTAAGTGGCAAAGAGATCGCAATCTGGAAGGAGCTTGCCTGTCTGAGCGCTCTTCAGGATGGTGTCAACCAGAGGAGGAGGAGGGAAAAGAGAGGGCTGTGTACGTAGGAGAGGACTTGGGCAGAGGCCAGATCTTCTCTGCCAATCCTCAGCCAAGGAGAGTGTATTTATAGACCATAACCTTTAGCCTGTCGTGAACTTATCTACTTGCTGTAACATTGGAAGAGAGAATCTGCTGTGCTGGTTCTAGATTTTGAACAAGGATTATCAATTTCGGAAGACTGAATTCCTTACGTAGTTTTGGGCTTATGTAGCATGAAAGTTTTGGGCTCCAAACCTTATCGTGTTTCACTGGTGTCCTTATAAACCAGGTAGGAATTACGTTACATAATACATGCTGCTATTAAATCAGAGAGGGAATGTATCTTGTCTTTTTAAAACGGACGTTTTATTCAAAAAGGATTTAAGGTAAAAGACAGTTTGCAGAAGAGGATCAGTATTTGCAGAACTTAAACTGAAAACAGAACCAAAACCAATAATCTTCAGGTATCCTGACAGCAACCATATAGTTTGGGTCCAGCAATGGAACTGTAATTTTTTTTCTTCTGCATATAGAAGTTCACAGTGAGAAAGCAGCTGTGTCTTTTCTTGCCCTTGTTTGAAATTATATTAAGCTTGGTGCAGTCAATTAGGTTTCTTCACATTGGACTGAGATTCACTAAAGTTAGCTATGTTAATTTTTATTAATTTTCTATCCAATTCTCTTCAACAAGTAATCAGAAACTGGTTGTGCCATTTAGACACATCACTGCTGACTCTGATCATGTAATCTACTACTAAGCACTGATGAATCCACTGGAATAAATAAAGTTATGCTGGTAGCAGTGTAAATAAGATCAAAGCTGGGTTTTATGAAGTTTGTTTCATGAGAATAGAGAAGACTGGGACCTTTGAAAGACATGTTGTTGATTTCTGCATCTTACTCCACTACAGATCCTCAAAGATTGCTCTCTTGGGCAAAAACAATACAATAAAAAAAATAAATCAATGCTTATTTCCATCAAGTTTCTGTAAATAGAATAGCTGTGGAATCACAACTGCATAAAAGCATGTATGAATTCAACTGATGAAAATCAGTGTGACTTTACCGAAATTGTATTTCCAAGAGTAAAAGAATTGTTTAACATCCTCCTTTGGAAAAGAGCACTCGTCCCTGTCCATGCACATCTTTTCCCATGCCATAGTGCTTTAATGCCAAGTTCATTGAGATGCATCAGTCAGAAAGTACCTTCCAAATTTGTACCTGAATGACACGGGGAATCCACTTTAATGTATTTTAGTGTTCCCTATGTGCTTGTATTATTAACCTGAAATGAATAAGGCTGGATTTGAGATATATCCCTTAATGCTGATTGTCTCAATGCCAGAAGTGAATGAAGATGACCTTTGTATATAAGTATCTCTTCTTTTCGTCTGATAGCTATGATACCAGTCTTCTATAGCAGAGCAAGTGGGAAGAGTGGAAACCAGTAAAGAGGATTTTAAAAAATAGTTTAAAGTTTCCTTACTATTCCTGGAAAAAACTGAATACCTCTCTTAAAAGTGTTTTTCCCCACTTTCAACTAGTGTTTAAATGCAAAAAAAAAATAATAAAATTAGTTTTATTTTCACCTAGTGAGTTAGAATATTTACCCCAGAAGACAAAATGCTGAATTTAAACATCTAAATGATATTGTAGCTGTTATAAGACATTAATAGAAAACCTATATTTAGAATTAAATAGTTTAACACTTAAATGGTTTGATGTGGAAGGAGTAGGCTGTCCAGTTCCAAACCACATGATTTTGTTCTGGTACTTCTCATTTGCCATCTGTTCTTTGTTCTTTGTCCCAATTCCACCATCTGTCCCAAAAATTACACTCAGCATGATGACCTCACCTACGCAACTGCAAGAAGGCAATAGCTCTGTCAATCAAAGCCAGTAAACAAACATCACTTCCTTCCCAGTTCTCTTTGTCCCCAGTGCTGGAAGCAAGGAATGCAGATTAATGCCCCAGATTTTGGTTCCAATTCTGTTTCTCTTTAGGCTCGTCTAGAGTTTTCACATGGGGGTAGGGAGAGGGGGAAAAAAAAACAACAGAGGAGAGTGAGAAAATCAGGCGATGGAATCAGTGCAAGAGATAACATTGCTTTAGAGAGGACACCTACAACTTGCAAAGGAAAAAAATTATTCCTGATTAGCCAAAGGAGAAACTTCTAACTTTCTTTTTTTGTTTTCTGTTGAGTATATACAAAAATACAGATGAATTTATGAGATAAATTTTAGATAGCTCATGTTAAATAGGATGAATCCTGCCCTCAAAATTTGTAAGAAAAGATAAAGTCTTTCTCCCTTAGGCTGTGGACTTGCACATGCCAAAACACTAGATAGATGTTCCACATCTAAACTTCTCCATTCTTCCCTCATGTGCAACCAGTTTATCTTCTTTCGTGTTTGGCTATACACCTGGCACCTGCAAAGTAGGCCAAGGGGCGTCTCAGTTATGTCAGGTCCCCAGGCAGGTGATGGGGTCCTAGCCCCAGGTGAAGATAACTGCAAGAGATGTGAGAAACCATTGGACCCCACATAGCTGGAATTGCTGGATGTGACCCATAACAATGTGTGAATGTGACAAAGGTTACGGATAACTCTGTGAGGGGGGGCTGTATTTCACAGATGTTTAAGGGAGAGTTGCATAAGAAATTATTGGATTTCACAGAGAGTTGGAGAGGAATATGAGGAACCTTTTGGGAACACAGTCGTGCAAAAGCCATCACTATCTAAGCAACCATGCCAGAAACAGAATCTAAAGCCAAGAATCCCTAAGTAATGGCATCAGAACCACCAGATCTGGGTACAAATGCAGCAAAACTAGGACCAAGGCAGAAGAAGTAATTATGGCTGTTTAGTTGTGAGAGAATGGAAATAACAAAAGGAGGAACAAGAGCAGAGAAAGGGGAGCTCCAGAAACAGGAAAACCTATGTAAAGGTATGCAAATCGAGGCTTCCCCGGTGGGGGGTGTGTGTGTGTACACCTTTCAGGCCTCCCTTGTTTGCTCACCCCAGCCTGGAGCAGGACAATAAACCAAACCTGTTTCTGACCACACCACATGTATTGAACCTGCTTCCATCACCAGGAGGAGTGGGGGCAGGAGAGTTGCCTTCCTTTGCTGGCAGAGAAATACCTGGGATGGGTGGATCAGGTATTCCAGCATCACTGTGCCTGTGCACACTCCAGGAGCTACAGATCGCAGAAATCCTTGCACCCTGTCCTGTCAGGATCCCTCTTTTCATCAAGTTTTTTGCTAAACTTTTTCCTACTGTCCGTTTGCTCTCTTCCACATGTTATTAGTTTGCAGTCACCAAACTCCAGAAAGACACTTGTCTAACTCTTGAGTTATAATGGCGCTTTGATGTTCTCTTGCTGGTATTTAAAGTATTTGTGGGTGAAAAACATGAATATCAAAGCCAGAAATACCTATAGCTTAACTTGAGTGCCCTGGTAAGGTCTTAAGATTGAAGACATCTCCCACTTGACTTCTGGAAACTGAAATTTTTTACTGCTTTTCCTTTCAGTGAGATGTGAAGATAATGAAGAGGTGCTCTTTGGTTTCTGGCTTCAGTGAGAGGAGGAGTGCAGTGCCTCAGAGGGTTATCCACAGAGGGCTGTTCCTGCCAAGCAGGAATGCAGCTGGGGTTGGCCATCAGAAACGGCTGAAACATCACACCTCGCAGGGCGTAGGTGTTTGAGGTCAGCAGCTCATTAGACATTTCTGTACACTTGGAAACCAGATGCCGCACTCCCTTGTTCAAGGGTAGATGCCTGACTGAGCAGGGCTCTCCTGTTACATGGAGGAAATAGCACCATGTGTAGTCAGGCAGTCATCCTGAAAAGGAGGAATTTGGGTTCTGTGACCTCCTCAGGCTGAAGGGACTAAAACATTCATATCCCACCTCCTGGAGTGAACCGAGCACCACTCACATGTCAAATGCCTGGAAGGAGAGTGAGCAAGAAAAGGCCAGACTTTGGAACCAAAACTTAAGGGCTGTCAAGAAGGTGTTCTCAATTCGGTTGAAGCATTTTACATTACATAGCTCTTGCACAGAAAACTACAGGGTCCACGTACAAGCTTTCAGCAGCTGCTTGGTTGGAAGAATAGCACTTTACGTGCGTTTCAGGGCTGTTTGGGTAAATGACGCATGCTCCTAGGACGTCTAAAGGATTACTGTCCTCTGGGAATCTGGCCGATCAGCCTGATCATCCCCTGCCTGAGACTGAGCCCATCTGTGCTTGCACAGATGCTGATGGGTGACTCCTGCCCAGAGGCAGAAGTCCAGAAGTCAGATGGGTTTTTATTTAGTTGTCTTTCTACTTTAGTCCGGGTTTTGTAAGCATCCTCGTTTGGTAAGAATAGGGTGATTCCCTCTATTGGGTGAGTCAGAATCAATTTTGTGTTGGTGCTGCCTCATTCACAAGCTCAGTTGTATGGCGTGCTTAGCATGTTTTTGCAAAGGGACTGTCAACTTGTATTATTATAACTATTGAAACTATAACTATTATAACTATAGGAAGCCTGGTATCTGACTAGTATCATACTGTGCTAAGGAGAAAAAGAAAAAAATATGATCTTTACAGGCTGTATTACAGAAGCTAAAGATACTACGTATTATTTCATGTTTCAGAGACCTTCACCCAAAAGTACGTTACTAAAAGAGACAAAAATTCCTGAAAGGAAGCTTCAGAGGTGTATTCTTGAGGTTCACTTTCTGAAAATTATGTGAAAGGCATCAGTTACACTCAGCAAAACAGCATACTGCTTTGCACATTGCTGCCCGTGGGGGATGTGGCAGATACCTTATTTTCCCATGTTTATGTGCAATTTGTGCTGCTACTGATTTTGTACCCTGTCTCTCTCTTGTGTGATAGAACAAACATCTTGCAAGGTAAATCTTCTCTTTCAGAGATACTTATTATCACTTATGATACTTCTGATTGAGATATTTATGATCACTTTTCACTTTGTAGACCTTGCTATAAAATTGCAAACAGCTGATAGGTTAGCACCTTCCCTTTTTCTCAGTACTTTTCTAGGACTTGCCAACTTGGAAACTCAAAGTTACCATCATTAAACTATGTTAAAAAGCACTGAAATCTCTTTCTCAATATGACTGCTGACCACAAAGTCTATGAACCGTGTGTGCCTCATTTAGGGCAAGTTTTCTCCACTTCTAAGCTATTCTTTCTAACATCATGAACCATGTCAGCAGGAAAAAAAGTAGAAGCTTTATTTCTATTCATGTTAAGAGATTATTTTAAATGGTGTCTCTCTGAAAATGTACTTATCTTGGGAATCCAGTACTATAGCAGGACTTGTAACATAAAAAAAGATCTACTCATAAATTAATGTCTCCTCCCTTTCCACACAACTACTAAATAACCTCTGTGTTTTCTGCTGGGAAATAATGTGTGCTTGCTTTCTTTTTATCTGCACAAAGAAGACTTCTTTTATGATTTTGCTTACTCATCTGTATGATAATTCCAAATGTAATAAAAGTGCTTCAAAATGTTTAACTAATGTTTAATCAATTTGCAAAAATTATTTTTTCACAGAAGCAATGTTAGAACTTCACAAAAATTTTGTACATTTTTCCCATCAGAAAGTTAAGCACCATTGTTTATTTGTCTGTATGTGTGTGTGGGTGTTTACTTGGGAGTTTTTTATTACTTTTTTAGTTTTATTTACAAGAAGTGATTTTGCTCATACTTTTATTCTCCACTAATGAGAATTTGGTTTTCTTAAGCAAATCAAGCTTAGAGTGCAGCCAGGATTTCACATACAAATATAACATTAAAAATTCATTTTTGGTTGTGCTTATAAACATTAAATTAGCTGAGAAATATGTCAAGCAGCTGAAAGACAATGAACTTGGCTTGAGAGAGTTCATTAGACATTCCAAAAGATTTGGAATGAAATTACTAAAACTCAGTTAATATATTTCCACTGGCTGGGTTTCCACTCTTTACATTTGTTTACATAGCAGAGAAGAGAGGGGAAACAAGTGAGAGTGCCAAGGTCATGATAGAAAATGTCACCGCACACCTCAGAAGGGCAATTTCGCTGTGTGTGCAAATTGGAGATTGTTAAAACATTTACATATCTGCTGCTCAAAAGTGCTAAATACAGGGGAAGCTATAATATTTAAGGATTCAGAACGCTTCTGATTTAGCTGTGTGAGGAAATCAGTACTGGAATCTTGTAGAGACCTACAGAAATTATTTTTAAGTGAGCAAAGTACATTTGAACTTCAAACATGCAAAGCAGAAGGGTCCTAAATGTAATATATAGTTTTAATCAACTGTTCTGAGACTCAGAATACCTGTGTCAGACACATAAGAGAGTATGTTAAATAAATACCTAAATAAGGTGTGCTGGGACCAGGGACCTAGAAGACTTTGTAAAGAGGAAGGTTTTGGATATAGCAAAGCATTTTCCCCACCATGTCTTACTAGGGCATGGTGTACAGGCAAAGGTGCTGCAAGACGAAGGGATTGCAAGGAACTGGGTATCACTAGGTACAGGTTTTCATAGAATCATAGAATGGTTTGGGTTGGAAGGGACCACAAGGATCATCTAGTTCCAACCCCCCTGCCATGGGCAGGGATGCCCTACACTAGACCCGAATGCCCAAAGCCCCATCCAACCTGGTCTTGAACACTTCCAGAGATGGGGCAGCCACAGCTTCTCTGGGCAACCTGTTCCAGTGCCTCACCACCCTCACAGGAAAGAGTTTCTTCCTAATGTCCAATCTAAATCCCCTCTTTTTAGTTTAAACGCATTACCCCTCGTCCTGTCACTTATACTCCCTAAGAAACAGCCCCTCGCCAGCTTTCCTGTAGGTCCCCTTTAGGTACTGGAAGGCCATGATTAGGTCTCCCCAGAGTCTTCTCTTCTCCAGGTTGAACAACCCCAGCTCCCTCAGCCTGTTCTTGTAGGAGAGGTGCTCAGAGCCCTCTGATCAGCTTTGTGGTCCTCTTCTGGACTTCCTCCAGCAGCTCCATATCTTTGTGATATATATATTGCGTGTTTCAACCTACATTGCCATACTTGTGTGTGTGTCATATAAACATTTTTAATATATACATCATGTTTCTTCAAACTAGATTTGATAGGATGTGGCTGTGCTTGCAAACCTCAGGAAGCATGGAGGAGCTGCATGGACTCTGCTAGACTGTGGATGCAGAGGAGTACAGAGGTGCCAGATGTGCAAACAGGAAGGCAGCAGCAGAAAAAACTTTCCAGAGCTTATTCTCTCCTTTTTTGACTCAGCCCAGGCAGGTAATTAGGAAGTGTGAGAGAGGAGAAATACCTTAACCTTAGCCTTTGCATGTCTGAGCAGAGGCTGGTAATACTCTGGACAGACTGGTGATTTTATTTTTCCCCTTGAGTAGGGATGCTAGATCCACTGCTAGTGAGAAGAAAACAAGGTGCTGAATTTTACAACTAAGTCAGGAAGTAAAAAGAATCCCTAAATTCAAAGAGGAAATAAATGACTTTTTGGAAAAGTAAAATGAGTGAATTGGTGGTACATAGGGATGAGACAGATTTTGCTACCTTTAGTGGTCTCAAATGTACATGTCTGTGATCAGACCATGGTCAATTGACTGTGACATCTCTACAGAAAACAATTGATTTCATTTTAGACTTATGTTTTCAAAGGGGATGAATCATACTGGGTTGTATTTATCCCTTTGTGATCGTTATAGAAGGAATCCAAACAAGTAAATTATCCAAATGCCTTTTTTTTGGATAGCTGATATTCATCAAGCTGAATCCAGCCCTTGATGAGACAATGGGCGGAGAATATGTACATGATAAGTTTTTTGGAGACTGAGTCAATTTTCAGACATTACTTTTGAATTAAAGCATTACTTCTAATGACTTATAAAGATGTTTTATAAAGGAAGTCTGCTGTCTTTGCCGCTCAAATACAGAAAGTGTGTCACCTTTTAGGTCTATGGGCCATTACTGTAGGAAGAATTTGTCTTTCCATGCTAAAAAGAAAAAAAAAAAGCAGCATGAAAACAAAAAGAAGATAAAATTCCTTTTACTTTCCATATCCACTAACCAAAACTAAGGTATAAAAGTAAAATCTTGTTGACATTAAAGAAGGAGGAGAATGAGGAAAACTGAAGGTATGCAATTTTATGGCTGATTCATGCAGTTTACTTGAGAGGTAGTTTTCTCTGTAATCTTTGTTTGATATTTGGGAAAAACAACCCCCTATGATAAGTATTTATACATGACATTTATTTAATACGTCTAGCAATTTGAGGTTTCTGCCAATGAACTACAAAACTGACAGTAGCAAAAGCTCTCCAAAAAAATTCCTAAAGATTTGAAGGATAGTGAATGCTAAAATTATTCAGCAAAGAACTGTGTTTATTTTAATTCCATTTTAACAATTATGAAGTGGGTTTTTTTTAAAAGTAAAAATTAAAGCTTATTTAGCAAATAAGTACTTCATTGATTGGTGGCACGACTTGAAAGGGCAAACAGCTTTTTTGTAGCTGTGGTGCTTGTGAGCAGGGCAGAGTGACTTTTTAATCTCACGGAAGGAGATTCCTCCTTCCCTTTTTAATCAATTTTAAAAAGCAAGCCATATTTTAAGTTTATTAGTGATACAGTCTGAAGCACAGGGATGACAGAACTAACTCCTCATTCCCTGCTGGAATGGAAAGTGGCTTTTAATTGCGGGTTTTTTTCTGTTATTTTTAAAGCTGATTTAAATTTTTTCCCCATGTTGCACCTAGAGAGAAGAGAAATCCAGTAGATAATTTGTATACTTCGAAGAGTGTAATGAGTTTCAATGATAATGGATATGAAGGATTGATAAAGTGATAGACTGTTGCCACGTGTGGAAACAGAGTAAATGGTCCTTAACCATTTGAAAACAAAGAGCTAGAAGGAAGGGGGACTGGAGTTACACTGGAGTGTAACTTTTTGCTGCAAGTTTACTACAGTAGTCCTTAATCGGTAATGCAAGACCGCAAAACCTGGAGGAGGCCTTGGGTCTGAGTTGATGCTGGCAGAATCTGTAAAAGTCATCTTACATGTGATACCACATCACCTGGCTGGAGACAGTGGCAACACAGGTTTCTCCTGCTGTTCTCAGAATAGTGTGCATCACAGCTTTGATTTTGGATCCTCTGGAGGTATTCACACAAAGATTTGGGAGGATGACGAACATCTCCTTTCAAAACGACTCATGGAAATAGAAAGTTGCAATGTAAGGCTGTGCAGTAACATGGCAAGAATGCTGTAAGCCCATGTTTTTCCCAAATTTTTAACTTCTTATACCAGTACTGTTGTCATTTCTCATTTTTAACACACTGAACAGCCCAGCCCTGGCTTTCACAGTGAAAGTTACTTCCAACAAAGAAGATGCAGAGTAAACCACACAAAAACTGTGGGGTTGATTATGTCAGTGACTGGAGTGGATGTCATGACTTGGACAAATAGCTCTAGTCACAGACCCAAACAATTTAGCAATTATTGCATGCAAGTATAAAGCTCAACCTTCACTGGGAAGGAAAAATTAAAGGGCAATAGATTCAGAGAATAAATCTGGGCATTGATATGTAATCTTGTTAACTCTAGGCAAACTAAGAGTGCCAGACAACAATGGCATGGCACTAGGGGGATTTCTTTCAAAATTAATCTTATTTCATCCACTCCTAGCTAATTTGATATACAGTGTTCTTTTCTGAGTAATCAAAAGTATTTTTGAACTTGCATTGTTCCTTTCTTATCAGAGTAAGAATTGGTTTTGTGAAAAGCCACAGCTTGCCAAGTGACTTGTATCTATTTCTTTCTTTGATTTGAGGCAAGAAAAATGAACAAAAATCTCTCAAGATACTTACATTTCAGGGAGATTAGATACTTCCATCTAATAAATTATGAGCTGTAATTTGGCTGTGGTTGTTTAAATGATAAATTACTTTCTTCTGGCTACAACTTATATATTGAAAATAAATTTACTTCACTATTAACATAAAAATATAATAAATCATACCAGGGATCCTTCAGAAAGCCTTTTAAATATAATTAAGTTATATTTAGATAATCTCCTATATCATTAATAATAACCACTATCAGAGTCTTGTGTCTTAAAATGCTGATCCCATATTAGCACTGAGGTCAGTTAGCTCCCACAGGGTAAATTCTTGGCCATTTGGGTTCCTTTGTATCACCTGAGCTGCACGGGGTGAGTCAGCTGCCTCCAAATTTTCTGTTACGATCCCATTGGATCACTGTAGGGCTGTGGCTGGAACCATATGGGAGCAGGGAGCCGTAGGTGGATTTTTGAAGATGGCTCCCTGTTTTTCTGCCTCAAGTATATCTTGTGAAGGAAAGAAAAGAATCCATCTCAGTATTTGATCTGTTGTTAGATCATAATTTGTTTCTCTTTTCATACAAGGCAGAATAAATTCACCTGGAGGTGTAAAGACAGGTTGAATTTCAGTATTTCTGTTCCTTGCAGAAAATGCAAAATTCAAAGTTTAAATGGTATCTCCTGATTTAAGATTACATTAAAAGACAGTAGCAGGTTACATATAAAGCTCTTGAATGCATTTTATTCATTGCTGAAGCAGCCTGTAAAAGGTGAACCCTTTATTTGGGAAATTCCCCCTTTCAATCTCCTGAGAGTCTTTGAGAATGTTTAGTTAACCAGTCTGCTTTTTCTTGACTTAAAATACCTTCTTTCTCTGCTACTTATGTGCATATACACATTTAGGTACCTGAGACTAGGTACTGCTGACGTTTCATGTGTGTTCAGAAGGCAGTGGTGAAAGGCATTCCCTAAATGCAAAAGTAAAGGTTTTGCCCCAAGTTCTTCCACAGAATTGCAAATATTTTTCATGTCTACAGTAGCGCTGATTGTGGTGGTGGTGAATAAAGTGGTCCTTCAGTTTTGCCCCATAACTCATCTTCAACAGTTTGAGAAACCACAGTGAGTCATCAGTCACAGTGACACTTCAGTTAGTTGGAACATTTTATTCCACTCCCACATTTTGTGTTTTCAAAGGAGTATAGCATTAAAACTATAACTTGAGAACAGCTGGGAAATTTGCAAAGTGACATCTTCACTTCCGAACACCGCCCCCC